>CM059438.1:16545686-16946439 GCA_030390025.1 Squalus acanthias
TCATCTCACCCCCTTGGAGGATACGGTGCAGGCCATTCTTGGCAGGGGCATGGCTAAGCCCTTGGCCAGTGGCGGGGCTGAAAGGATAAAAGATGCTGGTATCCTCATAGTTATCCTCCTTCTGGCATGCACCTCATGCTTTCCCACCCTCCCGTCACAACAACTCCACCCTTGTGCCTTCCTCATTTCACACACCCAAGAAATGCAGCCTGCCCAGCCAGTTGTTGACCAAGAAGAGGGAGAGGAGAGTGAAGAAGAAACACAATCACTTGATTTGACACTCCCAGCCACCAGCTCCTCAAAGTTGACAAGCAAGGCCATTTGTAGTGTCCCCCACTGAAAGTCAGCAGCCTTCTACCAGCCATGCTGCAGCCACTGGGGTAGCACTGCGTGACATCAGTAGGATAGGCAAAGGCACACACAAGACACACACTAAGAGAATGCATAAGGGTGATGAGTTGATTTCTTGATGTCATATTGGATGGATAGTAGCATAGTTGGATTGGAAGCTTTGCTTTGTGGTGGCTTTTATTTCAGCATTGTGGCCAAGAGGATGCTGTGATGGTCAGTAACAGAGGGAAGGTAAGCTGTGGGACAAATGTGGAAAGGGGAATTGGGGTTGTGGTGGAGATTCCATCTCGGATATCCCAGCCAGAAAGGGGCTGTCAGTGTTGAATCTTTCCTTCTGCTTTCTCCTCTTCAGCTTCTTCCTCTGCTGTGTTTTCCTCTTCCCTCTGCGAGCGGATACTATAAACCTGAAATGACAGCATAAAATGCTGGAAATACTAAGCTGGTCAGGCAGCACCTCGACCAGAGATGTGAACTCTGTTTCTCTCTCCACAGATGTTGCCTGACCTGCTGAGTATTTGCAGCATTTTCTGTCTTCTCAGAGGCCTTCCTTTACCATCTGAGGGCTTGCAAGCATTCAGTAGCACTCCCTACACACTTAAGCTTTTAACATCTATGGCAGCAAGCCATTACTTCAATAAAATAAAAAAAAGTCCAAAAGCTTAAATCCAAACTTACCTGAAAGATGTGTGTGTCCCTTAAAAGTGTTGAAATCGCCACTGTCAGCCTGCTTGCACACCAGGTTTACTTGGCATGCTTAGGACCCAGCGCTGAATTCCGTGCTAGGGTCGAAGTTCGGAGTGGTGATGTTCAATCGGCATGCCGACTTAAGTCACCACGCCGCCACTTTTTTTTTCCAGGGCGATAACTCTTAACGGCAGCGCTTTGGGAAGGAGGAAAATGGCGGCCACCGCGGGAGTGCTGCAATGCCAGAGGGTCCATCTTTTGGATGAGATATTAATCTGTCTGTTCAGGTGAATGAATAATCCTATAGGATTGTTCACAAAGACAAGAGACAAGCAGGGATTGTTTTCTGGTGTCTTGGCCTACACTCCTCTTTTAACCAACAGCAGCAAAACTGGTCATTCAGGTCATTTATTGTTTGTGGGACTTAGTGTTTTGTACAGGTTTAAAATGGCTGCTGTGGTGCCTGTTTAAAACAATCTGATTTTGTTCAGACTGAGGGCATTTTTTAACATTAATTTCAAGTAATGGAGAAAATGGGAAGATCTTTCAGAATAACATCTCAGCTAAGTGAAATTTACTGGCAAGTGTCCTATAGGATTCCACTGTACTTGATTTGTCCTAATAAGGGCTGGATATATTCAGGAAATGATGTGGTCAATAATCACACCCAAACCCTATTTCTTTTTCACCTTTGTTAATAGAGCAGTATCGAATGTGAATACAGTGTCCTCTAAACACCAGTTCAGAATATATTTGTGACACTTGCATATTAATCTACATGTCAGCAAGCGAACAAATCCACTGTGGACAGTCACAAACAGGAAGTCATTTTAATGAACCAAAAAAGCTGACACTTACGGTAATATACAACCACTTTAGTATTGATGCAAAGCGGCTTTGGACGCACAATGATCTAAAACTTGGGAATCATGCGAGTGAATTGGCTCCAAAAGTGCACTAAAGCCAATAGGTGTGAGACCACTTCCAGGAGTTGTTCCAGTATAAAGCCAAGCTTAATACTGCATCTGGCTATCTAGGAGCTTTTTAAAAAAAACTTAATGAGAATCATTTTAATGTTAACAGACCATTTATTCTCATGCTCCTTGGTCACTAGACAGAGTGCGATGTGCAGCCAGCAACATAACTCACTCTACTGAAACCAGTCTGCGATCAGTACCTGTAGCATAATGACGCCTTTAATTACTGACCCAAATCTCTAGTATGCGGAGCGCACATTAGGCTGATTACATGAGTCCAAATACTTTTTTACTAATTTTTTTTCTTGTCAATCTTGATACGTTCTTTTTTTCCTGAGGGTAATTGTTCATTGGTGGGCAAGATTCTACAGACAGTAATTGTCAGCAGATAATTTAACCACCCACCCAAAACATCATAGCCGAGCCTAATCCTGTCCTCACCTGATGGCCATACGCATGAATAGTAGTTGGGAGTGAGAACCCTGGACAAATTTCCACTCCTTAACCCAGGGCATGGAGATAAATTGTAGTATTATATCACAGTCTAGGGATTGAATGTAAATAAGTTTTGTCCTAAAGAGAGGAGAAGGATATGCGAGAACCACAAAGTTATTTTAACAGACAACTTCAATCATCAAAGGTTTTTTTTTAAAAATCCATTCTCATGATGTGGACATTGCTGGAGAAGGTGTGAAGCTTCAGGATAAATCTTGGGAGTGGATAAGTAATAGGCTGAAGGCTAGGAAGCAATGGGTACTTGTTAAAGAAGTTATTTTGAGGTGGTGGGAGTAGTGCTGAGTGAGGTGCCAGTGAGCAGTATTGGGATAACTACAGTTTCTGATTTACATCAATGACTTAGAAACTCAATACAAATAGGTCAAATTTGTAGATGACACTAAACTAGGAGGGACAGTTGATTCTGAAGAGGCAGCTCAGATAATACAAAAAAAAGAGTTGATAAAATATCTAAAATGGTATATGATGTCAAGCCCTTAGAGAGGTTGCAGAGGAGATTTACTAGAATGGTACCAGGGATGAAATACTTCAGCTACGTGGAGAGACTAAAGAAACTGGGGATGTTCTCCTTAGAGCAGAGAAGGTTAAGGGGAGATTTGATAGAGGTGTTCAAATTCTTGAAGGGTTTTGATAGAGTAAATAAGGAGAAACTGTTTCCAGTGGCAGAAGAGTTGGTAACCAGAGGACACAGATTTAAGGTAATTGGCAAAAGAACCAGAGGCGACATGAGGACAACATTTTTTTTTACATGTAAGTTGTTATAATCTGGATTGCACTGCCTAAAAGGGTGGTGGAAGCAGATTCAATAGTAACTTTCAGAAGGGAATTGGATAAACACTTGAAGAGGAAGAAATTGTAGGGCTATGGGGAACGGGACTAATTGGATAGCTCTTTCAAAGAGCCAGCACAGGCTCGGATGGGCCGAATGGCTTCCTTCTGTGCTGTATCATTCTATGATCCAAGTGGGCAAAACAAAGACAAGTGTAAAACTACTGCACATAGGGAAAAAATGGGCAAGAAATCAACTCTATGTGTGGTGTTGAACTGGCTAAGGATGAAGTTCAAAGAGACCTAGGAGGCCTAATAGACTCGATGCTCAACATGTCCACCCGCTGCGGAGCAGCAACCAATAATACTGGACTATGTAGCTAAGACAGTTGAGGTCAAGTCAGAGGAAGTTCTCCTCAAACTGTATCGTGCTTAGCTCAGATTACACCTGGTGTACAGTGTCCAATTCTGGCTGAGACACTGGGGATATGTTCAAGCACTGGAGCTAATTCACAGAAGTGCCACAAGACTAATCTCTACTGTTAGGGATCTGATATACAAGGAAAATCTGGAGGAAGGCTTGGACTTCTTATCCTTGAAAGGGGGACACTGAGAGGTGATCTTATAAACATATATGCGATAGTAAACCGTCTGGAAAAGGTAAATCGTGAAAATCTTGCAAACTAGATTGTGAGAGTAGAACTAGGGGACACAGAGCAAGCTAATAAAAAAGGAAAATTTAATAATCACTATCAGTTCTTCTTCACAATAATGGAATGGATTCCCAGAGAGTAGAGGTGAATATCCAGGAACTATTTAAAAATTGATGTCACAATAGGGAAACTGTAAGTGCTTTCCAAATGGATGGACTAAGATGGGTTAAAAGGTGGTCTTCATCTGCATTTATCTTGCGGGCCTGGGACATTCTTGGTCCGTATGCCTTAGCCATTCATTAGATAAACTCAGTGAGCTATTGGAGGAAGCTGAACTCTTTTAGAATTCACTTTTTTGTTTGGAGCCTATGACCAGCAATAGGATACTTCTTAACCTGTATACACAGATTTCACCGAGTGGAATATGCTTCCTACTATCCTGCATGCATACATGTACATAAATGGATGTGATTGAAATCTTGCTCATGTACAAATATATATAACAATATAGATACAGCAATATGCACAGGTTTGGCCATCTACGGTATACACATATACAAAAGACAATGCATGCATTGTAAATGTATGCCACTAGACACTGCCCAGTACAAAGTTTACCTTTTTTACAGCTTCAGTGTAAATGTTCAACTCCAACACTGGAAAAGCTGGTGTAATATCTATTTGCATTTGGAGATCTTGCCAGATCTGATAAATGCCAGACAGTGAATTCACAGAATTTGAAACAAAGTTATGAATTTCTTTCTGTGTGTGCTTATTAAATGCAGCATATACATCTCCGTATTAGACACAAATTAATGATCCTTTTGGCATCACAAAATGTCAGTAATTTAATCGAAGGAAATACAAAAATAGCGAGCAGATTCTAAAATGTCTCATGAGGAAACACTAGCATAATGTTGACTTTGAACCACAGAAGCCATAAACTTCGGTATCTGTGACTCCATGGCAGCTTACAGTAACTTCATCAGTTAGTGCCTCACCGAAACAGATAGGCATTTTAACTTCTCATCTGCAGAATGGATACAACCTCTATATTTTGGATAAAATGAAAATAACTATGTATGCTGTAGGATGTAATTATATCACAGACAGCGTATAAGGAACTGAGTATCTAGTTTCCAAGTATACAGAATGTGCCATTTAAAATATTGGATTATAAATTGACTAGACAACAACAAAAATTGTATTGTGAATGACTGCTGTGCTGAAAAAGTAACTAGTTCTGAAATAACCTTAAAGACGCAACCTTTTGAGTATGTTTACAAAGTTGTGAGATAAATATACCCTACTGAACTCTACAATACTCATATACTGTGACAGTAGCACCCAGCTATATGCTACAGCTCAGGGTGGTTGCTTACAATAAGACGAGCATATTTAGTAACAGTGCCAACTGTGGGTTTTAAAAAGAGCAAAGTCACCATCGGTGCTTAAAAATAGGGGATCAATTATTTCCATTAATGTTTAGTTTAATCTACGCAGCTGAACACATTGTTGGAGAACTAGCTTCTAGGAGTTGGGGAGTCCTATAGTTGACAAAGATGAATTAAATGTCAGTGGAATGCACCGCCAATCATCACTTTGTTAAATCACCTCTCACTTGGTCAGACTCAGTGACTTCAATAAGCCATTTCTCCACAATCAGTTGTTTAAAGAAAAGTATTAAAAAAAATTAACATATATTAGAAACTGAAAGTATATCATAACTCTTTGTAGGCTTAATTTCGGCAAGCTTTTCCAACTTGCAATGCAGAAAACACGTGGTCATTTTAATTTATCACATTTTATTGCAAAAGTTTCCCATATGTTTCTGTGGTAGTGTCCTCCCTTTAAACATTCCTAATTTTGAAACAGCTGTTCCCAAAAGGTCACCACATCAAACTGAAAATGACTGTATAAGTATTGATTTAGAATCTCCTAGATGTACTCGCACAATTCTTAGCTAAAAGAGATGTATTTTTTTACTTTGCAATTCCTCTTGTAAAATGGTGATATGTTGGGGGAGGGCATACAAATTGACTTCACTGCTATCTTGGGGCTCCAGGCCCGATTGACGGGGGAATTAGCCAATCATCTCCATTCTGGTCGAGAATTGTGGTTTCACGATATACAGCCTTTTTCTGAATACATCCTCACCAGCTTTGTTTCAGGGACACAGTTAACGGTAATTGCCTTGTCCGCGACCTCAAAAAACCACAATAATCGAAATCAATTTCTTGTTTTCTGTTCAGGGTTCGGCCATTTCACTGGAAACATCACTTTTGCTTTGTAAATTCTAGATGGGATTTCCACCAGGGAATTATCTGTATTCCAGACTCCGGAATTTGTTGCTCGAGATTCTGCTAATACACCTTCTTACAATGTTGACAGCTAGGCTGCAAGAGCCATAGGTTATCATTTCCGGTGTTATTTGGAAACTATTTTTTGGGGGGGTTGGGGGAAGAGAGAGAGAGAGAGAGCGCGTCCCCCTTTAACTGAACTAACACGGTCTGCGCTTTGGCCAATGCTTTCCTGAAAAAAATAGTCCAGTACTTTCGTTTCGCAAAGCAACGCCACTAAATTGGCCACAGATATCGGAATACCCTGAAATATTTATGCTTGCAACTCGTTATCGACAGTGAAAGGAGAGGAGCTGCTCAGTCATTCAGACAGACCAGTGACACCAAACGGGCTGGACTCTTCGTGTTTAAGAACTTCTGAGCAATTAAAGTACAGAAAGCAAGGATCGAGTTAAATACACGAGACAAAGAGGAAAAAAGTTTTACCAGTACCTTCGTCCTAACCGATTAGAAGCGGCACAGCGTGAACGAGCAGGAAGAAACTTCGCTCGCGGTTGGTTGACGCTGAAATTGACACAAATTGTATCCGACGTCGAGAGATGAGGAAATGATTGGACCTGAAACTGAAGGCTGCAAAGTGACCCGCTGCAGTTCCGCCCCTACCCTCACTTCAACAGGGCCAGCACTTCACTGGCTGTGGCTAGAGTGTGTGTGTGTATATATATATAAAAAAAATAATAAATCGTATGGCAAAAGGCGCAAAATTAAGGATGAGCTCCAATTTCAGGATTTTGTGGCGGAATCCCTGAGCTCGCAGACACTTCCTCTCGGAGTTTTCAAAATTCTCCCGAGTTTTCACACGTTTCCTGTGCGGCTGTGCAAAGTGTAAAATTAGATTCCCTCGGCTCACAGTCCCATAACAGATCGACTCGGAACTGGGCTGGATTAGTAAACCCCGAATTCATTCGGAAAGATCTACTTTCGGAAAGGTCAGCTTCCTTCCCCCGAACAACTAAAAGCACAGTGCATTTCCTGCCGCAGTCTGTACAGGGCGTGGGTTTGATAAGGTCTGCCCACCCACTCAGTCCCTCTTGAGTTTTTTTTTGAGGGGAAGACTATATACATTACATTTGAATACCGCTCAGACAGCTTCACAAATTCTTCCTCTGCACAAATTGTGAGGTGAATAAATGTACAACTTGCATCAAAATAGCACCTTTAACGAATGTCCCGAGGCGCTTTACAGAGGCCGCAGCCGACAAAGCCAAAGATGATATTAGGAGGGGTGACCTAGAGGTTGGTCTGAGTTTTTTTTTTAAGTTGGGTCTTAAAGGAGGAGAGGGAGTTCCAGAGTGTGGGGCCTGGATGGCAAAGGGTCAATCATCACAGCCCCAGGACATCGCTGCAGGAGTTCCTCAGGGCAGTGTCCTAGGCCCAACCATCTTCAGCTGCTTCATCAATGACCTTCCCTCCAGCATAAGGTCAGAAATGGGGATGTTCGCTGATGACTGCAGAGTGTTCAGCGCCATTCACAACTCCTCAGATAATGAAGCAGTCTATGCCCGCATGCAACAAGACCTGGACGACGTTCAAGCTTGGGCTAATAAGTGGCAGGTAACATTCGCGCCACAGAAGTGCCAGGCAATGACTATCTCCAACAAGCAAGAGTCTAAACACCCCCCCCCCTTAACATTTAATGACATTACCATCGCCGAATCCCCAACCATCAACATCCTGGGGGGGTCACCATTGACCAGAAACTTAACTGGACTAGCCACATAAATACTGTGGCAACAAGAGCAGGTCAGAGGCTAGGTATTCTGTGGAGAGTGTCTCACCTCCTGACTCCCCAAACCCTTTCTACCATCTACAAGGCACAAGTAAGGAGTGTGATGGAATACTCTCCACTTGCCTCGACGAGTGCAGCTCCAACAACACTCAAGAAGCTCGATACCATCCAGGACAAAGCAGCCCACTTGATTGGCACCCCCTCCACCACCGGTGTACCCTGGAGTAGTTGTGTCTGAAGTGAATAAAGGCATGCATAAGGGTTTCAGCAGCTGATGGGCTGAAGTAGGGGTGGAAGCAGAGGATGTTACAGGGGGTGAAGTAGGCAGTTTTTGTGACTTTTATTTTGGACTATTATATACCATATTGTCCCCATCATCTATTTACAACCAGGACATGTCTTTAATCTTTGCTATGCCTATGTGACCTGAATTCCCTCCATTTCTGTGCACATTTTGGCTGCTGCGAAGGACCTGAACCCATTTCTTCTATCCTGCTTTTCTTTTTTCTCATGGCCCCTTCTGTTCCGTCGCCTTCCTTCCCATCACCCAGTCATGCCACTTTTCATTTGTCCCCTCTCAGGTATTTTGCCCCGCAATCCATCACTACTCCCCTCTACCAACATACCTACTCTCCTGTCGCCATCCCAGGCCTGTATCGCCCTTGAATAAGCCCATAGTTACTGTCTGTGCCTCTCCAGTCATTCTCCCAAGTGCCCATTAAAGCATCCATCACTGACTCCTTATGAGCAACAGCCCCAACGGTCTCATCCTCCTCTCTTGCTGACCTTCCCACCCACTGGAGTGAATCACACCAACCTCCTTCCCATCCTGCTTACCCCACTTACCATTGCCCCTTTGGACTCTGCCAGAGGATCAAAAATTACAGCCCTTTCCACACTTCTTTCCAGAATGTCCGTTCACTCACAAATCTTGCCATCCACAACTTTATTATGGATGATTGCATAGTCTCCCTCCATATAAACCCTCCTACCCATATTTGTGTTCACCCCTTCGACCTTGCCATCTAGGTCAACTCCCGACTGCCATCATCACGATGATGGACAAGGCCATCTCCAACCACTTCCTTGTATCGCTCACCACCCATATTCCCCTCCCCAAATCCCACGTCCTTCTCTATCCACCCTGGGAAAAAAAAATAATCCATCCCTGCACTGGTACCACTGATGCAGCTGTTCCAAATCACTAACCATTTTTTACAGCTAGAGTCACAGAAACCTAAAAATCAGAGGTACGCAGCCCTAGATTCAGTCAGTCTGGCCAGCAGTCCAGGAGCCTTGCACTTCCTCAGCAGCTAGCCAAATATTTGGTGAGCCTACCCACTGGAGAATGCCATTCACAGCCCCAAAACAAGTAACCAGGCTCACACAGCTTTTGTTCCTAGCCACAGAACAGTGTGGCATATAGCCCACCCAATGTCAGCTGCAACACATCTCAGTCAGGAAGTGATGTTCAGCATCTGCTGGACTTTTAAGTGCAGTCTGGGACTGATTGGAGGCTTACTTCTCCACCCCTCTAGCACTGCAACCTAGCCACTACTAATGATCCCCACTGACAAAACAATTAGTAAGTAGGGTAGATCTGATAAAAGGTCATTGACCTGAAACATTAACTTTGTTTCTCTCCCCACAGAGGCTGCCTGACCTGCGTATTTCCAGCATTTTCTGTTTTTAATTTCAGCTTTCCAGCATTCACTGTGTTTCGCTTTCCTTTAAGTAGGGCTATTTCCCTCCCTCCCCCCACCCCCCAGGCCTAACTGATTAAGAATGAGATCAAATTGCTTTAACTCCAAGCCCCGCACTGGTCCCAGCACACGTACAGTCATGTCAAGGAACCTGGATGTAGCAATCTATTGCACTCAAGCATTGGGAAATATATCAAAGTGCACAGTGGCTTCATAAAATGTGACTATACGCACAAAAATAGAAAAAAAAATTGTTTTCTTTAAGCAGCACCCTTGTAAAAAGCTTTTAAATGTGAAAGCAGTTGACATTTGTAATGTATTGAAATGGTGTTCTATTGGCAAAAATTAACAAAGCTACTTGTACCAATACATTTACACAAGGTGCACCTGGGCAAGCAAGGCTTATATGAAAATTTGACAGCTAAAAATCAGTAAATATTCAAATTTGTATTTGTACAAATTATTGCCAAATGATATTATGGCCTTGGATCCAGTGCACACACCTAGAACTGATCATAGAAAACTCTGTATTGGACATTTATCAATCAAGCCTGTTTTAATCATATTATCCTAAAAAAATTACACTGTCTGCAAGTAGAACTGAATTACTTTAAAGAATTACTCAATTTTATAAATTCATGTACAAAACATTAACTCTGCATACAAGTTACAATTCATGAACATTCAACCCAAGTTTTACAATACATTTGAGACAGGTTTGTGCAACAAAAAAAACTGAATTAAAATAAGTGAAAAGTTTTAAACCAAAAAGACAAGAGGCACGTCAGTAATTACATATGGACACTTAACATGGGTTTCTCCCATCTAGTTTGCTGATCATCAAAGCTGCAGGTGGTCTGAAATCATCAAAAAGGATCTCCTTCCCATGTTGGTTTGTGAGAAACATTTTTTACTGCTTCAACTTTTCCCCCTCAGTTTCTGAAGGATTTGTGGCTTCAAAGCTTTAATTGTTCATTTGATGAGTGTTGCAAACTTTAAAAAAAAATTAATGCAAATTATTAGATTAATTCTACTTTTGCCTGCACAATTGATATTTGTTAAAACTGCCCACCAGGAGAACCCAGTTTAAATAGGGAAGCCTTCCTGGTCACCTGCCTCAAGTGAATCCTGGCCAGCTCACTTTGGGCTGCAAACATCAGCTACACTCACCCTTCGAGTATGGGTTACATTACTCATTTGTCAGCCAGTAGAAGTGGTCTCATCCCACCTCTTAAAAGCAGATGATGATGTGGTTAAGAGGCATGCAAGTGAAGGCAGTCACGTGTAAAAAAAAAGTGCTTGCTATTCTAGTTAAGCAACTTGATATCACTGCAAGTGTTCCAGCCAGTGAAGCATTTCCTTCCCCCCTTGTTAGTAGGGACAGATGAGATTTAGGAACCAAATTCTGGTTGGTAAGGGGCACATCTGGCAGTTATTGATACTTCATGACATTAGTGTGGTGAAATTTACTTAACCTCAGCAAGAGTCATCTATAACTACCAAAGCAGTTACTGCAGTATTGTCACACCGAGGATCGTTTAAAAGACACTTCAGTGCTAACTTAATCTCTCTGGTGTTGGTGAGCAGTTACAAAGAAAAACTATGATAATAGGATTTCAGAAGACACATCAAACAAGTCTCTCCTTAGCATTCTTACTAGGGGTTTCCTTTTGCTTCCAGGTCAGGAAAAGCCACACCTACAGTATGTAATTAAAAAAAACATTTTTTAAAACTACTTTCTATAGACAAGGAGTATGAACCTCAGGGCAACAAAAAAGCACTACAGCATGTAAACAACTCCAGACAGGTAGCAGCAAGCTTTCTATAAAATGTTCCATTACGGTGGCGTTTAGTAAAGGATGAAATCAGAGCAATACTGAGAAAGGATATTGGCTCAGAAAATCAAGATGTAGAATCAGTCTGGGTGGAGCTAAGAAGCACCAAGGGGCAGAAAACATTGGTGGGAGTTGTCTATAGGCCTCCAAACAGTAGTGGTAATGCAGGGGATGGCAACAAACAGGAAATTAGAGATGCATGTAACAAAGGTACTACAGTAATCATGGGTGACTTTAATCTACATATAGACTGGCCAAACCAAATTAGCAATAATACTGTGGAGGATGAATTCCTGGAGTGTGTACGAGATGGTTTTTTACACCAGTACATTGAGGAGCCAACTAGGGAACAGGCTATCCTAGATTGGGTATTGTGCAATGAGAAGGGGTTAACTAATAATCTAGTTGTGTGGGGTCCTTTAGGGAAGAGTGACCATAACATGATAGAATTCTTCATTAAGATGGAAAGTGAAGAAGTCCAATCTGAAACTAGGGTCCTAAATCTAAACAAAGGAAACTACGAAGGTATGAGGAGGGAGTTGGCTATGATAGATTGTGGAACTTCATTAAAAGGCATGACAGTGGATGGGCAATGGCTAACATTTAAGGAACAAATGCATGAATTGCAACAGTTATACATTCCTTTCTGGTGCAAAAACACAAAAGGAAAAGTGGCTCAACCATGGTTAACAAAAGAAATTAAGGATAGTATTAGATCCAAAGAGGAGTCATATAAAGTTGCCAGAAAAAGTAGCAAGCCTGAGGATTGGGAGCAGTTTAGAGTTCAGCAAAAAAGGACCAAGAGATTAAGAGGGGAAAAATAGAGTACGAGAGTAAACTTGCAAAGAACATAAAAGTGGACTGTAAAAGCTTCTACAAGTATGTAAAAAGATTAGTGAAGACAAATGCAAGTCCCTTACAGTCAGAAACGGGAGAATTTATAATGGCAGAGCAATTTTTGGTTCTGTCTTCACGAAGAGGACACAAATAACTTCCCAGAAATTGTAGGGAATCAAGGGTCTAGTGAGAAGGAGGAATTAAAGGAAATTAGTATTAGTAAAAAAAGTGCTGGAGAAATTAATGGGACTGAAAGCCAATAAATCCCCAGGGCCTGATAATCTGCATCCCAGAGTACTAAGAGGTAGCCATGGAAATAGTGGATGCATTGGTTGTCATCTTCTAAAATTCTATAGATAATGGAACAGTTCCTGCAGATTGGAGGGTGGCAAATGTAACCCCACTATTTAAAAAAGGAGAGAGAAAACAGGGAACTACAGACTGGTTAGCCTAACATCAGTAGTAGGGAAAATGCAAGAGTCTATTATAAAGGATGTGATAACAGGACACTTAGAAAATATCAACGGGATTAGACAAAGTCAACATGAATTTATGAAAGGGAAATTGTGTTTGACAAACCTACTGGAGTTTTTTGGGGATGTAACTGGTAGAATAGATAAGGGAGAACCAGTGGAGGTGGTGTATTTGGATTTTCAGAAGGCCTTTGATAAAGTCCCACATAAGAGGTTAGTGTGCAAAATTAAAACACATGGGATTGGGGGTAATATACTGGCGTGGATTGAAAATTGGTTAACAGACATGAAACAGAGAGTAGGAATAAATGGGTCTTTTTCAGGGTGGCAGGCAGTGACTAGTGGGATACCGCAGGGATCAGTGCTTGGGCCCCAGCTATTCATAATATATCAATGATTTGGATGAGGGAACCAAATGTAATATTTCCAAGTTTGCTGACGACACGAAACTAGGTGGGATTGAGTTGTGAGGAGGATGCAAAGAGGCTTCAAGGCGATTTAGATAAGTTGAGTGAGTGGGCAAATACATGGCAAATGCAGTAGAACGTGGATAAATGTGAAGTTATCCACTTTGGTAGGAAAAACCAAAAGGCAGAGTATTATTTAAATGGTGATAGATTGGGAAATGTTGATGTACAGAGGGACCTGGTGTCCTTGTACACCAGTCACTGAAAGCAAACATGCAGGTGCAGCAAGCAGTTAGGAAGGCAAATAGTATGTTGGCCTTTATTGCAAGAGGATTTGAGTACAGGAGCAAGAATGTCTTACTACAGTTATACAGGGCCTTGGTGAGACCACACCGGGAGTACAGTGTGCTGTTTTGGTCTCCTTACCCAAGAAAGGATAGACTTGCCATAGAGGGAGTGCAGCAAAGGTTCACCAGACTGATTCCTGGGATGGCAGGACTGTCGTATGAGGAGACATTGGGTCGACTAGGCCTGTATTTGCTAGAGTTTAGAAGAATGAGAGGGGATCTCATTGAAACGTATAAAATTCTGACAGGGCTAGACAGACTGGATGCAGGGAGGATGTTTCCCCTGGTTAGGGGGTCTAGAACAAGGGGTCACAGTCTCAGGATACGGGGTAGGACATTTAGGACTGAGATGAGGAGAAATTTCTTCACTCAGAGGGTGGTGAACCTGTGGAATTCTCTACCACAGAAGGCTGTGGAGGCCAAGTCACTGAATATATTTAAGGAGATAGATAGATTTCTAGACACAAAAGGCATCAAGGGGTATGGGGAGAGAGCAGGAATATGGTATTGAGATAGAGGACCAGCCATGATAATATTGAATAGCGGAGCAGGCTCGAACGGCCTACTCCTGCTTCTATTTTTCTAAAAATAATGCGGAATAAACTAGGTCTAAAGGCCCCAAATTTGGGTATCAAATAAAGCCAACTATAATAGATATATCAGATGGTCTGCCAAAAGGTCATCGACCTGAAACATTAACTGTTTCCCTCTCCACAGATGCTGCCTGACCTGCTGAGTATTTCTAGAATTCTCTGTTTTTATTTCAGATTTCCAGCATCCGCAGTATTTTGCTATTGTGGCAAGTGATACAGCCATTGATCACGTCAGATGTCAGCCATTAGGTAAAAATAATGTCTTCAAAGGCTTTTTATAGAAGACAGATTTCAAAAAGAAAGAAAAAAGACTTGCATTTATATAGCGCCTTTCACGACCACCAGACGTCTCAAAGCACTTTACAGCCAATGAAGTACTTTTTGAAGTGCAGTCACTGTTGTAATGTGGAACACATACCTCTATTTTTTTTACTTCTTGACTTAATCAATATTTTTCTTTTTCAGACTGGTGATTACTTCACTTAAATTCTGATCAAGCAGCTTGTATTCTGATGCGTTTGGGCGTCTAGTCTTTCTGGGCCCATCTTTCCAACATAAGGCAATGATCTGAAATGAAGCAAATACAAGGTGTAGATCGTTCATTTTTAAACTCATTCTGTGGCCATTATTGAAGCAGACCTGCCTACCATGACTTAATGCAACTTGCACTATCAACAGATCTTTTAGATCTGAAAGCTTAGTTTATAGCCACCAAGGGGGTCATTTTAACCTAACTTGCCGGGTGGGACACTGGTTTTACACCGTGCCAATATTACTCACCATTTCCAATGGAGTGTAAAATCAGGCTGGGTGTAAAACCAGCGTTGCATCCGATACCATCAGTTTAGGTTAAAATTGCCCACCCCCACGCTCAAAAGTCAGCTTAAATATTTGATACAAATAAAATTGCACTATAGTGGAAAAGATCATGATCAATTGATCGGTTGTGTACTACTATTAATCATCTCCTCATTCATTGCTATCTTACAATAAAACTAGCAAGTTTAGTTGGACGTTTAGGTTCAGTTACAAAGTGCAATGATATTGTAAACTTCATTTGAGATCACATTTTCTACATGAAAATATCTGTACCAAAACAATTTCCTTGTATGATGATCCTATTTTCACCTAGGATGCTGAATAAAAAATTCTGATGTCAATTGGAGTTCATTACTAGGTTTGCAAGAACATTTAATCCAAGAAGTGTCATCCCATTTTGGGTACAGAAATGGTGCAATATGGGGAGGAGGAGGAGGAGGAGGAGGAGGAGGAGGAGGAGGAGATGAGGCAGAATCCATTTCTAGCCATGTTCTAAAATTCCAAACAGGAGGAGAAGAAACTCCCCTGTAATGGGCCTTCTATCCTCAGGAATTAGAGGCTAAGCTAGCAGGATGACCATCGCTGCCAGAAATGCTGCCTGTTCTACCCAGCATACAGCCAACAGAAAGTACATCCGCAATACTGCAAGTGGGGCCCACAATGCTGTTTCTCCAATTCCAAAAACAAAACCCACCACAAGGAAAGTGGCAAATCAACAAAAAAAGGGAACAGTATGGAAGCAAAATTTATCTTCTGCCAGCAGTTTTATTTTACACAAGAGTTGCATTTCACTATACTAATTGTAAGCACTTTTTAAAGCATGCACCTTCACTTTTCACATACAATATGACTTGTTAAAGTTTGACCCTTCCCTCCACAGTTCCAAGTCTATTATATGCACACCTCTCCCAACCTGACTTTTGAATTGAGCATGACTAGATATTAACTTGCATGTCCTGTACGGAAGTACAGTTTTTAAACTTTATACTTCTACCATAGCTTCCAAATGTTTTTATCTTAACATTCATACACAATTCTTCTTCTTCTTCTCCTCCTCAAAAGAGCATGCATTATGTGCACGAGATTCACTAACAGACAAACTTGGATAGTATGCTGGGTGATAACCCTTTACATCGTAAACTAAAATGAATACAGCTAGTACAGTAAACCCAAAAACTGACCAGCTTACCTTATTTTTGTTGTGGTATAGGATATACACCACTGCTAAAAGCAGTGATCCAGTTATTAGATAAATTATGAAGTAACTATTTTCAAAGACTTCTACTGGTTTCACAGTTATCTTGCTGTTAGATTGGGAGGACACTTCAGATGCAGTACCATGTTGAGATTTATTTGGTTGGGTAACACTTGCATCGGTTGGCTTTTCAGCGGCAGCAGCCTGGTCGGCGGCGGCCTTGTCGGCGACGGCCTTGTCGGCGGTGGTGGCCTTGTCGGCGGCTGCCTTGTCGGCGGCTGCCTTGTCGGCGGCGGTGGCCTTGTCGGCGACGGTCTTGTCGGTGGCGACGGTGGCCTTGTCGGCGGCGGCCTTGTCAGTGGCCTTGTCGGCGGCGGCCTTGTCGGTGGCGGTTGCCTTGTCGGCGGCGGCCTTGTCGGCGGCGGCCTTGTCGGTGGCGGTTGCCTTGTCGGCGGCGGCCTTGTCGGCGACTGCCTTGTCGGCGGCGGCCTTGTCGGCGACGGCCTTGTCGGCGGCGGCCTTGTCGGCGACGGCCTTGTCGGCGGCGGCCTTGTCGGCGACGGCCTTGTCGGCGGCGGCCTTGTCGGCGACTGCCTTGTCGGCGGCGGCCTTGTCGGCGGCGGCCTTGTCGGCGACTGCCTTGTCGGCGGCGGCCTTGTCGGCGGCGGCCTTGTCGGCGACGGCCTTGTCGGCGGTGGTGGCCTTGTCGGCGGCTGCCTTGTCGGCGGCTGCCTTGTCGGCGGCGGCCTGGTCGGCGACTGCCTTGTCGGCGGCGGTGGCCTTGTCGGCGACGGTCTTGTCGGTGGCGACGGTGGCCTTGTCGGCGGCGGCCTTGTCGGCGGCGGCCTTGTCGGTGGCGGTTGCCTTGTCGGCAGCGGCCTTGTCGGCGGCGGCCTTGTCGGCGGTCTTGTCGGTGGCGGTTGCCTTGTCGGCGGCGGCCTTGTCGGCGACTGCCTTGTCGGCGGCGGCCTTGTCGGCGACGGCCTTGTCGGCGGCGGCCTTGTCGGCGACGGCCTTGTCGGCGACGGCCTTGTCGGCGGCGGCCTTGTCGGCGGCGGCCTTGTCGGCGGCGGCCTTGTCGGCGGCGGCCTTGTCGGCGGCGGCCTTGTCGGCGGCGGCCTTGTCGGTGGCGGTTGCCTTGTCAGCGGCGGCCTTGTCAGCGGCGGCCTTGTCGGCGGTCTTGTCGGTGGCGGTTGCCTTGTCGGCGGCGGCCTTGTCGGCGACGGCCTTGTCAGCGGCGGCCTTGTCGGCGGTCTTGTCGGTGGCGGTTGCCTTGTCGGCGGCGGCCTTGTCGGCGACGGCCTTGTCGGCGGCGGCCTTGTCGGCGACGGCCTTGTCGGCGGCGGCCTTGTCGGCGACTGCCTTGTCGGCGGCGGCCTTGTCGGCGGCGGCCTTGTCGGCGACTGCCTTGTCGGCGGCGGCCTTGTCGGCGACGGCCTTGTCGGCGGCGGCCTTGTCGGCGACTGCCTTGTCGGCGGCGGCCTTGTCGGCAACTGCCTTGTCGGCGGCGGCCTTGTCAGTGGCCTTGTCGGCGGCGGCCTTGTCGGCAACTGCCTTGTCGGCGGCGGCCTTGTCAGTGGCCTTGTCGGCGGCGGCTGCTGTGAAAATAGACCAGAAGAGGGAGGGGTGAAAAGGTTACACAGGTGTACTACCTGACCCAAATACTTCCCAACCAGCACTTTTGAAGTCTAATCATTGTTGTAAATGTAGGCAAATACAGCAGCCAACTTATGCACAGCAAGGTCCCACAAACAACAAGCAAGATAAATGACTCCGTATATGTTTTAGTGGTGTTGTTTGAGGAATAAAGTTGGCCAGGACACCCAAGAACTCTTCTTTGAATTGTGCCACTGGGTTAAGTTACAGAAAAAGATTATTTTATTCCTGGATCACTCTGCTTTAAGCAATATCTGGCAGATCAGTGTAATGAAGCAAATCCACAGCTCATGTATTCCAAATAAACAAGCACGTTTTACTCTGCTTCGGTTTCTCCTCCTCCGTGTAACTTTGATACTAGATCTCTCGTGACATTGCTATTGGCAGGCCAAAGATAGTTTTGAAAAGGAAAAAGTGCAATATCCCATGCAATACACAATGTATTATTCTATTGCTGGGTGTGGCCAACGGCCAATTAAAATTACTGTATAGATACATTTGTTGCCAGTTGCTCTTGGGTAGATTGAGAGATCAATTAGAAGTGATTCTCAGAAACCAACAAGAAATAGATGGAGTTACAAAGTGTAACACCAGCCTCATGAGCGTATGAACTCAGTAGATTGGCACATCAGGGAAAGGGGGTAGAAAAGAGGGAATATCAATTATACAGAGGAGCTGCATAAAGATGACTAGTTAAAAAGATCAGATTCTTACCCTCAACTTTAAAAAGCTTTTACAAGCCAATTATTGTGGTTTTCCCTATGCTCTTCACAGGAAATGGAAAAACTACTTGAATGACGACAACACTTCCTGCCAAAGCAAACTTGCAATATAAACACTCCAGTGCATGAGCTAGAGAAGCCATGGAAACCCACCGTAGAAAGTGGAGTACCTCTGCACTGACGACAAGGCATCAGCATACATAGGGAAGCATATACTGTAATGCTAGTAGTAGCACTCGAGGTAGGTCTGCCATTTTGAATTTGGCCACAGGCTCAGGTTGGTGTACAGGCCAGCAATACACTACCATTATTGGCTTGCATGCACAGATCTTTCCCCGTCAAGGAAGGTCCAACCCAGAATGGTAATATTGTGACTGTGCTAACTATACACATGCAAGATTCAGTGCATCAGTAATCTGCCAGAGGAGAGTTTCCAAACATTAGGAGGTAAAAAAATTCAAGCCCTAGCTTCAGTTGCAGCGCCATTTTTAAAGAGCAGTAGCATTGAAAGCAAAAAAGTTAAAAAGATGCGATCAGTATGTAGTCACCAAATTCCTCCTGCTCCTAACATATTGGGCCCCTTCCCAGGGAGAAATTGGTGAATGAAGGCTAAAATCCTAATTGTGTAAATAAGTTACCCTTCTTGCACTGTAAAGAGGGCAGGAAGGTAAACATTCAAACTTAGAAATACTTTTTGAACAGTTTAGCACTATAAAAGCCAAGGAGGAAGCTTAAGAGCAATTGAACAAAGAGTTAGAAAGAAAGAAATAGAACAGCAAGGAGAAGTAGACTTAAAGTATAATGCAGGACATTACAAATGTTAAAGAAAGACTTGCATTTATATAGCGCCTTTCATGACCACCTGAGGTCTCAAAGCGCTTTACAGCCAATGAAGTACTTTTTGAAGTGGAGTCACTGTTGTAATGTGGGAAACACGGCAGCCAATTTGCGCACAGCAAACTCCCACAGACAACAATGTGATAAAGACCAGATAATAATTATGATGTTGGTTGAAGGATAAATATTGGCCAGGACACCGGGGATAACTCCCCTGCTCTTCTTCAAAATAATGCCATGGGATTTTTACGTCCACCTGAGAGAGCAGACGGGGCCTCGGTTTGATGTCTCATCTGAAAGACGGCACCTCCGACAGTGCAGCACTTCCTCAGCACTGCACTGGAGTGTCAGCCTAGCTTTATGCGCTCAAGTCCCTGGAGTGGGACTTGAACCCACAACCTTCTGACTCAGGGGAGGAGTGTGCTACCCACTGAGCCACAGCTTTTTAAAAAGAAACACCCTCTTGTTGACCAGTATTGGGAAAACTAAAGCACTGAAAGATCACAGCCTGGATTGTCCTCCGTGGGTACAACCTAGAAGTTAGACTTGAAAATGTACCCATTCTGCCGATGTCAAGTTACGCTCAATTTTCCTGCGAATCTCATTAGATGTAAAATGGACGCAAATCAGCGTAAACAATCGGAGTTCAAGGAAAGCACCAAACTCACCATATTATTTCTTTAAGTATGAAAATTAAAGTTTGAACTCATTCATGCACATCAGGTACAGCAGGTTTAAGAACCTGTAATGGGGAAGCTTTAAATGTTCAATGTGACTTAACCTTTAAAAAGGTGTATTAAAAAGAAACAATGCAGTGTCAAGTGAGGATTTTTTTTTTTAATCAAAAAAATTGCAATAAAACCACCAGAAAAATGATGGTTTCCTGCCACACCTGAAATCTGGTCATAATTTAGTTCTGAGCTAGTGCAATCAGGAAACTCCTGTACGAAGCTCTGTAACTTGAGGGGAGGGGGGCGCATTATTAGGAGTGGAGATCGTAAAAGATTGATGAGATTTGGAGCTATTGAACTTAACGTGTAATTCACTTGTGTCCAAAATCCCCCAATCTTTTAGGGTACGTGTTTAATTTGCGACTCATTGCAGTGTGTCTCTGGGCGCAAATACACAGGAAATTCCAGGCCCCCATCATAGCAAACAAAAAAAAAATCGTTCTCTTCCAAAGAAAACAGGAGGCCGTAAAAACACAAACGTGAAGTGAAACCAAAGTGTCAAGGCGCTAAATGCAAGCACATGGAGCTGGCGCCTCACCACTCCAGCCAACTCTTCATGTGCCCAAGACAGAGGACGGATCATATTAAAATTTGCTCCAATTAACAGAAGTCTATGCTTTACATTCAAAAAGGTCAACTTTAAGCTAATATACTCCCCCACTCAATATTTAAAGAGTGTTATTCTTGCCCTTCCAGGGGGATAAAAAAAGGGATCAGTTCCTGTTTGATGCAGCCGATTGGATTGGATTCCACAACCTTGTCAATCACTCACTGAAAGAGAAACTACTTCATTTTGGCCGTGTTGAAATATTGGAAACAGGACTTTGGACTATTTGCGCCAATTCTTTATGATCTGGCACCGGAGTAAGATTCCCAATAGCTTAGAATTCCACATCCTCACCTCCAGGATACTCTAACCGGGACTGTTGGATATTTGTTCTTACAGGACTTCGATCTGTGCACCTGCTGTCACTTTAAGAATTTAATTTCACGGCACTGCAAAGGCGGAAGCTTGTCGAGTACAAACCCTAACTCCAGCCCCAGCAGCCTTGAACTCGATTTTTACATTTTTTTTAAAAAACTTACCACTTATGATGAGACACAATAGAACAATTCCGGAGAAACCGATCTTCCACGACATGCTGCTTTATTGCGAGGGATCAGTTTCACATATACTACAAAGTGAAACACACGCACTGTTGTGCAATCGGATTCAAGTAAAGTCTAGCACCGCCTCCACATCCGTTCAACACAGAATAGGTGTATACACACACACAACTGCGATCGATAGAATTAGACAGAAAGAGGTCGATAAATAATGGCAATACAAGTTTTCGCCTGAACTTATTGGCTACTAACGGCTAGTTTATCAATTGAATTCTTAATTGGCAATTTATTATTAAACAACTAGTTGATTATTGCCTGTCGTGCTAACAAATAAAGGCTTTTTGGGGTGGAGTGGGAACAGAACTTTAAAAATACAATTACCTAAACTAATCTCCCACAACGACCCATTATACACAAGTCAGACTTGATCAGTAAGAATTTTAAAATAGAGTTCTTGTTGAAAAGATGATTTATTCATGCTTCATCAGTCTGGATCAAACCATGCTCATGCCTGCTCCATACAAGGAGTGTGGTTAGTACGCTTCCAATGCAACTGTGTTTAACATCACTGGAACTGGTAGCGTCACAAGATATTTACAGATTAAGAAGGCCGCTCTTACAGTGCATCCATCCACTGCAGTATCCAATTGGTTCATAAATGATTCCAGGGTTTGGGCTCTACTACTCTATCTGGGAGTCCATTCAATTTATTTTAAAAAAAAATTCTACACTCACCCCTAATCTCAGGCTGATGGTGGTAATGGCCTTGGCTTGGTGTTTGTTTGTTTTTTCCCCTAAGCAGAGGGAGCTGTTAAAAGGGAAGGCACACCTCGCCTTGTTAATTAATTGGGAGAGGGGCCTCCTCCCCTCTGCTCAATGGGCAATTACTGTAATGAGTTATGCGAGGTGCCTCTTTAAAGAAAGAGGCAGAGAGAGACAAAGAGAGAGAGAAAGAGGGAGGCCACAGGGGCTGGGTCTCCACTCAAGATGATGGGTGGGTGATGGCAGGAGTGCACTCTCCGATGGAAAAAATAAATAAAGTCTTTGATGGTCTTCTGGTCTTCCAGTGGGGGGGAGAAGATGTCTTCACCTGGGAAATAAAGCTGGATCAATTTATTTATTATTCTTTGTGTGGAAAATATCTGACATCTGTCCTGAATTTGCCTTTTACTGGTTTGAATCTTTCTCTCCTTGTCCTACTCTTGCAATTTTTCACACGTACCTTTTCCTTACTATTTACTATCTTATACATACCTCGAAAAGATCACCTCTCAGATGCCACCCAACTAGGCAGAAAAGCCCAAATTCCTCATAATTCAGACATCTAACAAGGGATGAGCCCACTCTGTGTAGCTACCAATTAGGCCAAGGGGATAATTATGCTCCTACTGTGGAATCAAGTAAGCCAATGCCTGTGCTACAGGGGGACTTTGACTATGTGAGGCAGGTAATGTACTTGCTCACTAAAATGGCCTGTTTCCGAGTGAAAGCACAGGCTTGCAAGCAACAGGAAGTTATCAGAAAAGTGCAGACTTGAAACCCCTGCTTGCATGGGGCAGACGGACTGCATTTCAAAAATTGTACGGGTGAACTTTTAGTGGAACTCTGGGTTAGATATCCATACTAGGCTTTTCCTGAGTGAGCACAAGGCTTCAACTGAGCCAAAGGTGAGGGACCTGATCATAGATGTCTTTGAGGGGCACCCTGATGAGGATCTTGATGCAAAATCCATCTTTTGTTGTCATTGCCGAGCATGAAGGCCTCAAAAGGTTTGGTTTGATATTTGTTGGAAGAGAGATGGAACTTTGATGCAGCTAAAGACATTAGTTGGGATAGGCACGCATTCAGCTGAGTGTCATTTAAGCCAACATCCTAGACATGCCTTTTTAACAAAATCATTCTCGGCACGCTGCCAAGGCTGGCATTTATTACCCATCCCTACTTTCTCTGAAAAGGTGATGATGGGCCTTCTTCTTGAACTGTTGCAGTCTCTTGGTGTAGGTGTTCCCTCAATGCTGTTAAATAGGAGTTCCAGGATTCTGACCCAGCGATGTTGTTGGGACAATGATATATGTTCAAGTCAGGATGGTGTGTGACTTGGAGGGACACTTGGAGGTGATGGTGTTCCCATGCAGCTCCTGCTCTTGTCTTTCTAGGTGATGGAGGCCACAGGGTTGGGAGGTGCTGCTGAAGAAGCCTTGGTGAGCTGCTGCAGTACATCCTGTAGATAGTACACACTGCAGCCATGGTACACTGGTGATGGAGGGGGTGGATGTTTAGGCTAGTGGATGAGGTGCCAATCAAGTGGACTGTTTTGTCCTGGAGAGTGTCAAGCTTCTTGCATGTTGATGCAGCTGCACTCATCCACTCTGGTGTCTCTCTTGCAATCTTTAACATCAACAAAAGGTAGCAAGAAACCTGAAATTGAACTTTCCTTTCCCAGGAATGGATTTGCATCCTTGGTCTACAGGAAACATGTGGAATGGTCAGTGACCAGTGCCTAAGGTGCTATGGTTACTGAATACTTGAATGGCAAATGGGACCTGGTTCTGATCATTGGCTAGGATCTACTTGCAATGGAAATCATATGTTTTAGGATAACCTTGCCTGGGCAAAAATTTTCGTTATGGGGTCTAAAACTTGGCTTCTGTGATCCATGGACATTCCTCAGAAGCTGCATGGTGCTGAGCACCGGCTGATTCTTACGTCTGTAGGTGTTACTCTGGTTGGCCTTACAGGAAGATTTCCTGACTAGCCATTACTCCTCCAGCGTGATTACGTAATTTTTGGAGCTTCAGAAGTGATGAAAATCCTTCCATTGCCAGTGTACTGTGCTTCCTTTTCAATCATAACTACATTACATCGACATTGCGCAGCCAATCTGGTTGTAGTTGTTGGAGGACAATTCACTCAGCCCCAGGACATTGTTGCAGGAGTTCCTCAGGGCAGTGTCCTAGGCCCAAGTGTTCAGTTCCATTCGTAACTTCTCAGATAATGAAGCAGTCCATGCCCGAATGCTGCAAGACCTGGATGACATTCAGGCTTGGGCTGATAAGTGGCAAGTAACATTCGTGCCATACAAGTGCCAGGCAATGACTATCTCCAACAAGCGAGAGTCTAACCACCGCCCTTTGACATTCAATGGCATTACCATCGCTGAATCCCCCACCATCAACATCCTGGGGGGTCACCATTGACCAGAAATTTAACTGGACCAGCCACATAAATACTGTGGCTACAAGAGCAGGTCAGAGGCTGGGTATTCTGCAGCGAGTGTCTCACCTCCTGACTCCCCAAAGCCTTTCCACCATCTACAAGGCAAAGTCAGGAGTGGATTTGCCTGGATGAGTGCAGCTCCAACAACACTCAAGAAGCTTGACACCATCCAGGTCAAAGCAGCCTGCTTGGTTGGCACCCCATCCACCACCTTAAACATTCACTCCCTGCACCATCAGCGTACCGTGGCTGCAGTGTGTACCATCTACAAGATGCACTGCAGCAACTCGCCAAGGCTTCTTTGGCAGCACCTCCCAAACCCACGACCTCTTCAGCCTAGAAAGGCAAGGGCAGCAGGTGCATGGGAACACCACCACCTCCAAGTTCCCCTCCAAGTTACACACCATCCTGACTTGGAAATGTATCGCCGTTCCTTCATCGTCGCTGGGTCAAAATCCTGGAACTCCCTCCCTAACAGCACTGTGGGAGCACCTTCACCACATGGACTGCAGCGATTCAAGAAGGCGGCTCACCACCATCTTCTCAAGGGCAATTAGGGATGGGCAATAAATGCTGGTCTTGCCAGTGACACCCACATCCCAGGAACAATTTTTTTTTAAAATCAATTAGTTGTGAATAATTTGGCATAAAAGCTAAGGAAGAGATGAGAAGAAATATTTTTACTCAGCGAGTTGTTATGATCTGGAATGTATTGCCTGAAAAGGTGGTGGAAGCAGATTCAATAGTAACTTTCAAAAGGGAATTGGCTATATACTTAAAAAGGGAAATAAATTGCAGGGCTATGGGGAAAGGACAGGGGAGAGGTACTATTTGATAGCTCTTTGAGAGAGCTGGTACAGGCACTTCTGTGATGTATGATTCTAACCTTTTCTTTCCAATTAATGGACGCGATTTTACAAACCTCGGTGGGTCCATGGTGGGCGATGTTGGTGGCGGGTCCCGATCCCACTGCTGTCTCCATCCCGGCCTCTGAAATGAATTTCCCCTGATTGGGCTCGTTAAGCCCGCCCAGCGCGTTTGCCGGCCAATTAGAGGAAGCGGGTCTGGTGACGTAATTTGATGACGCGTCATCAGCCGGTTTCCTTAAAGGGACCATGGCCAAATTTATTTTGACATTTGTGCTGTCAGTGTTCTACAGCATTGTGGTGCTGCAAACACTGACAAGTACAGCACAGAGGCAGAGGGCTGCACCCAGGCTCTCCCATAACTCCCTCCATATGCTTCCCATGGGCAGAAGAGGCCTCCCCAGGAGATCAACACAGCCTGGTTGCACATTGCAGAGGAGGGCACAAGCAGGGATGAGGTCAGGAGGACCAGGCTGCAGTGGTGCAAACCTTTCAATGATCTCAGTAGATCATGAAATGTTAGTACAAAGCCACACTCAACCTCACCCTGCTGTGCCTCTCATCACAACCCATCACTCTGCCTTCCCTACCCTATTCCTGCACATCCTTACTCACACCAACTTACCTTGCACCTCCGCCCATCCCTCTCTATCTACATTAGCACTTCTGCATCTCACTAGCCACCCCTCACACTCACCCTCATCCTAATGCAATCATACCAATTAACAACACACAAGGGTAGGCACTTGGGTGTTTTATTCAATGTTCATGTAAAGTTTCTGTTAATGTTGTGTCAAACATTGAAACCTCTATTTTCAACTCTTTACATTCTTGGACAGATTTGTGTGCACCCTTGGAAGTGGCTGAGTGAGTTGTAGTGAATGGTGAGACATAACGGTACCCCCCACAATGGTGATGAGTGAGAAAGAATGGCTTGGACATTGTAGGGATGCTTTATGGTGTTGGTGTGGGGTGGTGCCAACCTGGCACATCATGTGGCAGCCAGTGTGTACAGCTTCAAGTGAAGTAAATCTGGCCATGGTGAGGCCATCGCAGCCGTCCCAGGCAGCAATGTGGTCGGGTGCTGATGCCCTGTGTCCTGTGCAGCATTAGGTGATTGTGGAGAAGGTTGGTGGTGCTGCTGGTGCGCCTGGTGATGCTGGTGTTGGGGCTGATCGTGGTGGCATTCTGTGGACCAAGGTGAGAGAGTTTCAAGGGCACCCATTCTGATAGATGGCAGGTCAAGTAGAGATGATAGAAGCGATCTGTCAATGGTGAGAGAGGTAATGAGGCCAGACTGGATGGAGACTCGTGTAAAGACTTGCAGCGTACTGAATCTGTAGTGGAAATGCAATTTAGAGAAGCTCGTGGTTAAGGGAACATATCTCAATCAGCTGGGAGCTTTGACTTGACATTTGAAGCTGTCAACTCATCAGCTGATTCAATGGCCACTGACCTTCTGCCTCAGCTTCACAGATGAGGTCTAGGCACAGCGGGAAACCAGTGTGCGGCCTGGCAAATCCAAAAAGCTGGGAAAAAACCATAGATAAGTGGCTGTAAACAAGCCACTAATGATTTTAATTGCCTCCGCCGCCGCTGCGTGTCGGGTCTGCTCAGCGCTGACAGACTCGGCATTTGGTAAAGTCACATACCGGTGGGTTCACAGTGGGGTCCTGACTCGCTGGGGAAAAAAAATCACGTCCCACCCGACCCGTCACCGATCACACCCACTGGCCCGCCGCAAAATCCAGCCCATAGTATTTGCATTTTCTGGGAAACTTCGGACCAATGGCCTATTGTCTTCTTCGAGCTCCAAATAGTCTATTTACTGTAGGTTCAAAACTTTACAATTCTCCTCAAAATGTAAACAATAACACGGTGGCATAGTGGTTAGCACTGGTGCCTCACAGCGCCAGGGACCTGGGTTCAAATCTGACCTTGGGTGACTGTCTGTGTGGAGTTTGCACATTCTCCCTGTGTCTGTGTGGGTTTCCTCCGGGTGCTCCGGTTTCCTCCCACAGTCCAAAAATGTGTGGGTTAGGTTGATTTGGCTATGATAAAAAAAATTGACCCTTAGTGTTAGGGGGGGATTAAATATGTGGGGTTATGGGGATAGGATGGGATATGTTAGGGGGAATTAAATACGTGGGGTTACGGGGGTAGGGTGGGATGTGTGTACTGTGGGGATTAAAGCAGGGACAGGGTACTGGATTTGGATGATCAGCCATGATCATATTGAATGGTGGAGCAGGCTCGACGGGCCGAATGGCCTACTCCTGCTCCTAGATTCTATGTTTCTATGCTGCTCCTGCACTGTCTTTCAGCAAGAAATTGATCTTTGAAGCTCAGTTGTTCACTTCTTATATGGTGAAACGCTACCACAGGATCACTGATATAGCTCAGTCTCTGCTGGTCTCAGACTGGCCCCTGACTGAGAGAAAGTCAGCTGCTATTTACAATCCTTTGGAGCAAAACCTATTAAAAATGGAATCTTTCATAACTGCATTCGCATGACTGCCATTCACCATATTCCCATTTTCTAATCTTTGCCTTATCTTTATATTCTTATCCTGCAGATTTTACCAAAGCACAAACACTTACATTCTGGAATCAGATAATCAGTGATTCACCTCAGTTACCACATAGTCTGTTTTACTGGATATCTTGTCATCTTCCTGATTACTCCCTCCCTCTAAAAAAAACACAGCAGCGTTAATCTAACTATATACATATAAAAATATATAGAAAGCAATGAAATATAAGGCAGTAACTTAATGTGGAGTTTGGATGACACCAGATAATGAAATCAAAACTTATGCAGTTCAGGGACATCAGCTGAATCCCACAATTAGATCATAGCCTTTCAATTACTATATGCTATCTATTATTAAAAATAATATTGTACATCCCACATTACAACAGTGACTACACTTCAAAAGTACTTCATTGGCTGTAAAGCACTTTGAGACATCCGGTGGTCGTGAAAGGCACTGTATAAATGCAAGTCTTTCTTTCTTTATATGCTGAAGATTTTATTCAATTCATTTGTAATTCTTAATATTTTAGTTCGAGGTTTGTTTTAGCTTGTGCGGTAAGTTGACTGTGTGGTAATCAGTGTGTTAATTGAAACAAAAGAGACACTTCTAAAATCACCACTGTTAGTTCCTTGAGAAATAATTTAAGGTTGATTTATGAGCAGCATAGAATTATTATAGACACTTGGGTGAGTAAGGTGGCTCTAGGGGTTCTGATGACATCATAAACCATGAAAGTAAAGCTTCAATGGATTATAGATGCCACTTGAATTTCAAAGTTAAATAGCAGCTTTATTAATCACTTCCAGATTACAGCAGAGTGAACACTACTAAAATGGCAGAAGATTTGGAACGGGTAAGTTGGGTTAACCTTACTGGGTGGTGATGAAACCACCGCAGAATATAAATGGAAAGTTTTTAAGAACAATATAAAACGTGGAAGACATGTACTTTTAAAATGCTAAATATCAATATGCTATCCAGTTGTTGGTGGCAGTTTTATTCCTTTTTCACTCCTTCGCTTCGAATGATGTCATGGTGGTGATGTCATGGCTGGCTCTACCGTGCAATGCTGATGTGCGATGGTGTTGACACTGGCCGATTAACAACTTGAATACATGAGTAATTATTGCAAGTTTATGATAATGCCCACTTGATAACCAAAAAGAATATAAAAAGGAATCGATTTACTATACATACTCATTTTATTTTAAGAAATGTAAACAAACAGCAGTTTAGGTAACTTTGAACAATTAGCAAAAATATTTTGTGACTTTACTAACAGGAAATCCACAGGAAACTGAATTGTGTTTCAAAATATTGACCTACTTGCATTGTTGTTAGTAGTTTTTTTATGTATCGATTGATAACATGTTGTCAGTTCCCTTTTACCGTATGGCTGACGTCAAGATTTATTTAGTAGAATATTGCTCCCTCCTATTTTGGGACGAGACATTCATGAGCACCAGTCACTCTCCAAACTTAAACCTGATACAACTCTCAGACATGCGAGCTTTGTGATTGACAGCTCTGGGAACCATACACGAGTCGCGTTCTGGAGAGCTGCACGCAGTCAGGGGCGGCTTGAGCCAATGGACGAGGAGCAGGGGGCGAGACTTGTTCAGCTATGAAATGCAGCTGCTGACTGCTTGTGGCAGGTTCGCGGCGTACAGGCGAAGTAACAAGGAAGGGGGGCGAGAAGCGCAGCTCAGAAAATAAAAAAAAGTCTTTAGTTGTTTTCTTACAAAAAAAAAATCCCATTCAAAATGAATACACCGTGCGCCCGCTGTGGTTTCGGCGTTTATCCCGCGGAGAAAATAGTTTGCATAGACCAGGTGAGTGAATATTGCTGAACCTTCATCCAAGTGTCAGCATTTTAGACTGATACTAAATTGAAGATTTTTGCACAGTCAATAACGTGTTTATTTTGCTATCCACAGACATGGCACAAGTCTTGTTTTCATTGTGAGGTCTGCAAAATGATTCTAACAGTCAACAATTTTATCAGCCACCAGAAAAAACCTTATTGCCAGGCGTAAGTGATTTTTAACCTGAACTTTATTAGACTATTCTCATTAAAAGGCGTTTATATCCCAATTAATATGAATGTACCCTTAAAATATACCAGTGTATTCAAATTAGACAATTAAAAGCGTAATATTATTGAATATTGCTTCATCATTGTTAAACGGGTCGAATTTATTTCTGTTTTTACTGTGTACACTGAAAGTACCACAGCTTTTCTAATTTTAGACCTACATATTTATACCATTGAACTTCTTGAAACTATTCATAGTAAGAGCACTCTGTATGATTTAAGAACCTTGTCTGCATAACCTGGGTGAAATTGATAGAAAATTCGATCGATTCCCTTTTTGTAAGTTAGTTGCAATGTTATTTTTTTAATTCGTAGGCACAACCCCAAAGTCAACAAATTCACCAGTATATTAGATACACCTCTGAACCTGAACGTGAAAAAACAAAGCGAGTCCAGTGAGGTGGGTAAACAGCGCTATAAAGGGACTCAACGCACTTTGTCCGCATATAACATCCTCAAAGACCACTCAAGCGACGAGTTAACTAAACAATCCGAAGTGTAGTCGTTACATCAATCGCAACGCATTTTTTTGAACTGTTTCAATTTATGCATTAAAGTAACTAATTATCATATGACTCGGAACTATGTCATTTTGCAGTAAATTCAGTAAACTTTCTCTTACTTTTGGTGACAACCAAGCTTTGGAATGAAGCTTGTGTGACAACAACATCTATTTCGGGACAGCAACTGTGATGTGACACCTCACTGCTTGTGCTCCGACCTCATGTAGAGGTTAAAATTATAGTCTTGAGGATTGCTTGTCGTCCACCACCACCACCCCACCCCCCCCCCATATTCTGTTGCTTTCACTCACAAGTCATAAACTGGTCCAAAGATGCTAAACAACGTGTGCATGACATTTTATATTTAAACCGATCCTTATTAAGTTAGTCTTGTGGGTATGAAAGTTGAATAATGAAAAACTGTCTCAACTAGTTCTGCCAGGTACAGTACATATATAGACCTGTATAAGATGGTTCTTACTATTAAAATCACCCTCGCATGGCGGTGGTTGTTACTTCCCATATCTTTGCCATGATGTTTATTAGGATAACGTTATTCTTAAATCCTAACAGATAACATTACATTGCATTTTATTTTTGGTTTAGTTGAATTTGTACTTCAGCAGCAGGAGTGGAATTTTTAGTGTGTATAGTAGTTTAACGGATATAAGCCATTCTCCCTTTGTGTCATTAAATGGCCACGTTTTATTTGTGACAACTTCAAAAAAGGATTTGAAATCAAAAATGTTATTCTATCCAACATGCATTCTGATTGATACCAGTAACTGAATATGTTATAATGGCAGCATGAATTGTGTCTTTTTGTGGATTAAAAAAAGTAGATATTGAGAAAATTATGGAATTAGCACCTTGCAGCTTATTGGTTTTCTTTTTTGATTGCTATCCGGCAACTTTCTATTCATAAAAACAAGTGACTGTGTATAAGGTTGAATGCCGTGAGTATGAGATCCATTTTATTGGAGATACAATTATGACACTTCTTTTTTTAAATAGTTGATAATTTAACTGTGGGGCCTAGCACTTTAAAGTGGAAGTAAATATAACTATTGATAGCAGTTCTTTAGTTACAGTGTTTAATCTACTCTCTATTTAATCCATCTGCTGTTTCTTGCTGCTCTGGTGAGTGCTGTCTGAGCTCACTTATTCGGGTCTCCTGGGACACCATGATATAGTTAGTGTGATGATAACGGTGGGCAAAATGATAACCTTTCTAATGACGCTATTTCTCCGTAAAGCCAGTTCACCTCCCCTCAGCCAGCTTGATACCAGAATCATTTGAGGAGGGGAATTTAACACATAATCTGAGACTTCAGTGATATAATTTTCCTATCACTCTCGGTGTGAAAATATCTAACTTTGAGCAGTCTGACTAGGAAAAGAAAAGCGCACCATCATTAATTATAAACAACCAGTAAAAAAGAGGAAAAATGAAGAAAAAAATGGATAATGAACGAGACACGTGCATTACTATGGCTTAGATCCCTACAAGTACTAATACAGTACATTTTAAAATTCAACATGATAAAATTTCCACTGAACTTTTGTACTTAGATTAAGTACCGTGAGGAAGCCGAAAAATTCAAATCAGTTTTTCATTGGGATATAAAGTCGAAGCAACTGGAGCATGCCTGTACTGTTGGGCGACTTGCGAGTAAGGTAAGCAAGCTGATCGTATTGTCTAATAAAGTGCTGGGGGCATCAAAACTAATCATTCATTATCTTACAGCCCTGAAAATCCGTGGCTGTTCTGGCGGACTCCTGCCATAACTTTGGCGGGAATTCACCACAACAGCCAAAAAGTAGTTTCTGGGATAGCCTGGCGGGGCGGAGCCTCTGCCCATCCCTTACAAGCCATCGACGTAAGGGGCTGGGGGGCGGCAATGGATTAGAGCTCCCCACATCACAGGCCTTCTTTGGGACCTGGCATATGGTTGGTGCAAGGGATGGATGTGGGGCCCACTTGGGCATCCAGGCCTCTTCGGTAGGTGGGCGGGGCGTGTTGAAGGCATGTAAGTTCAGGGCCCTCCCAATGACTCAACAAACTTTGGCAGAGTCAGCGGCGGAGGTATGGGCAGGCACATCCCAGTGGATTTTTTTAGGTCCAGTGGGGGAGGTCAGTGGAAATAAAAATCGGGAAAGACGTAAAACGGGCTGCCCACTTGCGATCACCGTTTTAGACTATCGCACAAAGTCAAGCTCTACCTGTATATGTTTTACATGTAACAATTGCTTTGAAATAAAAACAGGAACGTCTGTTCGTATTTAGCATTTTTAATAACAAGATTTATTTAAAAAATTGATAAAACGGTTTAGGGGAGATTTTCCTGGGTCTGTGTCCAGGCATGAACATTGGATGTGACCCCCCTCTGTAGTCTTCCGATGTTCGATGCGTCCAGGAAAGTTTCCCCTCTTATGTCTCTCTGTGATTCTCCTTTTAAATACAAACAAATATAAAGAAGCGCCATCAGTGAAAAAAATGCTCTGGTTTACAGGTGCAATATACCAAAGCGTGGGATGAAACAAAGGAATCATATCACCTACCATCAGATATGCCCTCTATTCTTCAAGCACATCAAAATATGGAACTTGTCAGCAAGGTAGCATGTGACCAATTGCTCTTGTTTACTTTAAATATAGTTTATTTTACATGCTTTAAAATGAGGCATTGGTTAGGTCAGTGGTTAAAGTTAATAGATAACACCTTTGCACCTTGTTCAAGTGGTTTTCCCATCTTTTAACGTTGCAGAATGCTTACCAGGCTGATTATGACGAAGACAAAAGTTGGTACTCTGCTTGTGTTACAAGTCCAGAGCTTGTACGAGTTGCCCAGGCACAAAAAGCTATCAGTGATGTAAGTGAAAGGAGATTCATTTAGCTTGGATTTAAAATAGTTTGATTGTTTAATGAATAAATGGTTGACAGTAATGTTATGTGGGGCTCGAATGTGTGCTGTGCTATTGAGCCGGTGATCCAAAATAAGTTGCTGATCTGACCAGTGTCACCATGGGAGACACTCAGCAGATGCCGGGCACTTCCACACAGTGAGGGAGGGAAAATTGGGAGTTGTTATCCCCAGGCTGATCTCATACTTCTCCAAGGAGCCAATTCAAAGTGACATTAGGAGAGGCATGGAACTACGTGGCCTGCCATTTAAACCAGAATGGTGCATGGTATAGGCAAACTCAAGAAAGAGGAATGGAAGGGAGAAGAATCTTAAAAAGCAGCCTCACTCTCAACAAAAATAGATAAATTATATTATGTTGATTAACTCTTTCAAAGTAGTGTTGGGGATGTGTAAACTTGTATCTAGGTATTGATTTTATTTGGATTAATTGATAATTGGGTAAGAGTTTAAAGCCAATCATGGGGTTCTGGTCACATCATAGGTTTCTGAATGTTAGCGAGATCTGATCTTCAGGAGCAAATAGTCGCTTGTAGCTGCCGTGACAGCATCTTCTATATTAAGTATGATTCTGAAGTGTAAACTTGACAACATACATTGTTATAACACTGCTTTTCAGAAGCTGTATTGAGACAGTTCTGCATTTGAGATTTTAAAAGAAGATAAAGGCTCATAGGATTAATGGGAAGTTAGCTAGCTGAATAGCTGGGGCCTACAAACTGCAAGAGGCAAACTCTGTGATTGGCCAGTCCTGTTGGTAGCAACTAAAACAAAGATAACTGCATGACATTAATCATGATGATTGCTGAGAGCACAATAATAAATTGTACTGGTATGGAAATGGGTAAGTCAGGGATTTTCTACAGTACATATATTCCAGGAACTGATACGCTTTCAGACATTGTCGTTGCCTAGAAGTCTATCCCTTCTCTCTGCAAATAACAGAGTCCTAGCCAGCAACAGTGTATGTAGAGTTCTACTGGTAGGAAAAGTTGTGCTTTGTTACCGGCATTTCATGCAGATGTTTTAAATTGATGGAGTACGTTGAGGCACAGCTACAGCAGCTGTTATGTTCCTGGACGTATGGTTTACATGTTAGCGGATATTTTGATGCCACTCCAGTTCTGATCTTGTGTAGGACTGACAATCTTACCACATGTCTCCAAGTTAAACTTGGCGAACCACATTAGCTTGAGCAAACATCATGCATTCTCCTTCACTGACCGTCAAGTCAGCAGCCTAGGTCGAGTTCTTGTCAAACAGGCTCACTTGAAGAGAATACAGGGTTGTCAAAGAATTAGCTATCAGATGATGCTCATCTGAGATAAATCCAGGCAGCTACTAAACAGCTTAGGACCTGCTCACTTGATAAAAGTATTTTTAACTGTTAAATTCCGACACAATGAAAACCTTTGTATTTCTGAATTCCTGAAGGTGGAGTATAAACGTGGACATGGAGAGCACATTTCTCAGTACACTTCTGTGGTGGACACTCCACAGTTACTACATGCCAAAGCAGGAGGAATATTGGCCAGTGATGTAAGTGCTTTTCATAATGTTGTTGCTGGGAAGACAATTTTAAGAAAATAAAGTTATTTTATTTAGAATGGACACTGAGGGGGAGGCCCTAATAAAAAAAAGGTCTATTTTCCTCCTGGCCATTCCCTTTCCTCCCTAGGCTACTTTTGCATTACTTTACCCTCTCATTTCCCCATCCTGACAGTGCTGCATTTTCAGTTAGCAGTCCTTCACTTGCTGCACACATCCAAAATTCTAGTTCCACCTCTAATACTCTCAGTTTGCTATGAGCAACATGTTCGATGTGCCAGAAAATATAAATTCTTGCACAGATTCGTGGCGTGTTTGAACAGCGCTGGCACTAATGGTGCTGTGTGGGGTAACGTTATTGGCTGCATTTTGACTTTATTACAGAAATTGCGAATCTATAGCCTTTGTTTAAAGTGAAGCTCTTGTGTGTTTCCCTCTTGTGGTCTTTGAACTAATGAGTGGTGGTCCATTCAAATCAAAGTAATATACTACTTGAAAGACGAAATGTAAAGGCTTCCTGAGAAGTCTCCTGAGGAGCTGTCTATTCACTTAGAAGAAATTTACCCCAATTTTTAAAAATGTCATCCCATTCCAACTCTTGCCCATAATAATGACAACTGTCACAATAACTAATAACATCTTTTGCCTGTATCCTATCCTGCTAAAAGCCCCACTAAGCTATCACCCCAGCTCTTGCTGACCTACATTGGCTCCTTGTCCCGCAACACCTCCAATTTTAAATTCTCATTCTCATGTTTAAATGTCTCCAAGGACTTGCCCCTCCCTATCTTTGTAACCTCATCTTTTAAATGAATATTTTGCATCTGTGTTCACTATGGAGAAGGATGATGTAGGCATATAAATCAGGCAGGGGGATTGTGATATACTTAAACAAATTAGTATTGAGAGGGAGGAGGTACTAGTGGTTTTAGCAGGCTTAAAAGCTGGATAAATCCCCAGGCCCAGACAAGATGTATCCCAGGCTGCTGTGTGAGGCAAGGGAGGAGATTGCAGGGGCTCTGACACAAATTTTCAGAACCTCTCTGGCCACAGGGGAGGTGCCAGAGGACTGGAGGACAGCTAACGTAGTACCATTATTCAAGAAGGGTAGTAGGGATAAACCAGGGAATTACAGGCCAGTGAGAATTCGTGGAGTGGTAAATAGCGAGGAGGAAAGCCTCAGGCTACAGGACGATATAGACGGGTTGGTCAGATTGGCAGAACAGTGGCAAGTGGAATTTAACCCTGAAAAGTGTGAGGTGATGCATTTTGGGAGGACTAACAAGGCAAGGGAATACACAATGAATGGTAGGATCCTAGGGAGGACAGAGGATCAGAGGGACCTTGGTGTGCATGTACATAGATCCCTGAAGGCAGCAGGACAGATAGATAAGGTGGTTAAAAAGGCATATGGGATACTTGCCTTCATTAGCCGAGGCATAGAATATAAGAGCAGGGAGGTTATGATGGAGCTGTACAAAACGCTAGTTAGGCCACAGCTGGAATACTGTGTGCAGTTCTGGTCGCCACACTATAGGAATGATGTGATCGCATTGGAGAGGGTGCAGAGGAGATTCACCAGGATGTTACCTGGGCTGGAGCGCTTCAGCTATGAAGAGAGACTGGACAGGCTGGGGTTGTTTTCCTTAGAGCAGAGAAGGCTGAGGGGGGACCTGATTGAGGTGTACAAAATTATGAGGGGCATAGATAGGGTAGATAGAAAGGAACTTTTCCCCTTAGTAGAGGGGTCAATAACCAGGGGGCATAGTTTCAAGGTAAGGGGCAGGAGGTTTAGAGGGGATTTGAGGAAAACTTTTTCACCCAGATAGAATCTGGAACTCACTGCCTGAAAGGGTGGTAGAGGCAGGAACCCTCACAACATTCAAGAAGCATTTAGATGAGCACTTGAAACGCCATAGCATACAAGGCTACGGACCAAGTGCTGGAAAATGGGATTAGAATAGACAGGGATTGATGGCCAGCGCGGACACGATGGGCCGAAGGGCCTCTTTCTGTGCTGTATAAATCTATGACTCTATGACTATCTAGCCCTACAATCTGTCCCTGACTCTCTGTTCCTCTAAGTCTTGTTTCTTGTGCCTTCCTCCCACCCTCCCGCCCCCCCGCCCCCCCCCATCACCTCACCATTGGCGGCCGTGTCTTCAGCCACCTAGGTCCCATGTTCTGGAATTCTCTGCCTAAGGCCCTCCGCCTCTACACCTCCCTCTCCTCCTTTAAGAACTTCCTTAAAACCCACCTCTTCGATCAAGCTTTTGGTAATCCCTTTTAATATCTTCTCGTTTGGCCGGGTGTCCATTTATTACTGACTAAGCCTCTGTGAAGCGGGGTTATTCTTCTACATTAAAGGCAATATATAAATGCAACCAGTTGTTGTTTTGGGCCAGTTGTACAGCAGTTTCTCTATCATGCTATATGTTAAAAACTGCAGTACAACCATGGAGTGAAGTTGCTGATCTATCTGACCATGCATTGCATTCTGGCACATGATGTGAACAACAACAGCGACGACTGGCATTTCTAATGCTCTTTAACATAGCAAAACATCCCAAGGTGCTTCACAGAGGTGTAATCAGACAAAAATTGACACCTTTCCTAGCTCTTCAGCTCCGACATAGCTGCAATATAGTTGCAGCCGAGGCAAAACAAACTTCTTTTTAATCTTTTTTAATATTAACAAAGAATCAACAGTCTCGTGGGTTCTTTCCAGACAATAATGTAAACCAACATTTGCCCATTGATAACCAGAGCTTTGGGCACTACCCTAAATCAGTAAGCTGCAGCAACAGTGGCAATGCTTAACTCACTCCCTGGGAATGTGCGTTGTAATTCTAGGAATTTTTAGTAGCTGTTTCTGAACATTGTTTTCTGGAATCTTTCCTGGCTTTGGCAGTTGACCATAATAATGCTATCTATTATGGTTTATGTCAATCTGAGTCTGTCCAGATCATGACTGTTATTTAGGTACTGTACTATAAATTATATATTATATCATTATACCATTCTGAATTACTAATATATGTACGTTTAAAATCAGTACTATACTAGAGTCATAATTTGAACTGCAGATCTCTTGTCATTTCTTCTCTCAGTCTAACTTAATGGGTAATTATTAGAAATTCTCTTTATAGAAAAGCACAATTAAAAAAATCAGCTCAAATGACATATTGAGGTGTACATAATAGTTCAAAGTTAGCCTTTTAAGAATGTTGTGAAACAGTGACAGCATGACTTGAGGGTGTGAAGACAAGATGCCACAATGGTGACATTTTTTCTGCTTTCATGAATGTGGAGGACCCTAATTCACAAGAACTGAAGCCATAAGAAAGTTACAAAACCTTTACTTTGAAGTGAGAGATCAGCTGAGTCTGGAGCTCGTATTTTTCCCTGGCTTTTGTTAGACCAGTTTTCAAATTAATTCGCAATCTTGCATTCAGTTTAGAATGTTCAATGATACTGCTCATATGTGCAGTATTCTTTTCACCTTGTGAAATGTCACCCCCCCCCCCCCCCACCCCAAAATTGAAAATACTGGGATTCCTGTAAAATGCACTGTTAAAAAAAAATCTAAAATATTAAACTATGCTTCAGTAAATTAAAAAAATATGTATTTCATTTTACTCCTAATCATAACCTTGTACATGGGGTCCTGGACTGTAGAGAAACACAGCTCTAGCACAGCATTATTTTGTCTTCTGAAAAAGGTGGCTCTGCCTTCTCTTCATGGAGTGCCTACGGACAAAGTCTAATGTAATGGTGCTCAAGTTTCTCAGCAAAAAGAGACCTAAGTGAAAAGAAGACTTGCATTTTTATAGCGCCTTTTATGATCTCAGGATGTCCCAAAGAGCTTTACAGCCAATGAAATAGTTTTTGAAGTGTAGTCACTGTTGAAATGTAGGAAACGTGGCAGCCAATTTGCGCACAGCAATCTCCCACAAACAGCAATGTGATAATGACCAGATAATCAGTTCCAGTGATGTTGATTGAGGGATAAATATTGGCCAAGACACCGGGGAGAACTCCCCTGCTCTTCATCGAATAGTGCCATGGATCTTTTACATCCACCTGAGAGAACAGATGGGGCCTGGGTTTAACGTCTCATCCGAAAGACGGCACCTCCGACAGTGCAGCACTCCCTCAGTAGTGGGACACACTAGTTAGCTTTCCACAATGTACTTTGACATAATAACATGTAACATGTCCCATTTCTAATGGCAAACCTGTACCATTAGTCAGTAGTTAATATAGTACTGAGGCATATAAGATAAATTATTGTGCGTTTCCAAGGTGGGGTTTTTTCACAATTAAAATAGGCATTTCTTTCAAGTTGTTTAGAGTTTGTGTTTATTAAAATCTGGTGGATTATTATGTTTACTCTGCTGTAAAATTTATGTTGATCTCCATGCTCTAAAATTGGGAAGGGATGTATTAATGTTGTTTGTAAGGTTTGTTCAGCTTTGTTATTAATATTTGAAAAAACTATTTATTTCTAATTGTTTCTAGAAATGGTACATTCATACATAAATAAATATTTATTGTAAAGAAACACATTACAGTTTCATTAACGTGAAGCTATATAGTCCTCTGCTAAAATTAGCCAATCAGTGGATCATGTGGTAACACAGTGTATAACTATAATGGCACATTGATAATTGTAAAGTAGAGCTTCATGTTTTTTATGGGAAGCATTCATTGCTCAGAGTCTGCAAAGTCAGCAGGACACTGTGAAATTCATCAATGATTTTCATAATGTTGTTACATTCATTTTTAGGAGAAGTTAGCCCAGGAATTTGATTGTGCAGCGCGCGTATCTCAAGCAGGAAACGGTGCTGAAGGGTCCAATATAGCGTGTGGCATTGGTGCGCTCAGTCCGCACTGGAAATGCGCTGCACGCCACTTTGGTTAGGGCGCCCTGTAGTTGTCCATGGTGCCTGCCTGAAACAGGCGTTATGCCCATTGCCTATGCCAATCAGGGCCCTAACATCTGTTTCAGGCCCTTTGCCAAATTGGATTGCGACTAACCGCAGATTGCGCTATGCAGTCTGCGGTCAATTTTTTCAGGCACCTGGCACCAAACCAGCAGTCCTTAAAGGGACCGCTGGAGTCTGCCACCAAAAAGGTAAATCAAAAAATGTTATACTTGAATGTGGAGTCAGGAGAAGCAGGAGCAGTTGCTGCTGGCCCGCGCTTGCTTCCTTTCTGATTGCCTCCCCCCCCCCCCCCCCCGTTGATTTACCTGCTGTCCGGTGCCAGCATCACAAACAGCCAATCTCGCTGCCCTCCGTGAGCAGCGCGCTGCCCCTGGGGTCCAACTGGTACCACAACTCACCAACTCAGCCTCACAATAAAAAACTGAGGCCAGAAGACCAATTTTGCGTGCTCCTACTGCTGGCTTCTTCAGGCACGTGCAGCATGCACTGCACGAGGACTGCGCCCAAATGGTGAGCCAATTTCCAGGCCGTTGAATTTAAATGAGTTTGTTGCGGACTTTGCCGAACAAATGTGGCCCATCAACTATGGCATAATTATCAATTAATAATTGAAACAAATGCTTTGTTTTTTCTGTTTTCAGAGTCCAATTGTTTTGAAATAAACAAGTTAACATTAGATATTTTTGCTCATATTCTTTCTAATTTTGTATGTCAGCTTAAATACCATGAAGAATATGAGAAGAACATTAAAGGAAAATGGAGCCAAGCGGCAGGTGCTGAAGTTGCCATGACAAGAGAGAATTCAGTAAAGTACAGTCAGGTTGGTTACATAACAAAAGGCAATATGGCTGCTGGAACATCTCTTTTTTCTTGATCACCTGAATTGTTGAATTATTTACCTGTTATTTTAACAAAAATGTATTCCCTAATCGACTAGTTAATAAGATATAAGTGAAACATTAATCAACAGTACTAATATTTTAAATTGATATTTAATATTAATGTTTTTCTTGCTATTCTGCCTCACACCCCTCCTTAGTGGGAGCTGAAATTAATTTTAGTTCACCATTGTAACAGTGTCAGTCATCCAAAACAAGTGGGCTGCCTATACCCATCCCTCTTCAGCTAACAATAATGTTTTAAAAGGTGCACAGTTATATATAGTCTTCAACACGGAAGACTTCTGCATGAATATTTTGTTATAAAAACAAAGGGGTAGACGCTGGACCTTGGTGAGCCCATTTAGCGGGTGTAAAACGGGTGCAACGAGGCCCAATTTCGGGGACTAACATCCTGCCCTCAAAGGACACTTGAAATACGTCCAACCCAAGATTGGGTCAGGCCATTTCTCAGGTGTTCCTGGCGGCCGCCTAAAGCAGGACTTAGGCCGTTTACATATGTAAATGATGGACCTATCGCCTATTTTAGGCCGCCTCTGCCAAATTGGATATGGCAGAGTGCAGTAGGGCTTGCTCCGCTTGGGATTCGTAAGTGGTCGCTGCAGCCGAAGCAGTGACAACCACCAATATGAAAAAAATAAAATAAAAAAAAAACGTTGCCAGGAGAAGCAGGAGTGCTTCCTCGACTCCACAGTACCGGCCCAACCCCCATTACCGCTCCATCCCCTCACTGGGACGTGCCCTTGCCTTCGCGCCACTGTCAGTGAAGCAAGCGGCTAATATTAATTTCTTCAATTGGACGAGCTGCCCAATTAATAATAATGAGACCCGAGGCCCAATTTCGGGCCGGTCTCGGGCCTCCCGGTTCGGTCACGCATTGCGGTCACGTCACCGCCTTCGCGCCCGAAACAGGATGTCGATGAATTTCTACCCAAGAGTTTATAATATCCTGTGTCCAAAGTCTCAGAACTCTTCAGTTTAAGTTGACACTGTGATATTTCCAGTGGTGAGTCCTTTGATGCAGAGCTGCCCGAAACTATTTCAGCGAGGTGCAGGCGTGAGGAGTAATTTTCCATCTTTGGCTTCTCGTGGGGAGTCTCACCCATCAAGAGTGCATATTGGTGGCAAAAACAGGAAGACAGATTATTATCTGAACGGCAATAGATTGGGAAAAGGGGAAGTGCAACGAGACCTGGGAGTCCTTGTGCACCAGTCGCTGAAGGTAAGCATGCAGGTGCAGCAGGCGGTTAAGAAGGCAAATGGTATGTTGGCCTTCGTAGCGAGAGGATTCGAGTACAGGAGCAAGGATGTCTTGCTGCAGTTGTACAAGGCCTTGGTGAGACCACACCTTGAGTACTGTGTGCAGTTTTGGTCGCCTTGTCTGAGGAAGGATGTTCTTGCCATGGAGGGAGTGCAGTGAAGATTTACCAGACTGATACCTGGGATGGCAGGAATGACGTATGAAGAGAGATTGGGTTGATTAGGCTTATATTCGCTAGAGTTTAGAAGAATGAGAGGGGATCTCATTGAAACGTATAAAATTCTAACAGGACTAGACAGACTAGATGCAGGAAGGATGTTCCCGATGGCGCGGGAGTCCAGAACCAGAGGTCACAGTCTAAGGATAAGCGGTAAGCCATTTAGGACTGAGATGAGGAGGAATTTCTTCACCCAGAGAGTGGTGAACCTGTGGAATTCTCTACCACAGAAGGCAGTTGAGGCCAATTCATTAAATATATTCAAGAAGGAGATAGATATATTTCTTAAGGCTAAAGGGATCAAGGGATATGGGGAGAAAGCAGGGACAGGGTACTGAATTTGGATGATCAGCCATGATCTCATTAAATGGCGGAGCAGGCTCGAGGGGCCAAATAGCCTACTCCTTCTCCTATGCTTCTATGCTTCTATGCTGATACAAGCTGTGCATAATCTCCCCACCATTATTTGGAATGGTCAGAAAAGTCATGTGCACTATGTGCTGTAATTTCTGATATTTGCTCTCAGCAGGCAGGGCCTCTCACCAGGAGTGGGAAATCAGTAAATGATCCCTTTACATTCAGTAGGACTGCTGAGAGTTTAAATGGGAACTAACCATTTCAACTATTGACTATTTTAAGAATCAGCCGTGGGCCTTCATTGAGCTATGCCAGGTTTCCATATTTGGCATAATGAATGCCTAGGTGTGAGTTAGATGATTGTGATTTTTATGTATGCCATGTTTTGAAAGTTTTTATTGCTTATTTATTATTAGGTTGAAGGATATATTTTCAGGAGTGTCTCAGTGAAGTGCCAGATAATATGGTCCTTAAATATAACCTTCAATGTAGGTTTATTTTATTTTTGATTGCTATAATTTTCTCCTACTTCTGTAGCCTGAGTACTCTGCCGATTATGAGGAAACTAGAGGGAAAGGCAGTTTCCCTGCTATGATCACACCAGCATACTGCAATGCCAAGAGAGCTAATGAACTTGCAAGTGATGTAAGTATTAGAGAAAAAAAACCAATGAGATACTGTCGTCGGGCGAAAATCAAAATATTCCAGAATTAGGTGGCATGCTCAGCAATTGGAGCACTGATAGACAGCTGCACAGAGTGATGGGAGATGAATTTGTGTCCACACTTAAGTTCCCAACCTTAGCCACATTAGTGTAGGGAATTGCTATGGAAGATAGGAGAGAGAATCTTTATTTGGCCACTTTTACATCCTCCCTGACAATTGAGAGCACCGTCAGAAGCAGATTAGTTGCCCCACTCTTGCAATTGGTGCTTTCCTGTAGAAACCATGGCCCTGAAATTCCATGAGGGTTCTCCTGGTCTCCCGCTGTAACTCTGGTGGGAGACTGGCGAGCCCCCAGGGTAAACGGTGGAGACCCGGCATAACCTGGGACTGGCAATTTCAGGGCCCATGGTTCCACCATTGGTCCTTCATTGTCTACGGTTTTGCTCGCACTATCTCTTCTGACGTCAAGCGGGACTCCCAAGTTTCCTCCATTGCTAAAGCTGCTTTCTAAAGTTCAGTTTCCTTTTTCATGCCAGACATTTCTTTTCTCCTCAACAACTTTTTAAATGTTTTACAAAGTCCATGAAAATCCCAATTTAGTGTTGTCTCTAAACTTGAATATACACCCCTTCTATTCCCAATCCAGGTAATTTATATATAAGCGGTAATGTATGAGCCTCTGCTTGTGGGATGAAGTCTTGTGTGAGTCATAGATAGGCCACTAGAGGGCCCATTCTTCAACCTGTGCTCCTGTCTTGTGAAGCTCCATGCCAGGAGCTGAGACTTGCAAAATTACCCCTATATATTGGAAAGCTGGGGTCGTATCCCAGGGGATACCGCTTGTCATGGCCCTCCCATGTGAGAATGTCCCTTTTATCTCACCACTCTGCCTTCTGTCTCCAACCAGTTTCCATGCCATGAACTTGCTTAAATTCCATGTGCTTCAGTTTTAACTGGCAATCTCTTATGTTGAACCTTATCAAATGCCTTCTGAAAATCCTGGCATTTATTGAAGCACCCGTTACACCACTTCAGTGACTCTGTCAAAAAACACTACTAGATTAGTTGGACATGACCTCCCTTTCACAAAACCATGCTGACGCTCCCGAATCAGTTTGCACTTTTCCAACTCCTCACTTGCTCTGTTCCTGATGATGGGCTCTAGCAATTTTGCCTACTGTGTTAAACTCACTGGTCTGTATTATTGGTTTGTCCCAGCCCCCTTTTTTGAATAATGATGTAATGTTTGTGACATTCAAATGATCTGATATTACCTCCGAATGCACGAGCTTTGGAAGATAATATATAATACAAGTTGTTGTTGTTGTTGTTGATAATACCTGATTATCCCTAATTTCCTTGCCTAATTTACTATACTTGGGTTGAAAACTACTTGGGCCTGGACATTTGTCTGGCTTCAATTCACATTCATTATATCCATTATGATTTTTCTGTTTACGTTAGAGCCATTAAGAATCTTCCTTTCCTAGTCTTCCCTATACCTCTGATATTGCATCCTCTTTTTTCACTGTGAAACCTGAAACAAAATCTTTCATATTACCTTTGATAAAATGTGCATTTATACATCCTCTTTGCCCTCCTTATTCTTGATTTCCTTTTGTTGCCTTCTATAATCCACAGCTGATATCACTATGGTCAGTGCCCCTCTCAACTTTCCTCTCTTGTTTTTTTCTAAGCATCCTTATGCCACCCTACATGCTCTTCCTCCTGTCTACTCCCCCACTGCGTTGAAATGAAGACACATTGCACAATCTCCTAATCTAACTCATTCTTTCCCGGGAACTCGAGACTGTGGAACTTCTTCCTCCCATCTTCCTCCTACAATCTTCAAGCTTTTAAAACTCACAGTTGTCATCACCTAATCACGTCTTCCTGATTAACCTTGCTTTCTCTTTCATTCTTATCAAACTTGGTTGTGTTCTGCACGATGAACCTTTGCCCTTCCCCGTCATTTCTTAATCAAGTAAAAAGTGGTGTAAAAAATAGCTTGGGAGGGAGCGCTGTGTACCTCACAGAAGAAACAGAAAGAATGAAAATCAAAGTATGTAGAGTATACAGGAAATACAAGTAAGAATACAAAAGTTTAAAAGGCTGATGAGGGGTTGATAGACATCTTGAATAATAGAACCATATCAATACATACCTAGTCATCAACGAATGAAGTCTATCATAGACTGCAGTTTTGATTTTGGAATTATTATAAGATTGAGGTTTGATTGAAGACTGGTCTGTGTTTTAATTAAACCATGATAAGATTTATTAGTTATTTGGTCTTTTATATTTTAAGGATCATGAAAGGTTTAATCATGTCTGATAAATTAATCTAGAATATCACTGCAGTAAATATAAATAGGAGAAAAATATATTCCTGCCCATGATTTAAAAAAAAAAGATTTGTTCAATTGAATTGTCTTTCAGAATAAAAGGGAAAATACACATATATATATATATATTACACGGGACATAACAGAGTAGGATTCTAAAATATTGCATGTAAGTTCCATCCTAGCACATTGTTAACCAATCATCTGTTTATCTCACTTTTGACCAGGTTTAGAATTAGACGTAGTTTGATGTAGGAATTTACATTCTATTTTGACGTTTTACCTAGATTTACAATATTTATCCCAAGGCTTTATTAGCCTATTGAGTAAGGTTTACATGTTCATTCACATTGTCATTTAGTTTTATGGCTAGCAATTGGCGTTTATATACACACTAGATCACAGTTATTGCTAGCTACTTAAATTCCTGTCATCACTTAAGAGGCAGAGAAGTCTTAGAACTTTGCAATTGGGAATCTCTGTTAACTTCTGGGCTTTAAGCACCCAGCTGACATCAAGGTTTCCAGTATTCAACGTATATGATTAAGGCATAGCTTAAAAGCCAAATTGTTTCATGATTACAGATAAAATACAAGAAAGATCTTACAAAGATGAAGGGAACAGCCCAATACCACACACTGACAGCTGAAGAGAACTTAGCGATGAAGCGTGCCCAGGAAGTTAACAAGCTTGTCAGTGAGGTAAGGGAATTGTAATTAATTGTGCGAACCTGGTTCTTACAACTTTTGGCGAGAACTTAGAACAAAGTGGTTATAGCTCTTAATTTTCAACAAAATTCATTGTCCTTCCTTAAAGGAGGAACATTTTACAGTTTTATTAATCTGTTGTGAATGAATTAAAAATAAAACTGATTACATTGTGAACTGGTGTTTGCATTAAAGAGCATGTGGGGAAAAATTCGGTTGATTTGCGCCTCCCATTAGCGTCCTAAGAGGGTGCTAACGGGGCGCAGAGCAACTAGCGCCTTGGCGCGGTGCCGCTGACGCCTCCCGCGAAATTCAGCGGGAGGTTAGCGGCAGTGGTAACCGTTAGCGCCCCGTGGCGCTGCGGCCTCCGCCGATGATGTCATCACCGTGCGCAGCGCCCCGCTCGCATCCCGGCCGCAATCTTCGGTAGCACCCACTGACTTACCACCGGACGCTATGCCCGACAGGGTCAAGGGGGCCTACCTGCGGCCGGGGCGGCGCAAATTAAAGGGGAGGTGCCGGGCGGCCATTTTTGTTGCTGGCCGCCTGCCAGCACCTGCCCCCGTTGATGTCCCCGGCCTCCTGTGCAGCCCCCCCACGGGGTGCCGGCTGCGCTCCGTGAGCCCGGCACTTCTCTTGAGTGCCGGGCTCTTTTGCTGGCACGCCGATCCCTGGTGGCCCAGCTGCTGAACGTAGCGCCGCGATATCAATCGCAGCACCCCAAGAGAGAGGCGGGGCGCTTCCAGTAACGCCCCGCCTCCCTCTTGGGGCGCTACCAGTGAATTTCCGGCGTGGGGGTGCTTACCTTTTTTGGGGCGCTAAAAGTAGCACCACGGCGAAGTTAGCGCCCCAAAGGGGCCGCGACCCAATTTTGCCCCCATGATGTTTTTATTAGGTGGATATATATTACTGGATTTTCTACCCATTAATTATGAATTTGTGAAAATCTAGCCAATTCCCTCTGGTGTTAATAATAGTAATGTGTGCCAGAATTACTAGTATATAATGCTTTTTTTTATCTCTGTAACTTTACTCTTTATCTCCAGTAAACATAATATATAATGAGATTCTATATGCATTTGTACACTTTGATTCGGTAGCTTCCAATCATTATTTTATACAAGCTATATAAAGTCTTGGGCCATGAAATGACATTAACGTGTGAATATTAGCCTACAAACGCTTAACATGTTTACATGAAATTCTTTTTGTCTGCTATTTTAAAGGAGACATTATCCCAGTGGGGGAAGTGGGAACAGGGGTTAGAGTACAGCTCAGTGGGGAGGTGGGGGGAGGGGGTTGAAGTACAGCTCTGTTATGGGTGGGGTTTTTGAGGACAGGGATCATGGGAGCAAGGGGTCCAAGATGCTCCTCAGTGGGTACAGGGGTGGTGTAGGGGATAGTTTACTGGGGGAGGAGAAATGCTCTTTAGTTGGGAGAGAGCTCCCCGTCATGCTGCACAGGGTGATGGTGGGGATGGAGCAATTGTTGCTTAAGTGGGAGGTGGGAATGATGAATGGTGCTTGGGTGGGGATGTCCAAAATTCTGCCCAGTGTTGAGGGTGGAGGGATTATGCTGCTCCTTGCGGAAGTGCCTGATATGCCGTGGGTGAAGCTGGCGCAGTTTATTGGCCGGCAGTCAAAAGACAAGGACCCACATATGTGTGGGGGATAAAGGAACATTTGGAGGTGGAGAAAAGAGGAGCTTAGAAAACATGGTGGGTGAGATGGGAAGCAGTCCAGAGAATCTGCTGAGGTTAAAGAACGTTATGTATTTAAAGGAGAAAACAATTAAACGCCTTTATTCTTATCTTCCCAAGGACCCAATGGTGGTATCTGGGCCAGAAAGGTTAAATGATTTTGATTTATAACTCCTGAGGTTGGCAAATTATTACATGCCTTTGGTTTACAAATCTGTGGTAGACGCTCCAAAGAACGAGTCTCTTGCCATTTCATGACAATGGCAGATGCTTCCTCCAAGGAAGGAAAGAGAAATTGAAGGCGAGTTACCCGAACCCCTCTTGTTCGCCTTATAGGACCAGCTCAACAGAGGCATTGACAGAGGCATTTGCCCAATTTGGCTGGTCATCTAATCAGTTACTAAAGAGTCCATGGTGTGCAAGAGACTTGGAGGAAGGTAGAATAATAAATAACAAATTGGAAGAAAATACAGTTCAAGTCATATTAGTGGAAAAAATACAAACATTCATGCAGCAACATAAATTATTTCCGAATTATCATTAAACTGAAGTGCACACTTACAAAATTTACACAAAGGCTATGATTTTCAAAAAATTAGCCTTATTGTATTACAAAAAGTACATTTATTTATCATGTCAGGAAAATTACAGCTCTTTCTTTTTATTCGTAAAATGTGAGAAACATTCGAATGTATCTGACCCGATACTTCTTCATATTCCTGTTACTTAACTATTTTATTTATAACCTTTTCAGATAAACTACAGGAAGGACCTGGACACATCTAAAGGTCACAGCATTAACTACTGTGAGACACCTCAATTCAAGAATATCGCTAAGATTTCTAAATTTACTAGTGATGTGAGTCATCTCAACTTTGTGTTGGTTTTAGGGCTAAAATCGTTTGGTGCTGAGACTAATATTAGTTTGGTTTGATAGGTTGATAGTTACATTTATTGTATTTAGTGGTAATCTTGGAAATATAAAGATCCATATTTATTCATTGACTTGAATTTGCTATTCTACTCCAGATATGGTGTAGCTGATATCATCACCAATACCCCCACCCTAGGTCAAACTTCCAGACTTTTGTTGTGTTTTTTGGTTTTCCTCCAATGATCGTATTACATACAATACAATATAGCCAGATGCAGAATAAAGTTTCCCTCTGACAATATTTTTTGCGGTAGAAATAACGGCGAGGCTATCAGCGCTCACCGTTATTAAGGAGTAAATCGGACAACAACATGCACATGCACAATTAAATTCAGAAATCAGGAAGTTGCTGTGCTATACCGGCATCTCGCCGAGAGACTTGGCATTGAAACACATGGAAGGACATGAATTTGCAGTACTTACCCTCTAGATATCCACTAAGCACACCAGAAAAAGTTAGGGCTTGTCCATTCAAGTGTAAGTGAATGTTCAACAGTGTGATAAGTCTTAATTACTGCCAAACAACCTCTCTGGCACTGAAAATTTACTTTTACAAGTGTGGAGTCTCATTCCTTCAGATTTGAATTATTGTTGGAGATTTTAAAAAATGCATAATTTTTTTTAATTTTTTTCTTTCTGCCTCTTTTATCTCTCTTTCTTAAGCCCATCTTTCTTTCTCTCTGTTTATTTCACTTTCTGTACATGATTTGGCATTACTCTTCCTGGTTTAGACTCTGTGGATAGCTTTTGAGTTGATGTTGAGAGGCATAAGATTCTTTTCAAGATCTGAGTTTGCACCAAGTGCAACCTTAGACTTCCCAAACTCATTTCTCTTAGGACTCCCTACAGCTGACCGAAAGAGAAACCTTTCATCCTCTATATCACAGCCGGATTCACACCCAAGTGTCTGAGGTGAAAGGATAATTATTATTCTCGACAATATCTAGTCCCCATAAATGTCACTTTTAAAGCTCCTCCAATGGCTTTGCTGGTCATACAGCCCAGAAGGTCCCAAGTTTGATCCCTGGTCTATAACTGAGTTTATCTGATCTTGGCTCGCTAGGGTGGCAGTTGGGATGCTACATTTGGCCTCAGCATCTTTAGGGTAGGGAGGAATAAAAGAACTAGAGTCCCAGTAGAGAAGACGTTTCCACTTGCGGGGGAGACCAGAACCAGGGGCCATAAACATAAGATAGTCACGAATAAATCCAATAGGGAATTCAGGAGAAACTTCTTTACCCAGAGAGTGGTTAGAATGTGTATCTCACTACCACAAGGAGTAGTTGGGGCGAATAGCATAGATGCATTTAAGGGAAAGCTAGATAAACACATGAGGGAGAAAGGAATAGAAGGATATGTTGATGGGGTTAGATGAAGAAGGGTGGGAGGAGGCTCGTGTGGAACATAAACACCGGCATGGACCTGTTAGGCTGAATGGCCTGTTTCTGTGCTGTAAATACTATGTAATACTGTGTAATATATAATTGACGTGTATAAATCTGATATTTAAGGCACACCATCTCAAATACAGTGGAGCCTCTATTACATGGATGCCATTTATCCTCCTTCTTGCTCAAATAGCAGAATTTTTCTGAGGACAAAGCCTTGTGTGAGCTATAACTATACAACTCACTAACATAGGAACAGGAGTAGGCCATTCCGCCCCTCGAGCCTGTTCTGCCATTCAATGAGATCATGGCTGATCTATCTAACTCCATATACCCGCCTTTGGCCCATATCCCTTAATACCTTTGGTTAACAAAACATATTTCCTTCTGTCTGACATAAATAAACCTCGCAGCTCAAGAAAGATTATTTTCAACTTACACTATTTTTTTAATTTTTTTGCCTTCATGTCTGTGCTAAGGGTAATTGTACTTAAAAGTGCATTAGTAACAGTTACAGTAAACTTAGTGTAAGTGGTACTATATCTATACCGTATTTGTCGCATAAACTGATTTCTAAAGATAAAAAGCAAGTAAATAAAGAGCCAGGCAATTTATGCTGGTTAAGTAGTTTGTGATGGAAGAATGAAACAAATGAATTAACTTGTTCTATTTCCTGTGTAGCTCAAGTACAAAGAAACCTACGAAAGCCAAGTGAAAGGCCACTATGAAGGAGTTGGCATGGACAGCCGTACACTACATTGTATGAAAGTTGGAAGCTTGGCAAGTGATGTAAGTAGAAATAAAGGTAGCAATGATACAAATACATCTTTAAATTCACTATTGTGGTACTTTTGTCTAGTAACTATTTTTGACTCCAATGAAAACCCCATTCTATGAAAATAATAGTGTTGATGTTAAGTAGGGCTAATTGGATCTGTTCTATGTTATGTGTGATCTGCTAGTGATAACACTCCAAGCCTATGTCAGCGGAGAACTGACCCGACACCAAGCGGCGGGGGATACAATTCATCTACTTAACTGGCTTGTTAAGAGCCAATTTAAGGCTATTTTGAGGCTTACTTCTAATTTTACCATCTCCCCCTCGGGTTACCCGCTGTTTGGGGAACACGCCAGCTCAACCTGGCATGTTTTGAGTCTGCTCTGATGTTTGTGAAAAGCTGACAGCTGCAGAAGTGGTGTCAAGGATGCCATGTTGCAGATGGTGAGTTTCAGAGCACAGAAAATGTTGGTTACTGCATTTTTAATACATATAGAGATTTCTTTAGCTTACAAGTTTTTAGATCCAACTGTATGCCCAGTGCCACCTCATTGGGAGAACCTCTCTCACTATTGACAGATCGCTTCTGTCATCTCACCTGCAGCTGCCATCTATTGCAGCAACTTCGGAGCCAATGAAACAATCAGACCTTGGTCCTCCGAATCCTTCCACGATCAGCCCCAACACCAACATCACCAACCTCATCACCAACCTTCTCTGCCATCACCTGACACAGGGCATCAGTCCCTGACAAAATTGCTGCCCGGAGGCCAGAGATGGCATCACCATGGCCAGATTTTCTACACTTGACGCTGTAAATCCTGGCCGCCACATGATGCGCCAGGTTGACACCATCCCTCACCAGCACCATGAAGCATCCCTTTAATGTCCAAGCCATTCCATGCACACTCATCACTATAGCGGGGTGGGGTGGGGGGGGGGGGGGCAGGTGGTGGGGGGGAGTTATGTCTGAACAATCACTGGAACTCAGTAAGACACTTCTCAAGGTGCACTCAGATCTGTCCAATAAGGGGCCCTTTTGGAAAAAGAGATTTCACTGTATGACAACACATTACCAGAAACTTCACATGGACATTGACTAAACCTCTCAAGTGCCCACCCTTGTGTGTTGTTAGTTGGTATGCTTGCAGTAGAATGAGGGTGAGTGTGAGGGGTGGCTAGTGAGATGGGAAAGTGATAAAGTAGTTAGAGAGGGTTGGGTGGAGGTGCAAGGTAAGTTGGTGTCCTGGGGAGGTCTCTTCCACCCTTGGAAGGGAAGAGAACCTCCCTGCATGCTGTGACTCCCTCCATAAGCATATGGAGGGAGTCATTGGAGAGCCTGGGTGCAAGTGTTCACCTTTGTGCAGTGATTGTCAGTGTTTGCAGCACCTCAATTCTGTCAAACACTGACAGAACAACTGTCAAACTCCATGTGGACGTGGTCCCTTTAAGGAAACCGGCTGATGATGCGTCATCAAATGACGTCATCAGATCCGCTTCCTGTTAATTGGCCAATCAAAGGAAAATCACGTCTGCAGAGTGGATGCAGCTGGGAGCGGGACCGGAACCCGGAAACCAGCTGTCCCGCCCTCATCCCGCCTCCTCCATTAAATTCGCGGTGCAGGTGTCTCACTTGATGTGTGAAATATGCATCACACTTGTGCTTGAATGGCTCAGATTTCATATCATAGAAGAGAGACAAATCAAACCAGGTAATCAAAGGTGCGAAAAAGTGGGTAGATAAACTTCCATTGAAAAATGACTGAAGAAGTATAAAAAACAACCCATCCTGAATGATGAGCCAGGAAAACTTACCACTAAAAAAGGTGAAATAAAAAATAATTTTCTTCACACTTCTGTAATACCCATCAGGAAAGATTGAACAGGCTGGGGCTATTTTTTCTAGAAATGAGAAGTCTGAGTAGTGACCTTTAAGATTATGAAAGGGTTTGATAGGGAAGACACAGAAAAGATGTATCCACCTGTGGGTGAGACCAGAACTAGGGGCCATAAATATAAGCTAGTCATTAATAAATCCAATAGGGAATTCAGGAGAAACTTCTTTACCCAGAAAGTGGTTAGAATGTAACTCACTACCACAAGGAGTAGTTGAGACGAATAGCATTGAGGCATTTAAAGGGAAGCTAGTTAAGCACATGAGGGAAAAAGAAATAGGGATAAAAAAAAGGGGGCGCTACCTTCGCCGGGGCGCCCCCGTGGCCGATTTTCCCAGGGAGCGCCTGAGAGGAAGGAGGGGCGCTACTGGAAGCGCCCCGTGTCCCTCTTGGGACGCTGCAAGCCAGTATCGTGGCGCTACATGCCGCAGCGCCATGCTCTGCGGCACGTTGCGCCGCGGTACTGCAGGCCTTCCTCCCCTTATTAAAGGGGAGTGGCCTGGCACAGCGCATCCCGGCACCCAGCAAGGCCACCAGGGATCGGGAGTGCAGGCAAACGAGTCCGGCACTCAAGAGGAGTGCCGGGCTCATGGAGAGTAGCCAGCACCCCGCGGGGGGGGGGGGCTTCACGGGGGCCGGGGACAGCAACGGGGGCAGGTGCTGGCAGGCGGCCTGCATCAAAAATGGCCGCCCGCCACCTCCCCTTTAAGTAGCGCCGCCCCAGCCGCAGGTAGGCCCCCCTGACCCCAGCGGACATAGCGTCCGGCAGTAAGTCGGGGGGCGCCACCCAATATTACAGCCGGGGCGCGAGCGGGGCGCACGACGATGACGTCATCACTGGCGGCGCAGCACCGCGCGGCGCTAACGGTTAGCGCAGCCACTAACCTACCGCTGAATTTCGCGGGAGGTGTTAGCGGCGCCGTGCCCAGGCGCTAGTTGATTTGCACCCCGTTAGCGCCTTCTTAGGGCACTAACGGGAGGCGCAAATCAACCAAATTTAGCCCCCATAGAATTTTATGTTGATGGGGTTAGATGAAGAAGGGTGGGAGGAGGCTCGTGTGGAGCATAAACACTGGCACGGACCCGTTGGGCCGAATGGCCTGTTTCTGTGCTGTAAATACTTTCTAATACCTTTTAATCTGCCGAAGACCAATTAGCCGCTAACTGACCTTAAAGGGACACACCAAGTTACACACAGCAGAATAAAAGATGGCCCGGATTTTGCGGTGCCAATGACAGCGTCCGCCTTCGTAAGCCCTTAGAATGGCCCCGCAAGTTCCGGGTTTCCATATGCGCTGTGCATGTGTGAAAACCCGGAATTTGCAATCTGTCACGTTTCTCCTTGACAGATCGTTCGCATGCGCCCCAAAAACACTGTTACTGGCGCAGAGTTGGGCTATTTGCCCAACCACTGCCCAGCGAATGCCCACGAAACCCTTACGCCTGGTAAAAGCAGGCGTAGGGCGTAAGGTTTAAAATAAATGTTAAATTAAAATTTTAACAATGATTAAAACATACAAAAACATTTAAAATTAATTCATGTAAATTTTGGGCCGGATTAAAATGTTTTTATTATTTTTCAAAAAATTTAATTTTTAATTTAAATGCTTAATCAAAGGGACTTTTAATTAATTTTGAACATGGGAATATTTATTTTTTATTAGAATTGTGTTAATTATTTATTTATTTGGGGAATTCCATTAAGCATATGAGGAATCCCCCTTTCTAATTGGTTGGCCTGGCCCACGTGATCCCAGATAACAACAGAAAACGCTGGAAAAACTCAGCAGGCCAGGCAGCATCCGTGGAGAGAGAAAGAGAGTTGACGTTTCAGGTCGATGACCTTTCATCAGAACTGGGAAGAGCTGGAAATCAAATAGATTTAAGGCCAGGGTAAAGCTGGGAAAAGGGGGAGGGGATAAAGGAACAAAGGAGGAGATGAAGAGACATTAAGAGACATTAAGAGATATGCAAGGCTAGAGGTGGTGTTAATGTGACAGATTAAGGCTGAATGAAGTGTGAAATCTACTGGCAGAATGAAGGACAGCTGCCAGCTTCTAGGAGGAAAAAAAAGGTGGGGGGGACAAATAAAAGGGTAGATAAAATAAAATATAAATGTGATTGGAGCTGAGGTTATGATCTAAAATTGTTGAACTCGATATTGAGTCCAGAGGGCTGTAGCGTGCCTAAACGAAAGATGAGGTGCTGTTCCTCGAGCTTACGCTGAGCTTCCGTGGAACAGTGTATTAGGCCGAGGACGGTGAGGTCAGAGTGGGAGTGAAGCGGTGAATTAAAGTGACAGGCCACCGGGAGCTCGGGGTCCCCCTTACGGACTGAACGGAGGTGTTCCGCAAAGCGGTCACCCAATCTGCGTTTGGTCTCCCCAATGTAGAGGAGTCCACATCGTGAGCAGCGAATACAGTATACTAAATTGCAGGAAGTACAAGTAAATCGCTGTTTCACCTGGAAGGGGTGTTTGGGGCCCTGGACAGTGGGAAGAGGGGAGGTATAAGGGCATGTGTTGCATCTCCTGCGCGTGCACGGGAAGGTGCCGGGCGAAGGGGAAGGGGTGCTGGGGGTGGTAGAGGAGTGGACTAGGGTGTCGCGGAGGGAGCGGTCCCTGCGGAATGCTGAAAGGGGAGGTGAGGGGAAGATGTGTTTGGTGGTGGGATCACGCTGGAGGTGGCGGAAATGGCGGAGGATGATCCGTTGAATGTGGAGGCTGGTGGGGTGAAAGGTGAGGACAAGGGGAACCCTATCGTGGTTCCGGGAGGGAGGGGCAGGGGTGAGGGCAGATGTGCGGGAGATAGAACGGACACGGTCGAGGGCCGTGTCGACCACGGTAGAGGGGAATCCTCGGTTGAGGAAAAAGGAAGACATGTCGGAAGCACTGGTATGGAAGGTGGGATCCCAGGGACGCTTCAGAACTGCCTGCGTCCCTGGGATCCGTGGGCCTTTACGCAGGCGTACGCCTGAAAACCCAGGACCCGAAGACTCCGAAGCTCCGGAGACACCAGGTACGTTCGTATTTTTTTCGGGTCGGAGGCGTACTTCTGAGGTACATCGCCGACTGTAAATTTCAGCCCATTAATCATTACATGGTATATTGCTCCTGCCCTTATCAAATAGCATGTGTTCCGACTTACCATGAGCAGCGAGACTGGAGGTCCACTAGTGAATGCATATAAAACCATATAGCACCAAGGAATTTATTTAATGAGAGTGTTTCAACATCTAGTATTTATCCCTTTTAAAAAGGTAAACCGTTACAATGACTTATGACTAACTTCAATATCAGCTTTATTTGGTTTCTGTCCAATGCTGCTGAGTAAAATAAGAGTTTAAAGAGTGAGCAGTGATGGCACTATCAGGAAAAGCTGGCTTGGGGGAGTTAGCAAGATGAAAGGTATGTAAGAGAGAAATCAACAGACACTTTTGAAATAAAAGCCACTGAAACACACAGCATTAACAACCACCTCTGCTGATATTAATTCAGCTCCCTCAGCCATATGGTTTACAAACTTCTCCAAGTTAATTTATCCCCTTGCCATTGGCACATGTACTTTAAACTCAAGTACCTTCACACATAGTTTAAATAAATGTACCTTTATAATAACATTTTCTGATGTCTGTTATATACCTCAAATCTGTCACCCTACTGACAAGGCATGAATCAATTTTCTTTATTTTAAGTGTCTGTGCTTTTCAGCTTTTTAATCAGTTTTTCCACATTTGTTATCCACCAGTCATATTGCGCAAAACCGTTCCCCCCATTTCAATTTTCTCCTCAATCACACTTGACCAAAAAAGTTCTATCGAAAGAAAAGTTCGACCCAATCGCATTCCAACAAAAAAATTCTCTGAGATATCGTTGCCACGATACTTCCCCATGCAGTCCACTATATACTGTTAAAAATAACGTCTCGGATTTTGTGCTCCGCAGTGAACGAACGGCACCAGCCGTTCATCACACTTACTCTTGCCCACAGAGTGTTTATGGGGTTTTGCACTGGAACTTGCGGTGATTAGAAATCCATTTCTACAGGGGGTCTGGGACCTGTGTGAACAGGGAAAGCAACTGTGTATCTCCATAACCAATCAGATTGAAGAATCGTTAATGAGGCAGCGCAGAGTCTGAAGCAGGAAGTGTCAGTTAGAAGAGTTAAATTCGATGCTAAATCATGTACAGAAAAAAGAAATAAAGAGAGGGAAAGAAATGTTTTGATGAAGTAACAGGGAGGATTGATGAAGGGAATGCAATGGACGTTGTCTACATGGATTTTCGGAAGGCGTTTGACAAAGTACCACATAGAAGGCTGGTTAATAAAATTGAGGCTCATGGAATAGGTGGGTCAGTGGCAGCTTGGATAAGGATTTGGCTTAAGGACAGAAAACAGCGATTTGTGGTAAATGGTTGTTTTTCAGACTGGAGGATGGTAGACAGTGGTGTTCCCCAAAGGTCAGTGCTGGGGCCACTGCTTTTTTTGATATATATATAAATGACCTGGATATTGGAATACAAAGTAGAATTTCTAAATTTGCTGATGACACCAAACTTGGGGGTGTGGCAAACAGTGAGAATGATACCAATCGACTGCAACAGGACATAGAAAGGCTAGCAGAATGGGCAGACAAGTGGCAGATGGAATTTAATACAGAGAAGTGTGAGGTGATGCATTTTGGCAGAAGGAACAGGGAGAGGCAATATACACTTCATGGCACAGTTTTAAAGAGTGTGCAGGGACAGAGGGACCTGGGAGTTAATGTGCATAGGTCCCTGAAGGTGGCAGGACATATTGAGAGAGTGGTTAGCAAAGCATACGGGATCTTGGGTTTCATAAATAGAGGTATTGAGTACAAAAGTAGAGAAGTTATGCTGAATCTTTATAAAATGCTGGTTAGGCCACAACTGCAGTATTGTGTCCAGTTCTGGTCACCACACTTTAGGAAGGATGTGGAGGCCCTTGAGAGGGTGCAGAGGAGACTTACCAGAATGGTTCCGGGATTGGGGGATCTTAGCTACAAGGACAGGTTGGAGAAGCTGGATTTGTTTTCATTAGAGCAAAGGAGGTTGAGTGGTGATTTGATAGAGGTGTACAAGATTATGACGGGCTTGGATAGGCTAGACATGGAAAGGCTGTTCCCACTAGTTGATGGTACAAGGACTAGGGGACACAGATTTAAGGTTTTGGGCAAGAGATACAGGGTGGATGAGAGGAAACACTTTTTTACGCAGCGAGTGGTGAGGACCTGGAAGTCGCTGCCGACGGAAGTGGTGGAAGCGGACACACTCAATATTTTCAAGGGGAGACTGGATAGGCACTTGAGGGAAATAAATTTGCAGGGCTACGGGGATAGAGCGGGGGAATGGGACTGACTCGATTGCTCTGCAGAGAGTCGGCACTGACTTGATGGGCCGAATGGCCTCCTTCTGTGCCGTTATGTCTCTATGACTATGAAAGATGGGATTAAGAGAGAGAGATAAAAGAGACAGAAGAAAAAGTAAAAAAAAAATTATTTAAATGTTTAATTTTTAAAAATCTCCAACAATAATTAAAATCTGAAGGAATGAGACTGTACACTTGTAAAAGTTAATTTTCAGTGCCAGGGAGGTTGTTTGGCAGTAATTATGACTTACAATGCCGTTCAAAATTTACTTACGCTGGAACGGACAAGCCCTGACTTTTTCTGGCAAGTTTAGTGGGTATGCATCATGTAAGTACCGCAACTTCACACCATTCCATGTATGTGAATGCCAAGTCTCTGGGCGAGGTACCAGTGTAGCGAAGCTTCTGGACGAGCAGGGCAGCTCAGATAGTAACTTCCTGATTTCCATGTTTAATTGATTTCCATGATCAGCCATGATCTCATTGACTGGTGGAACAGGCTCAAGGAGCTAAATGGCCTACTCCTGTTCCTATGATCCTATCCTAACTGCGCATGTACGGTCGCCAGCAGTTGCTGTCCAATTTACTCTTTAATAATGGTGAGCGCTGATAGCCTCACCGTTATTTTTACTGCAAAATCTTGGCCAATATTTATAACATACTCACATAATAAATTCAACAATTCAGAAAAAAAGTCAAAAAATTACCTGTGCCATTTCCCAATCACTTGGACTATTTCTCCCCTCCGCCTGCACGCATGCTCCACTGGGCCTCATGCATATCCCTGACCTTGAGTATATGCTCCCTTTCATGACCCATTCTGCTCAGGGCCCAATGTTCTGAGCCAAACAACTACATTAAACTTATACATGCCACTGTACAGCCCAGTATCCACCAAAATAAATGCAGAAAAACACAGCTGTACTGTGAGAGTGGTGCGACAAAATCAAGCCATCACACTACAACTCTCAAAAATGTTCGTGTGGCCCCACATTTCTCTGCCACCTCCCTCTTATCCTGTAGCAGCCCCAAGTCCCAACCTTTGGCCACGATTTCGCCTTCCGAGGTGTGTCCATGGCGGCCGAGGTCGGTTGCGGGGTGCAACCCCACTGCTGGCTCCATCCTGCTCCCCAGGTTGCACATTGCACAGGAGGACACAAGCAGGGATGTCCTCAGGAGGACCAGACTGCAGTGGCGCAAACCTTTCGATGATCTCAGTAGATCACGAAACGTTACTGCAAAGCCACACTCAACCTCATTCTGCTGTGCCACTCATCACATCCCTATCACTCTGCCTTCCCTACCCTACTCCTGCACATCCTTACTCACACCAATTAACTTTGCATCTCCACCCATCCCTCTCTATTTATATCATCACATCCCCAGCTTACTAGCCACCCCTCACACTCACCCTCATCCTAGTTCAATCATACCAACTAACAGCACACAATGGTAGGCACTTGGGTGTTTTATGCAATGTTCATGTAAAGTTTCTGTTAATATGGTGTTAAACATTCAAACCTTTGTTTTCAACACTTTGCGTTCTTGGACAGAGCTGTGTGCACCCTTGGAAGTGGCTTAGTGAGTTGCAGTGAATGGTGAGACATAACGGTAACCCCCGCAATGGTGATGAATGTGAAAGGAATGGCTTGGGCATTGTAGGGATGCTTTATGGTGTTGGTGTGGGGTGGTGCCAACCTGGCGCATCATGTGGCAGCCAGTGTGTACAGCGTCAAGTGAAGTAAATCTGGCTGTAGTGAGGCCATCCCTGGCATCCCGGGCAGCAATGTGGTCGGGTGCTGATGCCCTCTGTCCTGTGCAGCACCAGTTAATTGCGGAGAAGGTTGGTGTTGTTGTTGGTGCTGCTGGTGTGCCTGGTGCTGCTGGTGTTGGGGCTGATCGTGGTGGGATTCTGAGGAACAAGGTGAGATAGTTTCAAGGGCACCAATGCTGATGGATTAGATGGCAGGTGAGGTTGAGATGACAGAAGCGATCTGTCAATGGTGAGAGAGGTTGTTCCAAGGAGGTGACACTGGATAGAGAGTTTACTCCAAACACGTGCAGCCTGCATAAAGCTCAATCTGTGTTCGAAATGCATTAAGTAACAGCTTCTAACCTTGTAAAGTGAAGACCCATGAATGGGAGCTTTTATAGACCATTTACAGCTGTCAAATAAAGAAATCATCACATGCTGACACAACACCCGACCTCCTTACCTGACGTGATCCCCGAGCAGCGGGGAAAGCCGTGGGGAACACGTAAAATTGAAAGGTAGGCATAAAATACTACTTAATTGGCTCTTAACAATGTATCTAATGATGTCAGTTGCCTCCCCTGCCGCTTGGAGTCGGGTCTGTTCTGCGATGACAGACCCGACATCCGGGAGACTAGCGTGGAGCGGGTTCCCTACCCACTGTCAATAAAAAAACATTTTCCCAGCCGACCTGCCTCCAAATGTCCCTACTGATCCCCCGAAAAATTCCAGCCTTCGTCACTCCCTCCAAATCTCAATTTTAACCTGGTTGCCTCTCATATTCAAGCCTGCTCTCCTCAATTACTTTCTATCTGATCTTGCTCTCAGTATAATCTTCTCCCCTGTCCTCTTTCTCCAAGTGCTCTTAGAATCATAGAAAGTTACAGCACGGAAGGAGGCCATTTCGGCCCATCGTGTCCGCGCCGGCCAACAAAGAGCTATCCAGCCTAATCCCACTTCCCAGCTCTTGGTCCGTAGCCCTGCAGGTTACAGCATCCCAAGTGCACATCCAAGTCATTTTTTAAATGTGGTTAGGGTTCCTGCCTCTACCACCCTTTCAGGCAGTGAGTTCCAGACCCCCACAACCCTCTGGGTGAAGAAATTTCCCCTCAAATCCCCTCTAAACCTTCCAGCAATTACATTAAATCTGTGCCCCCTGGTTTTTGACCCTTCTGCTAAGGGAAATAGGTCCTTTCTATCCACTTTATCTATGCCCCTCATAATTTTATGCACCTCAATAAGGTCTCCCCTCAGCCTCCTCTGTTCCAAGAAAACAGACCCAGCCTATCCAGTCTTTCTTCATAGCTAAGATTCTCTACTCCTGGCAACATCCTTGTAAATCTCCTCTGTACCCTCTCTAGTGCAATCACATCTTTCCTGTAATGTGGTGACCAGAACTGCACGCAGTACTCTAGCTGAGGCCTAACTAGTGTTTTATACAGTTGAAGCATAACCCCCCCTGCTCTTGTATTCTATGCCACGGCTAATAAAGGCAAGCATTCCGTATGCCTTCTTAACCACCTTATCTACCTGGCCTGCTACCTTCAGGGATCTGTGGACATGCACTCCAAGGTCCCTTTGTTCCTCTACACTACTCAGTGTCCTACCATTTAATGTGCATTCCCTTTCCTTGTTAGCCCTCCCCAAATGCATTACCTCACACTTCTCCGGAATGAATTCCATTTGCCACTGTTCTGCCCACCTGACCAATTTATTGATATCTTCCTGCAGTCTACAGCTTCCTTCTTCAGTATCAACCACACAGCCGATTTTAGTATCATCTGCAAACTTCTTAATCATACCCCCTATATTCAAGTCTAGATCATTGATATATACCACAAAAAGCAAGGGACCTAGTACTGAGCCCTGCGGAACCCCACTGGAAACAGCCTTCCAGTCACAAAAACACCCATCAACCATTACCCTCTGCTTCCTGTCTCTGAGCCAGTTTTGAATCCAACTTGACACTTTGCCCTGGATTCCATGGGCTTTTAACTTCGTGTCCAGTCTGCCATGTGGAACCTTATCAAAAGCCTTGCTAAAGTCCATATACACTGCATCAAACGCACTACCCTCATCTACCCTCCTTGTTACCTCCTCAAAAAATTCAATCAAGTTTGTCAGACACGACCTTCCCTTAACAAATCCGTGCTTACTATCCATTTCTAAATGAAGATTTATCCTGTCCTTCAGAATTCTTTCCAATAATTTTCCACCACCGAGGTTAGGCTGACTGGCCTGTAATTACTCGGTCTATCCTTTTCTCCCTTTTTAAACAAGGGTACCACATTAGCAGTCCTCCAGTCCTCCGGCACCACACCTGAAGCCAGAGAGGATTGAAAAATGATGGTCAGGGCCTCTGCTATTTCCTCTTTTGCTTCGCTTAACAGCCTGGGATACATTTCAACCGGGCCTGGGGATTTATCCACTTTTAAAGCTGCTAAACCCCTCAATACTACCTCTCTCACTATGTTTATTTCATCTAATATTTCACACTCCTCCCCCGATAGCAATGTCTGCTTCGCCCCTCTCCTTTGTGAAAACAGACGCAAAGTATTCATTAAGAACCCTACCGACGTCTCCCGCCTCCACACACACATTACCCTCATGATCTCTAATAGGCCCTACCCTTTCTTTAGTTAGCCTCTTGCTCTTAATATATTTATAAAACATCTTTGGGTTTTCCTTGATTTTACTTGCCAAGAATTTTTCATGCTCTCTCTTTGCTTTCCTAATATACTTTTTAATTGCATTTCTGCACTTGCTGTACTCCTCTAAAGATTCTGGAGTATTTAGCCCTTGGTATCTGTCATACGCCTCCCTTTTTTTCTTTATCCTACCCTGTATGTCTCTAGACATCCAGGGGGCTCTAGATTTGTTAGTCCCACCTTTTTTCTTTAAGGGCACATATTTGGTCTGAGCCCTCCGGATCTCCTCCTTGAATGCCTCCCACTGCTCTGACACTGACTAACCTTCAAGTAGCTGTTTCTAGTCCACTATGGCTAAATCCCCTCTGAGCTTAGCAAAATTTGCTTCTCCCCAATTTAGAATTTTTATTCCTGGTCTATCCTTGTCCTTTTCCATAACTACCTTAAATCTAACAGAATTATGGTCACTAACACCAAAATGCTCCCCCACTGATACGCCTACTATCTGCCCAGCTTCATTCCCTAAAACTAAGTCCAGAACTGCCCCCTCCCTTGTTGGGCTTGCTACATACTGGCTAAAAAAGTTCTCCTGGATGCATTTTAGGAATTCCGCCCCCTCTATACCCTTCACACTAATGTTATCCCAGTTAATATTGGGGTAGTTGAAATCCCCTACTATTACTGCCCTATAGTTTTTGCACTTCTCAGAAATTTGTCTACATATTTGTTCTTCTATCTCCCTCTCAATGTTTGGGGGTCTGTAGTACACTCCCAGCAGTGTGATCGCCCCTTTTTGTTTTTCAATTCAACCCATATGGCCTCGTTTGATGATCCCTCCAACATATCATCCCTCCTCACAGCTGTAATAGTTTCTTTAATCAATACCGCTACCCCCCCTCCCTTTTTACCTCCCTCTCTATCCCGTCTGAAAATCCTGTAACCAGGAATGTTGAGCTGCCATACCTGCCCCTCTTTCAGCCGCGTCTCTGTAATAACTATAATATCATAGTCCCAAGTATCAGCCTGTGCCCTCAGCTCATCTGCCTTGTTCGCTATACTCCTTGCATTGAAGTATATACCATTTAGTACAGGCAAACCTCCTTGTTGACTACTATCTAGCCCTTGATTCCTCTGTCCTTCCAATTTACTTTCTATGTTTTTACATAGAAACATAGAAGATAGGAGCAGGAGTAGGCCATTCGGTCCCTCGAGCCTGCTCCGCCATTTAATGAGATCATGGCTGATCATCCAAATTCAGTACCCTGTCCCTGCTTTCTCCCCATATCCTTTGATCCCCTTAGCCTTAAGAAATATATCTAACTCCTTCTTGAATATATTTAATGAATTGGACTCAACTGTCTTCTGTGGTAGAGAATTCCACAGGTTCACCACTCTCTGGGTGAAGAAATTCCTCCTCATCTCAGTCCTAAATGGCTTACCCCTTATCCTTAGACTGTGACCCCTGGTTCTGGACTCCCCCACCATCGGGAACATCCTTCCTGCATCTAGTCTGTCTAGTCCTGTTAGAATTTTATAAGTTTCAATGAGATCCCCTCTCATTCTTCTAAACTCTAGCGAATACAAGCCCAATCGACCCAATCTCTCTTCATACATCATTCCTGCCATCCCAGGTATCAGTCTGGTGAATCTTCGCTGCACTCTCTCCATGGCAAAAACATCCTTCCTCAGATAAGGCGACCAAAACTGCACACAATACTCAAGGTGTGGTCTCACCAAGGCCCTGTACAACTGCAGCAAGACATCCTTGCTCCTGTACTCGAATCCTCTCGCTATGAAGGCCAACATACCATTTGCCTTCTTAACCGCCTGCTGCACCTGCATGCTTACCTTCAGCGACTGGTGCACAAGGACACCCAGGTCTCGTTGCACTTCCCCTTTTCCCAATCTATTGCCGTTCAGATAATAATCTGCCTTCCTGTTTTTGCCACCAAAGTGGATAACCTCGCATTTATCCATATTATACTGCATCTGCCATGCATCTGTCCAATCACCCAACCTGTCCAAATCATACTGGAGTTTCTCTGCATCCTCCTCACAGCACACACGCACACCCAGCTTTGTGTCGTCTGCAGACTTGGAGATATTTAATCTAGTTCCCTCATCTAGATCATTAATATATATTGTGAGTAAATTGGGTCCTAGCACCGATCCCTGCAGTACCCCACTAGTCACTGCCTGCCACTCCCGAAAAAGACCCGTTTATTCCAACTCTTTGCTTCCTGTCTGCCAACCAGTTTTCTATCCAAGACAGTACCTTTTGTTTTCCAATTCCAGTTTTTCTTCCCTCCCTATTGACTCTGTACTTAGGTTCCCATCCCCCTGCCAAGCTAGTTTAAACCCTCCCTAACAGCACTAGCAAACCCTCCCGCGAGGATATTGGTCCCGTTCCCATTGAGGGGCAACCCGTCTGGCTTGTAGAAGTCACACCTCCCCCAGAAACGGTTCCAATTCCTCAGGAATCTAAAGCCCTTCCTCCTACACCATCTCTCCAGCCATGCATTCATCTGCTCTATCTTCCTATTTCTGTACTCACTAGCACGTGGCACTGGTAGTAATCCGGGAGATTACTACCTTTGAGGTCCTGCTTTTTAACCTCTTTCTTAGCTCCCTAAACTCTGCCTGCAGGACCTCATCCCTCTTCCTACCTATGTCGTTGGCACCAATATGGACCACGACCTCTGGCTGTTCACCCTCCCCCCTCAGAATGCCCTGCAGCCGTTCAGTGACATCCTTGACCCTGGAACCAGGGAGGCAACATACCATCCTGGAGTCACGTCTGCGGCCGCAGAAACGCCTGTCTGCTCTCCTAACTATTGAATCCCCTATCACTATTACTCTCCCTCTCCTCTTCCCCCCCCGCCTATGCAGTTGAGCCTTCCATGGTGCTGTGGACTTGGCTCTGGCTGCACTCCCCAGAGGAACCATCGCCCTCACCAGTACTCAGCACCGAATACTGGTTGGTGAGCAAGATGGGCTCAGGGGACTCCTGCACTACCTGCCTGGTCCTCCTCTTCTGTCTGACGGTCACCCATTCCCTCTCTGCCTGCACACTCTTAAGCTGCGGGGTGACCACCTCCCGAAACGTGCTATCCACGTAGCTCTTAGCCTCACGGATGCACAGCAGTGACTGCAGTCGCTGCTCAAGCTCCGTAACCCAGTGCTCGAGCTGCTGTAGCTGGCGACACTTCCCGCACATGTGGTCATCCAGACCACGGGAGGTGTCCAGGACTTCCCACATGGCACAGGATATGCATTCCACGGGTGTGAGCTGCCCTGCCATACCTCTAATTAACAGACTATTTACTAACCTAGCTGGAATAAACTTAAAAACTTTAAGAAAGCCAAGTAAAAACACTTACCAGATACTCACCAATCAGCTCCCTCTTTTTGAACGTTTAGTTTTTAATCCCGGCTCTTAATTTAAACCAATGCCCAAGATAAAGAGAGAAATACTGACCAACCAATCACTTCCCTGCTTTCCTGTGACGTCACTCCTTGTTTTTGGACTCCTGGATTTTTTCCTCTCTGCTCCGGTTCCCGGCTCGGTCTGCTCCTCCTCGGCTGCTCGCAGTACCATGCCAATTCCCCCAATTCTGGAGCTTCAGCTATACCTGCCTCAGTACCATGTTCTACACCACTTCTGGACCTTGCTCCTTGATGCCTTTCCTCCCTTTTTTAAAAATATGGTGGGCAACTTGATTGCTTTAGTTAAGACTAAAGATCCTGTAATCACACCGTAGGATAGCAGTAGATGAAAGTTTCCATTTTGGGCGCAATCAGCGATTCCAGCGCAAATTGCGGCCATTTTGTAAAGTGTTTCCCCCCCCCGAGCATACTGCCGAACGCAAAATCTACCATGAACCAGTGCAATTGGACAGGGTTTCAAAATGCATTTAAAAAAAAAATTTGCTTTAAAAAATATTCCTTGATATATTTAAGAGTGGTAACTTGGTGCAGTTTGATTAATACAGCTGAAAATGGGTTTATCACAAAAAAGAAGCTTTTTAAATCACAGTGTCAATCCACCACCTGTGAGTAACCCGATTTTAAATGACTGAAAATGAGTTTTAAAAAATATACAAAATTATTTTCTCGTTAGATTGGGGTACAGTAGTAAATTAAAAAAAATCAAAACCTTTTAAAACATTTCTACTAGTGTCCTTGCGCACAAAAGTTCCAGCTTAATTTTTGGAGCCTCCTCGAAGGCCTGCAAATGAGCGCAATTAGCGAAAATTCCCAATGGTGACTAATTCATCCCGGGGGCGTGGCCAGTTCTGTGGGTGGGGCCTGCTTCTAGCACGATGTTTTTAAAACGAGCGCAAAAATCGTGGAAACTCGAGTTGCGCTGAATGCAATTTGTGTTTAAAATACCGCGATCTTTTGCGCCGGTTACACCGATATCGGGCGAATTGTCCCGGAAAAACCAGTGCAATCGAGCGGAAACTCCAGGCCTGAAATTCATTTGAAATTCCCCTCTCCACTATTTTAGTAACCCTTAACGCTTCTGCTAAAATAACAGAGTTTTAGGCCAATACATTGTGTACGTCTGCGACTATCTCACAGTGTAATATCAGTAGCAAAGGAATTTAATCACAATTTACCTTGTTAATGGAGATATACGTAATTTAAACATATGTGCACAGTCTGTTAAAGGCATAAAAAGTAAATGCCATTTTTCATAAGTAAATAAGTTTTGAAGCAGTAAAAGGAATCATGAAAGAAGCATAATTACATTGAGTAGAACAGTAAACTGATGAAAATATCAGAGAAGATAAAAATGTTAAAAATAAATTGATATGGAGAGAAGAAAAAGAAATACTTAGGAGATAAGATAGGATGTCATTTTAATATTCTGATTTTTTGAAAAATGTGTGAAACACAAAGTTATGAACAAAAGGACTTTGCCTGAGATGTTCCGATGTTTTCTTTGCATTTTCAGTGTGCTGCCAGTTCTGCCCACCGCCAGCTTGTCCCGTGTCATTTGTCTTTTTTCAGTGGGGTGCCTGTCCTTTGTCAGGGATTCAGGCGGGGTAGGGGTAGGGGCAGAAAATGGCTGTAACAGGCATCAGAGGCCTGCTCGAGAGTTGTGTGAATGGCAGCCCATGTGCTGGCTGAAGAACAGTAACACTTTTTACATTTCTTTAATAAATAAAAAATGTCAGAGCCTATGCAATGAATCACCCTGTGATTGATTGCATTGGTTTTCCGGGCCTTTAAAATTCAAATCCCCCCCACCCCCACCCCATCACTGGATTGTTGAGGACGGACAGGTATCCATTGTTGCTATGGTGCCAATGATGAGAACTACAGGGTATGATGTATTCCTGCCATTTGTGTGTCATTATAATGCACCCGCCCGTATTATACACCCAAAGTCAATTCTGGCAGAAAATGTTGGAAGTGGTGGGGTGAGTGGGGACCTGGCGGAGAGGCTTCTGAAGAATTTTGAGCTGCATGCTGGAATTGTCGTTGACAAGTGAGCAACTGATGAGTCTCTAGTGGAAAATTATGCCTATTAAACTTAATTATAATTCTTCATCACTATTAATGGTCCAGAATTTGCAGTTGGTAATAACAGCGAACGAAGAGAACTAAAGAGAGGGAAGGAAAGGTTGGATTAAGAGAGGGAAATAAAGAGACAGGAAGGAAAAGTGAGAAAAAAATATACATTTTGACATTTAAAAAAATCTTCAACAACAATTCACTACATGCAGGAATGAGACGCCACACTTTTAAATGTTCATTTCTGGGCCAGAGAGGTTGATTGGCAGTCATTAACAATTATCACGTTTAAAAGGGCACTTACGCTATTAATTACTAGACTTAACATTCTGTGGTGATTTTAATGGGCAATTAATGCACAAATGCAGCAACTTCATGAAACTGACGGGGAGGTTAAGGGCGAGATGCCGTTTTCACGAAGCTAATGGCGGAGCGGCGCAAATTGTCCAGCAACTTGTGGCGATTCGCAATTCAAAGGGTATCTCTTCCTCGCCACAGGCTGCTGGCTGATTTGCACATTAATAACAGTGTGCGTTATTCACACGCTGTTATTTTTTCAGCAAATTCCGGCCCCATAATTTTCTGTGAAGTGCTAAAAGCACACATTGCTAACAAGAATATGAGAATTTTTGATGCGTATGTTATCAAAATGAACACAAAGTTTTCCCAGTGCCACAGACCTGGGACGGTTTCAGGATTGAGTCCAGTTTTGGACAGTTGCCATTTGGAGTCATTGGGTTGAATGGAATGGTTCCCACTCGTGGCTGGGATGTCTTCCAGAAGTGTGGAGGGAAAATCAAAATGGAGAATCATCCCTGGGCAGTTTCCTGCACTTCTTGGTGGCTGGCTAATGGTGGGCTGTGTGTGCCAGTCGTCTCAGCTAAGAGAATTAGGCTAGGCAGACCAAGGGAAGGGGATACAAATACAAAACAGGGGAAACTTACTCCAAGTACACCCATTAAAAAGTAAAAAGAAAGTCTGAATTTATCTTAAATATAATTTGTAAAAAAGAATGAATGCAATGGTCCAGGTTTTGCTGGAGCGGGGCATCTCACGGCGTGCCCCGTTACTTAGATTTGTTTTTGGCCATAAAGTTGCTAGAAGTGCGAGCTGATAACGGTGTAGCGAGGCCAACAAGGGCATCTGGGACCTTGGTGAACAACGGGACAAACAGTAAACCTCCTTAACCAATGAGAGTAAAGGATCGAGAAATTAACAAAATGTGCCTCTTTGGCTATTGCCTTATTTATATTATCTATGATCAGATTGTGAGCATTTTATGATGTTATGATGAGCAAAATTACACGGCTGTGGCACAATCTGGTCTCTTGTGGCAGATAATGTGAGAATAAACAGTGGCACACTTGATGGAGGCCAGTAGACTTAGCCACAGACTAGCGTTTCACTGTAGATATGTAGATATGTATTGATATTCAGCTCATGCCCCTGACAGACACCTGACTCAGAAGGCGAGTACATTTTTAGTTTTGAAAATTTTGTTACATCAGTAATTTTAACTGCTGACTTTGTAAGAATTAATGTTTAAATTTCAAAATACTGACTTTGAATTATTTCCTTGTGTTTTTTAGAGGAAGTACAAAGGTGACGTGGAGGGGGACAAAATGCTTTGCTTTTACCCAGCTAATATTACACCTTCATATGAGACACTGAAGAAGCTAGTCCCATTAAAAGATGTAAGACTGTAAAGACACTTGCATAATTCTTCTTCTATTTTTCTCCATTCTATCCCACTCTCCCTAAGGTACTGGTTCTTGCTAGGGCATGGTTCCAACTGCCCTTTGATACTTCTCCCAGGTGGTTTGCTCTTCAAGAGCGGGCCGAGACAATTATTTTCATCAGACTATTTTAGCCATAAAGGACATCACCGGCTAACAAACTGCGGATTGAACCAGGCACCTTCAGGTCTGTATGGTTCAGTACTGCACCCTGAATTGCAGTAATCCGCAAGCTGTTGGGGATGATGTTTATAGTGGCATAAAAGCCTACATATTTAAACAAATACGAAGTAGTTTAAACAAACTGCAGAGTAAATGAAGAACTTCAGTGCAGTACGGGGAAGCTGCACTGTCCAACGTGTTGCCTTTTAGATGAGATGTGAAACCGAGGCCCTGTCTGCCTATTCAGGTGGATGTACAAGATCCCATGGCACTTTTCAAAGACCAGGAGAGTTCTCCCGGTGTCCTGGCCAAAATTTATCTCTCAAACAACATCACTAACGCAGATTATCTGGTCAGTTATCACATTGCTGTTTGTGGGACTTGCTGTGTGCAAATTGGCTGCTGCGTTTCCCTACAATACAACAGTGACAACATTTCAAAAGTATTTCTTTGGCTGTGAAGCACTTTGGGACGTCCAGAAGATGGGAAAGGTGCTATATAAATGCAAGTTGTTTTTTGTTCTTTTACTATGGATTGTGACACAGAATTCCACATTTTAACCACTTTCTTTGGAAAGAAATAAACTTGTTGGATACTTTGTGTGTTTTTTCCTTTACTGTGGTATCAAAATGTTTACATGGAAAACAGTAGGATATTTTGGATTAGGATGCTCTGTATTTACTGATGAATATGGATTAGGTAAAGGTAGCAAAACCACAGGAATGTGGCGGTGGGAAGGTGGTTAACGCAGGGAGTGGTATGCCACAGGGATGCAATGTATTTTTGGCAGTCTGCAATGCTCTTAACTTTTAAACAGAAGAGGCGAACTATTATAAAGTCATCTTGTTAATCTAGCTTCAGAATGGGCTGCGGCCCAGCCATTGTTCTTCTTGTACTTAGTTGTTAAATTGGGGAAACCAGACACAGCATTGTCTGAAGAAACACAGTAAGATTTAAAATCAAGAATGAACAATATATTGACCTAGAGGGGGCTTTTTGAACTCTTATCTGAACTCTGACGTGAGACTGCAGATTCGTGGTGTACTTGTTTTTGAAAACCCAAACAGTTCCATAGATCTTGGACTTTTTCTTGATCTAACACGTAAAATTGTTTTGCATGCGGCAGGACCTGTAAAAATATAGGATGCTAGGTTCCATAAATAGGAGCATAGAGTACAGAAGCAAAGAGGCAGTGTTAAATTTATGCAAATCATTTGTTAGATCACAGTTAGAGTATAACTGTTAGAGCCTAAAGTAAGGCATCCAAAACTGAACTGGATGGTTAGAAACTTACTTTAGGAAGGATGTAAAGACCATGAAATAGGTGAGAGGAGACTCACTAATATGATAGCAGGCATGAGCGGCTTTAGTTATGAAGAGAGATTAGAGAAACTGTTCTTTTTTTCATTAGAACAGGAAGGTTAAGAGGAAATTATAGAGATGTTAGAAATTCTGACAGGGTGAATTAGGTCGAACTATTTCCACTGGTCAGTGAGTCAATAACTGGAGAGCAGAAATTAAAATTATCACCAAAAGATTGAAGAGATTAGGAGAATATTTTTTTATCCAGAGGGTTGTTAGGATATGAAATGCTCTATCAGAAGCAGTGGTGGAAGCAGAATCCGTAATAGATGTTAAAAGCGAAATGGATAAATATTTGAAAAAGTTAAATGTAAAGAATGGGGAATAGGACTAAGTGGATAGCGATTTGAGAGATCTGGCCCAGGCGCGATGGGCCAAATGGCCTCCTTCTATGTTATAAAATTCTATGATTCTGTAATTTAAGCTTTGTTGTGACGAAGAGATAGTTCTGATTACGGAGTATTTTCATTAATTTTAAGTATTCCTAATATTATTTTCTGGTATTTATATGTGGCATCCATTGTTACTGTTTCAAATGACTTTTCTCATCTTTATATTTCTTTGAACGTTTGCTTGTGGTTTTAGATGTACTACCGGCAGCATGTGGAGAACCTGAAGTACACATCAGTAACAGACACTCCTGAGATAGTGCGAGCAAGAATTAATGCACAGCAACTAAGCAATGTAAGTCTTGGAAGTACCTAAACTAATACCAGGAGATGGGTGTCATGAATTACCTAGGATAGCACTGTCAGCTATGGGGATACAGTGATTGTCTGCTTTAAAAACATTCCCTTTAAGTGAAGATTTTTTAGCGGCATTGCAGAAATATTGTTTAAGCGCAGATTGGTTTTCATCTTTGGCAAAGATTCTCAGCAGGAAGAATCCACAAAGAGACACTTTACCACCATTATTTTTCAATTAGATAGAAATGTTTAACTTACTCCGCTCCCCATGTGCTTTAGTTAATACAAATGATAAGCCTTTGCCTCTGTTTTTTCTTTACAGTTGAATTATCGGGCACAATATGAAAAGACCAAAACTCAGTACACACTGCCTCTTGAAGTGCCACATTTAATTAAAGCCAAGGCTAATGCTGATCTATACAGTGATGTAAGTATCAAAACCCGATAATAAATTGTTGTTCAACATTGAAACTTGGCGTCCGATTGCATTAAGTGAATATTATTAATTTGAACATTAATCTGATTATTTTCCTTCATGTCTTGATTAGTTTTTGAATTTGCTGGTGTTATAATTACAGTCAAAATCTTGCAAAATTGTATCTGTTAATATCACAAATTGTTTTGAAGATCCATATTCCCCTAAACACCTTGGGCAATAAGAGCGGAGGTGGGTTTAGTGGAGTAAAACTCACATATTGGAGTCGAATTTAAGTCCTGTGAACATGGCTCAGTGAGTGACTGGCCCGCCCATTGATGAGTTCAACAGCCGGGCCACATTGGCATGCCACTGGACGACTTCTCGACCAAAACAGTCCGGAAGTTGGAGGGCAGCTGCCCGGCTTTTAAAATCGAGAGGCAGGAGGCCACCGCTAGGGACCAGAGGAAACAAACCGTGGCAATAAGGGAAGTGATCAAGAGTGGGGGTCCGACAGGGATCGGGGGAGGGAGGCCCGAGGCAGGGGAGGCCCAAGGCTTCCATGTGGGGCCCAAGCTATCCACTTCTTGATAGCTTTGGTCTGGTGGGGAGGCTACCATTGCTCCCCCACTCAGGCCTCAAGATAAAGTTGCAGTCCGGCCCCTGTGATGTCACCAGTGCCCAATCTGCATGTTTAAAGAGAGACCCCGCTGGCTTCGGGTGGGTGTTCATGGTCGCCTGCAATTTAAAATAGCAATTAGCCAGATCGGGGCGGGAAGCTGGTGAGTAATTCCCCCGCTCCATTGTAACTGCCTCCCCCCCCACATCACAATTTCCGCTGGGCAGGAGGGGCTAAAATTTCCCCCATTGATTTGGATCACAGTTTTATTTTGCTTTTCAAACAGGGTTTCACTGCTTTTCATGAGTATGCTAGTATGTGGAGCTTCCATAAAGTTCAAATATTTTTTAATTCTTGGAGAATGGTTAGTGTGATGGGAGAATATTGCTAAAATCCAGCCACATATGTTGCAGGATCGGCTATACCAGGACTATTGATGGCACCCTGTTTATACTGCCAGCTTCATACTAGAATGATTAGTATTTGTGCCTATTTACTGTGTTTTCCTATGCATGGCTAAGGGGAAGGAATGTTCAGAGGAAGTAGTTTCTGTTCAAGGTAATCCCATTGTATGCAGAGTAAAGTAATAAATTCAGCAGAATCTTGTTTGATATTTTAGTTAAATTGTCGTTTTTATTTTACTGACATGGAGATGTTCGAGTCAGATCTCCCTCCTAGCTAGGCTGCCCTAGTGATATCACAGGGAATGAAGGTGTGTGTCCTGGAGCAGCCCATAGGAAACAGCGGGAGCTACTCTCTCCAATCTGGGCATTAATGAAACAATCCTCCATATTACAATCAAGCCACGTGGTTCACTTGATCAATACATTTATGTGACTTTTATAGCTGAGCAATATATCCATTTTTGGAACATTAATCCTGCTTAATTTTAAATCTGATGGAACCTTTCACTCGGTACCTGATAAGATGCTGTTTCTCACTGTCTGATTTGTGTGGTGCCCAGCACTGTAACACTAAAAAGAAACCAGAAGATGGCAGCCTCATTCTATATAAACAGCACCGTAACGTTTGTCATTCCTGTTTGATCAGTCCCTGGTGCTCCACAGGCACTTAACCGGTTTTCAAGTTTTCTGTGGTCAAAAGGTGTTCCTCAGTTTAATTTATTAAAGTTACTGTAACACCAATCCAAGCATCGTGACTCCGGTTTGTTTGTAATTTTCTATAGGGTACCATTTAAATGTTTTTGCATTTACATTTTTTTTAACTTAATTTCCTTTCTTTTACTCTAATGACTGTTTTGATTGCAACAAGATTTAAATAACTACACTATTTGTATTAATGTCCGTTAATTAGATCTCATTCAGCACACTGGTTAACCCTTTAAGCACTGAATCTATGTAGCTTTTACAATGCACCAATCTTTCAAATGGCTCTCAGCTGTGGCTCAGTTGGTAGCTCCTCCAGAAGGAGCGCACGTCAACCCAAGCACCCCACCCACCCGCCCCTTCAACCACCGTCTGCCCCACCCGTGGCAGAGACTGTAGGTCCCGCATTGGACTCATCAGTCACCTGAGAACTCATTTTTAGTGTGGAAGCAAGTCATCCTCGGTTCCGAGGGACTGCCTAAGAAGAAGAAGAAATTGGTAGCACTCTTGCCTCTGAGTCATAAGGTTGTGGGTTCAAGTCTCACTCCAGAGACTTGAGCACAAAATCTGGGCTGACACTCCGACACCCATCAGTACTGAGGGAATGCTGCAGAGGTGCCGTCTTTTGGATGAGATGCTAAACCAAGGCCTTCTCTGCCCTCTCAGGTGGGCATAAAAGATCCCATGGCACTATTTCAGAGAAAAGGAGGGGACTTCTCCCTGGTGTCCTGGCCAATATTTATCCCTCAACCAACATCATTAAAACAGATCATTTGATCATTATCACATTGCTATTTGTGGGACTTTGCTGTGCGCAAATTAACTGCTGCGTCTCCTACGTTACAACAGTGACTACACTTTAAATGTACATCATTGGATGTAAAGCTCTTTGGGACATCCTAAGGTCGTGAACGGCGCTATATACATTTTCTATAAATATCTATTACACTTCCCTCAATAGTTCTGAATGTTCACCGGAATGATTCATATCAGCAGCTTCCAGCACTTATCCCATTCATAAAAGGCGACTGCTGTCACTTGCTCATGACTTTGTGGCTTTTTATGGGATTGTGTTTAAAAATATTCTAAACCATCATACCCGAATTATTCTGTTGAATTCCTCCTTAAGCATCTGACAGATCTAAATGATATTAAAGAAATAAAAAGAAAAGCCACCAATGCTGGATATCTGAAATAAAAATCAGAAACTGCTGGAGATGGTGAACAGATTTGCCAGTATCTGAAAGAGAAAGATAGGTTAATGTTTTGAGTGTGACCCTTCATCAGAATAGTTCTGGCTGACCTGCTGTGTATTTTCAGCATTTTCTAAGAATGCAACTTATTCCAGATGAGTTGTAAGCGAGTGAACCTGCGGGCCAGCAGCATTTCATGGGTTAATTAGCTTCAAGGTTCCATTTTCTATTCTCTCAGACGAGATGGATGTTGAAGGTCCAAAGTTAAATGACTCTGGGTAACCTCCTCCTACTTCCCAATGGAAAGCAGCACACAATTGCCCTTGCAATACCCATCAAGATTTGGCACAAAATATATTAAAGAATCATAGAATGATACAGCAGAGAAGGAGGCCATTCGGCCCATCGTGCCCATGCTGGCTCTCTGCAAGAGCTACTAATTAGTCCCATTCCCCTGCTCTTTCCCCCTAGCCCTGCAATTTAAAGGATTGATTATTTTTGACTTGAGGAAAACTGCTTCTGTCTCAAGTATGCCAATCTTATATATTCACATACGCGTATATGCATAATATATAATTTGAGTAAACTTTGTGTCCTCAGATCAAGTACAAAGAATTCTGGGAGAAGAATAAGGGCAAGGGGTTTCAAATGAAGCTGGATTCGAGAGCTCTTTTAGCTGCCAAAGCCTCCGGGGACTTGGCAAGTGATGTAAGTTGCTGGTTTTCTCTCTCATCAGTTTTCCCTAAACCTAGATACAAAGCCATTTCCACAGATGCTGTAGATTTTTTTTCTGCCAGGCGTACTGTAGAGAAGGTAGATCAAAAAAAAAATGGAACGTTGACAACTAATTGTTGTTCATTCTGGTAAAGGAATCCCATGGTTCCAGTGATTGAATGTGGGAATATGTTTCTGGAAGGGAGTCGTTACAGTGAAACACATTATGTATCCACGGTTCTGTGAAAAAGTTATCAAAGACGCCGGCACAAAAACTGGGTCGCAAGTTTCTAACCATCCAAATTAGCTCAGTTCAGTTGTGATAAAATATTTAGCCTGATAGACTATAAGGTGGTGGTTTCTGAATGAGTTTCAAGGGTTAAGGGGTGATCTAATTGAGGTGTTTAAAGTTATAAAGGGATTTGATAGGGTAGATGCAGAGAAACTATTTTTTCTGGTGGGGCAATTCACAAGGGGGCACAATCTTCAAATTAGAGCTCGCCCATTTAGGAGGGAAATCAGGAAGCACTTTTTCACACAAAGGGTAGTGGCAATCTGGAGCTATCTCCCCAAAAGGCTGTGGATGCTGGCTTAATTTAAATTATTAAGACCGTGTAAACATTTTTTGTTAGGTAAGGATATCAAAGGAGTGGATCAAAGGTGGGTAAATGGATTTGAACCACAAATCAGCCATGATCTGATTGAGTAGTGGAACAAGCTCGAGGGGCTTATTTGTAACTTTGGATTTCTTATTGACCCTGAGCTTCCAACCCCATATCTTCTCCATCACAAAGATTGCCTACTTCCACCTCTGCAACATTGCCTGTTTCCATCCTTACCTCAGCCCATCTGCTGTTGAAATCCTCATCCATGCCTTTGTCACCTTTAGATTCGACTATTCCAATGCTCACCTAGCTAGACTTCCATCATCCAAAGCTTCTCATACCCTAACCTGCTGACCTACGTTGGTTTCCAGTCCTCCGATGCCTCGAATTTAACATTTTCAACCTTGTGTTTAAATCCCGCCATGGCCTTGCCTCTGCCTATCTCTGTAACCTCCACCAGCATTCCAAACCCCCTCCATGCCTCGGATTCCAGCCTCTTGTGCATCACTCCCTCTGTTAAGCCCCACCATTGGTGGCAGTGCCTTCAGCCACCTAGGTCCCACATTCTGAAATTGCCTTCCTAAACCGCTCGCCCTCTCATTCCTCCTACAAGAGCATTTTAGACCAAGATTTTGGTCACCGCCCCGTATATTTCCTTTCTTGGTTCAGTGTCCCCTTACACCCCTGTGAAGTGCCTTGGGATGTTTTTCTATGTTGAAAGTGTTATAGAAACACAAGTTGTTATTGTTGTTGTAATAATGATCTCTAGCAAAGTGGCCTGCTCAATTTCAAATGCACCATTATAAATTTTGCAAGCATTTTGGTACATTTTTTGGACCGGGCGGCTGCACATGGTACACATGGCAGAGTGTCTACAGCCTAAAAATAACAGTTTGTGATATTAACGTACAACACTTAATGACTTTGCATGACATTTCCTTCCCCACTATTTTAACTTGTTTTAAATAAATAGGTTGATGCCTTGTCAAAATAGAAGACACATGAATATCATATGAAGGCAAGCGGTCCGTTCTAGGCCCACGAGATTGAGAAAGTGTTTAAATCATTTATTTTAGCTCTTTATCACCAGCCGACTGCTACATGTTTTAATTTAATTCTTTTTTTCCCCTGTTGTTTGAAAGATAAAATACAAAGAAGCATATGAGAAAACCAAGGGCAAAGCAATGAGAAGCAAAGTGTATGATTCGAAGACTTTGCATTCTCTGCGGGTTTCTAAGATGAGCAGTGAGGTACATTAGATAAGAAAAATCAAAATCCCATTATTTATTTCAGTTCAATATCAATTTAAAATCATTATTAGCTAACACACGTTAGCTATCTGAGGGCTACATTTTCCTTCCAACTGACATTGCATCATATTTTCCCTACTCGTGATCTTTGATTTTAAAAAAAAATATATAACTAGAATTTAATATAATAGATTGAAGTAAAATTTGCAATATGTTGAATATTTTGTTACTTTGGTAATTGGTTAATAATATACTGTTAATTTATAACCTTTAAAAGCATATACCTAAGAATATGCAACATTACTCCAAAATGTTATATATCTTAGATCAGACGTATGTAGTTCACAATACAGTGCCTTCACACTTACTACATTAAAGAAATGCAGGTTGTTGCTGTTGTTCATACTGTTAACTATTCTTATTTAAAATAGATAGAGTATAAGAAGAACTTTGTAGAGACAAATACCAAGTTCCACCTGCCGCTGGACATGGTGAATCTGACACATGCCAAGAAAGCCCAGGCTTTGGCCAGTGACTTGGATTATAGGAAGAGGCTACACGACTATACACTGCTGCCAGAAGACATGAAAGTGAAATGGGCAAAGAAAGCCTATGGGCTACAGAGTGAGGTGGGGCCAAGACGATGCAAAATTGTGCCTGCTTTGCTTATTTGATGTTATACTCCTAATGAAGGGACAGAATTAATATTTTAAGCTATTTGCTTTAAACTTACAAGAGGGACTGAACCAATTTATGTCTTTATGTTGAAACCGATGTATATTATGCTGTTTAAAGAATATTGTACTCATATCGAGCAAATGAAGATTAATATAATCTTATTTTATTAAATAAAATGAACATCCCAATAAGTAAATCTATTTTCCTGTTGTTTTCCCTTCCTGCCTCTCCTAATGGCAGTGACCAAAGCCGGGTATAGATCCAACATCAGATACCTCACCCCAAATGGCTGTTCTTCATGTGTGAAGCTAGACAGTGAGTGTTGACAAGCCGCTTGACTGCAGAGGCATTAGACTACGGCTCATACACCTTTCCAGCAAGGGTCACAGGAAAGTAATTAAGACCTGGAAACCTTGCTATTGTGGAGTTGCTGAGACCATTTGTATTGCCCGTATCACTGCTGGGATCAGCTAACTCAGCACAGATCAGATCAAATAATGGTCTGTATGGGGCAGCCCTATACCAGGAGGTGCATATATCCTCTATACATGTTTTTATAAGGACTTCAGTGGTGTAAGAGATAGGCCCCATAGTAAAGCTTGAATATTGAATATGAGATCTTGCTGTCTTTTGCACAATTTATACAATGACATCTGTTTATCAACTGGGTTTCATTCACATTAACAACATTACAGATGTCAACAGAGAAGCTGATTTTATTTTTTTATTTTTAAACTGCAGAATAAGTACAGAGCAGATCTGACATGGATGAAAGGCGTAGGATGGGAGGCAGATCGAAGTCTGGATGTGGCGCAGGCTAGGAAAGCCGGGGATATTCTGAGTGAGGTGAGAAAACAAACTGCCCAGAATTAAACATATTGGCCCAGATATTCCGATCCCTACGGGTGAGTACGCGCTGTGTACACACCCGTAGGGACATCGGAAATGCCGGTTTCAGGCATGCGCTGAAAACCGGCATTTCCGATCTGTCAAGAATGGTCTTGACAGATCCTCCGGCTGCCCGGGAGAAGGGCCTCTGCGGGCGGATAGCTCCGCTTTTTGGAGACCCTCCGCCCGCAGAAAACCCTTACAATTCTTACGCCTGGATAAGAGTTGAAAAATGTAAAATTAAAAAAAAAAATTTTTTCACTGATTTATCATTTAAAAATACTTTTAAAAAAGGTAAGTTTATTTTTAGCCCCGTAAAAAACGTTAATTATTTTTTTCAAAAAATTAAATTTTTGTTTAAAATACTTAATTTATTGTAATTTCAAGTCATTTTAAAAATGTGATTAAAAAAAATGTATTTAAAGTTTTACTATGTTTTTGGGGTGATCTCCATTCATATATTTGACAGGTCTTCCTGTCAAGTGTATGAAGGGAGATTCCCTTCTTTGATTGGTTCCCCATGGCCCACGTGATCCCTGGGACGCTGCGAACTACCTGCGCCTCTGGGATACGTGGGCCCTGCACACCGGCAGTTTGGAGAGGCCCAGGAGCGGAAGCGTGTGCGTCCCAGGAGCCCTCAGGTAAAGTCGCAGATTTTTTCAGATCGCAGGCCTGCGGGAGGCCTGCGATCGGAAAATACGGGCCATTGTGTGACACTAGTTTTGACTGAATCATTCTAATAAGCTGTTTTCTCGTGGAAATTCACATGCAATTATTTCTCAATCTGCAAGCAGTTAAAACTATACCATCATAACTGATAAATGGGTTGAAATTGTGCATGTACGATATTAGTAATGAATACATTAATGCATTCATATGAATTTCCTTTGTCTGATAGTTTAACAAAAGTGTTAAAGAGTTTACTTTAAATGCATTGACACCTTTAATAAAATAGCAGTCACAGAAATTGCATACATATGTGTTACCGAGTTTGTTACTAATATCGCACAGCAAGATTTCACTCCACACGTAGATCACACTTCTGAACCCGCCAGGGACTGGCCATGCTCTAGAAGACATGTCATGATCCAGCAATAATACTGATGTGACTGCAGGTCACGGGAAGCAATAAACTACCAGCATTCATTCATTGGATATACACTGGATAGTCTTAGCATGTGACGTAAATCAAATAATAACTTGGGAACAATGAGATAAGTAACAACTGACACAACATACATTGTATGGGGGCTTGAAACTGACGTGCTATTTATACTCACGTGTCATATTTCTGACATAAAGTGAATCATTTCTGTATCCCTGGACTTTCTGTGGGTGAGGGAAAATCCGAATCTGTTAAATGGATGATATTCACTTGTCATAATATACATTATTGGGTAAGAACAAACAAGCTCAGTTCAACAATTGTTGAATTGCCAACAGCTGGACATAAGAGTAGTTAAGTGAGTCCCATCTGGAAGCTAATACAGTTTGCCTGAATTAATGTTAAGTGTCTGTGAAGCATGGAGATATTTGTGGTTGTCGAATGTGACAGGTGTCATATGTGAACTTAGTGAATTTAATATAAAGCATGAAATTGTGTGGATTAAACAGCATGGAATGGGACCCAAATACAGTACGGGGATAAGTTTCAAATTACCGCCGGACCGTAAGTCTGGTTTTGCCGGTCCGGTTAAAAAAAAATGCTGTGGAAATAAAAACAAGATAACCACAAAAAATAATGGAAATGCACAGCAAGTCAGTCAATATTTGAAAGAGAATTTTAAGTTAATGTTTCAGATAGGATCCTTCATCAGAACGATGGATGTGGATCCCATGCAAATCATATCACAAGCAATTTTAAAAATAGATTCGGCTGCTATTGTTTGTGGGTTCTCAAGTCAGGAGTTGTGAAATGGCACTTGCTCAGGAAATAGCTTCTTCATATGAATACCAACATCATTGTGTATTAAATCGTATTTAAAACCATTATGAGTTACTAGATTCTTCATTTTAACAGCATCCTGCCTGATACCCATACTACAATTCTTAAAGAGATCAAATCAATTTGCATTAGCCCAATCCCTGCCTTAACTAAGAAAGGGAACGGAGGCCTGATTGTATCACATGGTTTCATTTGCAAACAACTAACGCAAATGGAGCTGATTAATGAAGTATCAGAATTATTCATAAAAGATGGAGTTCCACATTCTATAGGCATGAACAGAAAATACACAAATACAGTTGTACAGGATTAGTGAACATAATTTTTGATTACGTTTTCAGTTTTATCCCGGAGAATTATAAACACTTTTTTTTTTCTTTTACGAATACTTAGAGATTTGTGGTACAGCTACACAATATCCACAACTGAGTTATTAATATTGAAATTAGTTGTTGCTTTTGTGTAGCCTATCTCCTTGTAACATCTTAACCTGACAGTAAACCTGATAGTTTGATTTGATGGTTTTCTTTGGTAGTTAACATCAGCAATACTCTGTCCTTTAACAATCCCGCACCAACCTTGTGATGACTGTGAGACAGAATCTTCAGTTTGGGAAAACTTTATAAAAAGAAAATGGCAGAGTTACTGCCAGGTTAACCTGTTACTCAGGGCGTGAATTCTTTAGACTTTGAGTTAACCTTTTAATCCCCTCATTGTAACCACCAATACTTTCTTTTGTTGTCTAACTATTCGCTCACATTTCCTCTTTTTCACAGCATTTCTGAAACCAACATTACTTTTATCTTGCTTGCATCATCCTCCCATTTCAGTTTTTATGACTTCTTTTCTTATTTGTGCCCTTCTGCACTTTATAAGCACCTGCTCTACACAAATAGTTGTAGAATTGGCTGTGGCAGTAAGGAACTGTACTACACCATTAGTACAGTCCGTATGCTGCAGAATGGCCATAATGGTCTGAGTTTTCCTACTTGCGGTAATTAGATACAGGGTCCTGTGATTTCAATCTGATGACGATGCTTAAAAAAAAAACTATTGTCAAGTCTCTGATCCCCCAAATGTTGGAAGTTTAGAGAAAGGACAAGGCAGTAAGTCAGCAATATTAGTGTACAGCCATCTGAATTTTCACCTTCATTTATTGTTTCTAACATCGGCAAGTGGAAAACGATATTTGTTCTGTTTTTCATCTGCCATGGGCAATTAAGCCCTGCTATCAGCAAGACAGGACGGCAACTTTGCATTCCTATCTGGCGGATAGACTGCTTATTACGCTGCAGTGGCAGACGAGTAATACAAAACACAAGTCCAACTATGTAGGTACAGTATTTAAAAAAGAATCACACTGAAAAGGGAACAAAAGGAATTGGGTGACAGTGAGCTTACTGGTGGTAAATCAGGTCCCATCCACCAACTGAAAATCTACATTTAATATTGAGTTTTTAGTAAAAAGGTGAGGTGACCAGTCAACACCGTGACTACTTCAAACAGAAACAATCAAAAAAGAAGGACAGAGATGATTCATGATTAATTTGGTTTAATAGTAGTTTTTAACACTGAAGTCTAGCATGCATTTGGTTAATGTTTGACTAGGTACACATTAATGGACATATTGATGTTTTATTTGCTTTAAAAACCAAGTTCACTATTGTCAGAGATTAAATTGCACACTCTTTTAACTTGCAGAAAAAGTACAGACAGAAAGTTGATGCGTTAAAATTCACAAGTGTGGCAGACACTCCACAGATTATTCATGCCAAGAAGAGCCAAGATTTGCAAAGTGATGTGAGTACCGCACTGGTGCTGAGAGATCATTTATGAAAAAAACATTAAAGAGTGACGGGTGCCACTGACATAAACAAAGCTGATCAAACAGGAAAAGTTTGAAAAAAAGTTTGTGTGTGTTTACTTCCAAACATCTAATAGTTTCTGATTTTGTGGTTTTTTTTCTTTTCTTTTTCAATGCTTCAAACATAATTTTTTGTGCATGAAGCAACATGCTTAGAAATGAACTCTTTCAGTCCTGAACCTAGTTAGCACCAGTAGCGTGCGGATGTTAAAATATCACAATAGCAATGCTGAATATCATAAAAGAAAATAGATAAAGGTGTTTAGAAAGCAGAGTACTGCGGACCCCTTGCATTTTATGTGTCCATAATTTTTTGGCAATTTTGCCTTTACTAAATTATATGGGAATTTAGTCATCACAGACACACAAAGTAAATGGAAGCATGTAATGGAATCATAACTTCAGTACCACCTAGCTCCTGTTGGTGGCACTGCTGAGAGAGATGGCGTCTAATAGCTCAACAGGCACAGCGGGCTGTTTTTGCTCTCCGCAGGTGCTATTTAGTTTTAGAAGTCATTGTTCCAGGAACTTATGGCTGTTCGGAAACTTTAGTTACAAAGAAAACATATAGAAGCTGCAAACTTTTAATTTTGGAAACATAAAGTTAAAAGTCCTAAAGTATATTATAATAGATAATATATAATAGTTATAACAATTTTTTGAAGCATTTCTAATTTATTTAGCACTGTGGAGTTCTACCGCACAAAAAAACAATTCATTGTGATGACTTGATAAAAACGTGCTTTTTGTATAAATTGTACTGATTAAAAATAGCTTTCCCTCTTTTGATTTTACAGCTACTACAATTTTGGAGGAATAATAATTGAAATACTATTAAAATGTTTTTATTTTTCGCACTGGTTTAGTCTGGATAGTTATTTGTGTGGGTATAGTATCGATACATGCATTTTTAAAATCTAAAATTTTGAATCTACCATAACTTAGCCAATATGAGAATGAATATGTTAAAACTAAAAAGGATATATGTCATTTTATTTAAGACACAAAATGTATTCTTTGTTATTTTTCCATGTGATGCAGCTAACATACAAGGCAACAGGTGAACAGAGTCTTCATCAGTACAGTATGAGCAAAGATGAGCCATTGTTCAGACAAGCCAAGGCAAATGCTCAGTATCTAAGTGATGTAAGTAAACCAGTTATTTACAAAGCTGAGGTTATAAGGCACGGAAGGCCTTGGGTTCAGTGTCTGCTACGTGCTGCGTTAGTTGGGTGCTACAATTGACCTCAGTGTTAGGGAGGAGAATATGCAATGGTATCCAGCTCCCCTGACAGAAAATTTGGCCGGAATTTTCCGAGGGGGTGGCGGGTCGGGTGGGAATTTTGACAGCGGGTCGGGACCCCGCTGTCAACTCGCCTTTCCCAATGTCGGGTCTGTCAGCGCTGAGCAGACCTGACAGGCAGCAGCGGGCGACCCAATTAAACTCATTAGCATTTAGTTGACAGATCATTACCAGGCTTTTTTAACTTACCTTTTCACTTTAACTTCATGGCCACAGGAACCACGCTGTTCGGGGACCACGGCTGTCAACCTGAGGCGGGAGTTCAGTGGCCATTGCTCCAGCTGATTACTCGACAGCTTCAAATGTACAGTAAAAGCTCCCACCTGACAGATCATCACTTTCCTCAGCCACAAGCTGTTTCTCAGTCCATTTCCAGCACAGATTCTGCAGGCTTTCCACTTTCCACTCGCCATCCAGTCTCACTTCATTGGAAGAATTATTTCACCATTGACAGAATGCTTCTGTCATCTCTACTTCACCTGTCATCTATTCCATCAACATGGGTGCCCTTTATACTGTCTCACCTTGGTCCTCAGAATCCGACCAAGATAAGCCCCAACACCAGCAGCACCAGGCACACCAGCAGCACCAACAATAACACCAAGCTTCTCTGCAATCACCTGATGCTGCACAGGACAATGGGCATCAGCACCCGAGCACATTGCTGCCATGGAGGCCAGGGGTGGCCTCACCATGGCCAGATTTACTTCACTTCACTGTACACCTTGGCTGCCACATGATGCGCCAGGTTGGCAACACCCCACACCAACACCATAAAGCATTACTACAGTGTCCAAGCCGTTCCTTTCACACTCCCCACCATTGCGGGGGTGTCTCACCATTTACTGCAACTCACTAAGCCACTTCCAAAGGTGCACAGAAATCTGTCCAAGAACGCAAAGCGTTGAAAATAAAGGTTTCAATGTTTGACACTACATTAACAGAAACTTTACATGAACATTGCATAAAACACCCAAGTGCCTACCCTTGTGTGTTGTTAGTTGGTATGATTGCACTAGGATGAGGGTGAGTGTGAGGGGTGGCTAGTGAGATGGGGATGTGATAATGGAGATAGAGAGGGATGGGTGGAGGTGCAAGGTAAGTTGGTGTGAGTAAAGATGTGCAGGAGTAAGGTAGGGAAGGCAGAGTGATAGGAATGTGATGAGATGCACAGCAGGATGAAGGTGAGTGTGACTTTGTACTAATATTTTGTGCTCTAATGAGATCATTGAAAGGTTTGCGCCACGGCACCCAGGTCCTCCTGACCACATCTCTGCTGGTGACCCCCTCTGTAATGTGCAACCAGGCTGTGTTGGTATCCTGGGGAGGTCTCTTCCACCCATGGGAGAACCTGGGTGCAGCCTTGCACCTCTGTGCCGTCATTGTCAGTGTTTGCAACACTTCAGTGCTGTAGAACACTGACAGCACAAATGTTAAAAGAAAGTTGGCCATGGTCCCTTTAAGGAAACCGGCTGATGACGCGTCATGAATGATGTCACCGGATCTGATTTCTCTAATTGGACTGGGAAACGCGCTGGGTGGGCTTAAACAGCCCTATCAACGTAAAATCATTTTCCAGAGCGGGCTGGAGCCAGTAGCAGGGTCTGGACCCGCCACCGACGTCGCCCGCCACGGACCCGCCGAGGTAGAGAAAATCTCGGCCTTTAAGAGTGTTATTATTTGCTCCTGGGAGGTGGGTGAACTTAGCAAGGCTGCATTTTGTGCCCATTCTTAGTTGCTCTGAGAAGGTGGTGATGTTACAATGCAGTGGCTTGCTAGATCACTTCAGAAGCCATTAAGAGTCACTCACGTGGTGTAGGGCTGCAGTCACAAATCGGCAAAGCAGGTTCCCTTCCCTGACGGACATTCGTAAACCAGTTGAGATTTTACAATAATCTGGTGCTAGCCCACAACTAACCAGTTGCTAGTTCAGGACCATAAACATTAATGCACTCGATTCAAAACAAAAACTGAATTTACACGGTACGGAAGTTCACCAAATAAATGACATTATAGATTTTTCAATCCGTCATTTGAAGTATTAAAGGAACAGCATGCCTGAAGAATAAGAATGTAGGGATGAAAAACAGAGACAACAATGAGAGGAAGAATACCTATGTGGAGAGAGAGAGAGAGAGAATGAGGGGAAGACAAACCGAAAGACAAAGAGAGGGAAATCAAAAAGAATTTTAAGATTGGGAGACAAGCACTGGGACAGTTACAGAAAGAATTTCTTTTAAATTGGCATTTCCATGAGCAACACTATGGGAGATTAACCGGTATAATTATAAGAACTACATATAAATTAACATTATATAGATATATATAAATCTGATTAGATTTGAATGCAGAAATAAAGCATTACAGGAGCACCGTACCCTAGAACAAAAGAACACACTTGGCCACAGATGGTGCATGGCACAGGGAGAGCAGAGAATTGGAGAAAATAAGTTGCAATTCCTCGTAAGGAATAAATAAGATAAAGTCCAAGAGTAAAGGCGTGTACTTGTGTTTTCCTCTCTGCATAAGCAGAATCAAAATGAAAATGAAAATGTGGTTCTGGCTCAATTTCAGAACTGACCAATTTAATTATCATTGAACTTGGTTCCCGCACTGAAGCCAAGTGTTAAATTTTATACTTGGAAACAAGTTGGCACAAAAAACACCTGAGGAGTGAATTCCCACAGGGGTTCTTCGGCTCGCCCACTGTAACTTCGCCGGAAGAGCTGCGGAAACCCGAGAGAAATGGCGTAACAGTGGCTCTCCTGCCATTGTTACAGTGGACGAGTGGGAGAATCCCCGTGGAAAATCCCCCCGACTTTAAGTCGAGACTGCACCTGGTGCATGTCAGGAACCCTCAGTGCTTCTTTTCTATACCTGAATGAACTGAACTTTAATCAATAAAGGATATTATTAGCTGAAACTATTTTATAATTTGTATATTATCAAGAAAATCTACAAGCGTGACTGGGAGGCTCAAAAAGAAAAGAGCTTTGAACTGCGACTGGATACTATAGCAATTTTGGAAGCAAAGGCGAAACGAGATCTTGCGAGTGATGTAAGTTATACATTTTGTGGACTTTGAATAGTTTAACACCCGGATTAAAATAAAACCGATCAGAATATCAAGGCAATCATGTTGACCACTCCTCCACATATCTCCATTGTGAAGATAACTGTTTTAATCTAAACTCCCAAAGTTTTACAGTGTTTTACATCTTTGGTACAAGAAGCATTTCCTGGCAAAATGTCATATGAAAAAATATTTTTAATGTAAAATTGCATAAAGTCATAACTGAGTGTCTCATAAGAATTAGACAAGGACAGAGGAAGTAGGGAAGATAAAAACTGTCAATTCTGGAATACAAACCGAAAATTCTAGAAATACAGTTGGTCATTTGGCATCTGAAAGACAGGTTAATGATTAAATTGGGATGGCTCAGCAGAACTCTGAATTGATCGGAGCTTTGATGAAAGGTGCCACCCGAAATGTGAATCTAGCTTTCTCTTTAAGATCAGGAAGATTGTACTTTCAGCTGACAGTAGGTGGAGAACAATAAGAAAAAACTTGGAGGATTTCTATAAAGTTATTTATAGTTGAGAGAAGCTCTCCCTCCAAGTGATAACCTTGTCACATTGCTTCACAGCACAGACAGTGTCATGCCTGGAAAAAAATCTCAACTGTCAGTAGATGAACAACAGTCAGGATTTCTCTGAAACTAGAAACTGGGTTCACACTTGCTTGGATAATTATCTGCTCTAATTTCATTACAAGATTGTTTTGCAAATACTTTTTCTGGCTTATAATATTTTTTCTCCTTTTTCGCACTTACATTATATAAGGCAGATAACAAAGTCAAGAAAGGTCGCTCATTAACCTCTTTATAAAATGATTTAACAGGTCAAGTACAGGGCGGCGCATGAAAAGACAAAGGGCAAGTTGATTGGGGTGAAGGATGCAGCGGGCGACTCTCAGATGGCCCATTCTATCCAAGCTTCTAAGTTGCAGAGTGACCTCGAATACAAAAGAAAATCTGAGGCAACCAAAACAAAGATCCATCTCACAATGGATATGCTGGAATTGGTACATGCAAAAAGGGCTCAGAGCCTGGCCACTGACATGGGCTACAAGAAGCGATTCCACCGATATACTGTCCTGCCTGGAGATATGAAAATTGAATGGGCTAAGAGAGTGTATGCTATGCAAAGTAATGTAAGCAGCATGTTTCTGATTCCAATTATTGTCCTGTTTGATTATAGTAATGTATTTCTATATAGTGCAAATAAGTTTCATTTAAATTCTATCTCGTTTTGGACTTCACAGAATGTTGTTGGGTTACAATGACATATTCAGAATATTTCAACGTGAGGCCGCCTATATTATATTTGACTTTCATCATATTTGAATAACATATTCTTGACATATTTGAGTCACATTGTACTAGTTACTAACTAAGTTGAGATAACAGATCTGATAGAAAATAGGAACAAAAAACATCCATAGCCATGATTCTATATATAGAGGATCAGAAAGATAGTGACACAGTGAAAGCCCACTTGCACATCATTACTGCGAGCAAGTATTCCCCACGCCCTGATTTCTCTGAGGAATAGTCACCCCTCCTGTTTAAAGCCTAATTATATGTAACCTTTTTGCTTGGCTCAGCATACCGCATACACAAAGCCCTAATACCCCATAAATGTTGACAGTATTAAGATTACCATGTTAAAAACATGGGTTCAATTAAATAAGATTATAGTATTTCACTTTATTTAGAGTTTTCTATTTTGTTCCATTTTAAAGTCATCAAAACTAGAAGCGCTAAGCCAAATAAAAGTCTGTTTCCTGCCTTGCAACATGCTCTTGTCATCACATTATACGCAATCTGCCATAGTATTAAGGATAACTAATTCAAGAGCCCAGCTGGTTATTAAGTGCCGATTATTATTTATACAGTGAGTTTTCTTAAAGTCATCCCCACGACTCATTAACCAGTCATGGATCATTTAATGTTGGAATATAGTTACTTCATAAAGTTAAAATAAATGGATGGAGCCAACGTCTGTTGCCTTCTGCTGACACACATTGCTATTGTTGCCTGCTAAGTTAGTCATCAATACTTGTTGCTATCTTGTTTAGAAAGCTTAAGACAAATGTTCTCGTAAAATAACCCAGAAAACAAATTTTGGCCAAAAGTACTAAAGGGGAGAGGGTGGGGGCAGGGGAGATGTAAGGGGAGGGGTTGGGGGAGAAGGGATGATATTCCTCTTTTCGATAATTTTAGCAAAAAAATTGGCAATGGGTAGAAAACAGGAAATCCCATTTTGTACTCATGCCAACCATTTTGCTAAAGTTATCGCCTGAAGAAATCTCAACTAAGTGTTCGTGTCTGAAATAATAGAGGAGCGTAGGAATGTGCAGGACATACTCTGAGTCACTCTTGTAATCTCTGAGACTGTATTTGAACCTCCGTTATAGCCACTGTATTATGTAGTGTTTTATAATCCTGTCGGCGAATATTGATATGATATTACTTTCTAAAATTTATCAGAACCAGTACAAGTCTGACTTGAATTGGATGCGTGGTGTTGGATGGATAACCAGTGGTTCTTTAAATGCTGAACAGGCTAAGAAGGCAGGAGAACTATTCAGTGAGGTAAGTGTGATAAATGTCTCCTTTTAATCTACACTACCAACCAGGAAACAATTAGCGAGATATTAAGATTCAGCTTCCTTTTCATGCTGCTTTTCACTGTAAAATTTGTTGGAATGGATTAGAATGATATCTGTTCCAGAAATCCATAATCTGTTTAAATATGCTGTCAATGTGTAACTGAGGTCACTGAGCGTAAAATAAAGGAGATGGCAGAAGAACATTTGAATACTGGTCAAGAGAACTGGATGTTCTTTCACCTCTGGGACCAGAGTATCAAACCAGTCAAAGTAGCTTTCTTTCTCAATATGTAGAGAGTCTGAGTGAAATTCATTTGGAGAGTTTCAGCCCATGTCAGTAGCACGAAGGAGGCCCACAAGTTGTGTAAATTGGCACGCCATGAGAAATCTCACCCAGAGTGGCCATAAGAATAATGGCTGGTGTGGGAAATGGGGGAAAAGTATACTGGGTGCAGTAGGGGGTGGCTATGCTTTTCCTAATCTGAAACTGAGTGGCAAAAGTGAAAACATAATCCGTTCTCTAACACTGTCATTGCTCACCTTGTCGAAAACACAAATTCTGTTCTTTGAAGGAGACATTAAACTGAAGCCCCACGTGCCTGTTCTTCAGGTGGACATTAAAGACCCCGTAGCACTTTTCAAAGAATAGGGCATTTTTGTAGTGTTTTGATCAACATTCCTTCCACAACCAATGTCACCAAAAACAGATAAACTGGTCATTTACCTCATTTCTGTTTCTGCATTTCACTGAGCATAAAATGGCTGTCTTATTTGCCCAGATAAAAACAGTGACCAAACCTGAAAGTAATCATTGTATGTCGAGCACTTTGAGATGTTTTAAAGAGATGTGCTAAGGAGTTGGATAATTGCAAGCCCTTGTCTTATTTTTAGCAACACTATTTATACTGGTAAAAATTAAATCTATTAGTTCCAGTTAATGTCCCAGACCAGTTCTCAAATGCTGAAGTTGTGAAAGCCATTTTTAAATAGATCTAGGTTTAGCAACAATTTTCCACTGATATTGGTGAGACTTTGAAAAAAAAAATAACAGCCCCCTAATGTATTCTAGAAAATGCCAAACAAAATACAGAAAACTGCTCTCAAGATTTGCAGTCAGAAATCTATTAAGTAGTAGCATATACTTAATAATGATGTTTGAGTCATCGAAAGTTTAAAGAGACACTAAATCTTGATTTTAAATTTGTACCTAACAGAAAAAATATCGTCAGCATCCATGCGCCTTGAAATTTACAAGTGTTACAGACTCTCCTGAAATGGTACAAGCCAAGATCAGTTACAACCAGGCTGTGGATGTAAGCAGTTTAATGTTATGAATATATCATTCCTTTTGCATGTTAACTGCCTAATTATTTTTTCATAAACATTCAATTGTAACTTGTGAGTGTTGTCATGATTGACACTTCTGGTTAGCATTAGGAAATGGTGCAAAAAAGTTTGGAAGTAAAGTATGTTATTCTATTCTGTAGGCAATGTGTACCTTTACCTAGATACACTAGATAAATAGTCATGCATGATCTACTTGAAGACAGAAAAAGATCTCTGAATGTACAGTGCTTATAAATCTGCTGTTATGTTTTCATTCCTCTGGCCAGGCAATGAAACATATCAGAGAACTTTAAGTATATTTTAAGCTAAAATTAAATGACTTTAGCTGAGCCTGTATCTGCAGGATGGAACCCAACATCTGCAAACTATGAAAGTATAACATTTAAGTACAGATTTATATTTTTTTATTCCTCTTAGCCTGGAATGAATGTGCTGTGGACAGACCTTTGCGGAAGAGGACAACATTTTAAAAAACCCACATAATTTATCAAAACAAAATTGTAAATGTGTTTAGCTTCAATATTTTTTTTTCTCTACAAGGGGCTGTGGGGAGTGGGGGGAGGGATTTAACAGCTGCTCATTGCTGAAAAATGGGCGATGGACTGTTGAAAATCTAGTAGTAACCTAGTGCACCCATTTTCCCACTTGAATCAACATTCAGGCAAGCCTATAAATAGGTGTCCAGCACACCTGCCCAAAACAGGCAGGAGGCTATTTAGATGTGAGAATCTTGCCCTGCGCCTGTTGTAGGACTCCGATTGCAATGGTGCAAGCCAAGTTTCCAGGCTCTCCAAAGTGGTAAGATTTTTAAAAAGATTTTTACGAGGCCCCACAAAAATCTTCCAGCCTGCTGTCAGCCCGTTCTCGTGCTCCGGCATCCGTTGCTCCCCCTCCTTCCCCCCTCCAACAGGTCTTACCTGTCAGCCAGCTGCATGGAGAAGCCGCACAATATTCCGCCCGACACGCTGCACCGGGAGCCCGTTTGATACCCGCAGCTTGCTGAGAAAATGTTAATGAGGCCCGAGCCCGAAAGCAGGGACAGGGTACTGAATTTGGATGATCAGCTATGATCGCATTGAATGGCGGAGCAGGCTAGAGGGGCCGAATGGCCTACTCCTGCTCCTATCTTCTATGATTCTATGAAAGTAGTTCAGCCCTATTGGCTGCCATGTTTGGGGGGCCACCGCGGGCACATTGTCGATATTGCACCCAGCCTGAACATCTCCTCCAAAAAGTCTTCCCCCTTGGTCTCTCTTTCCGCACACACTCTCTGCCCGTGTGGGCAACATGGTGGCATAGTGGTTAGCACTGGTGCCTCACAGCGCCAGGGACCCGGGTTCGAATCTGGCCTCGGGTGACTGTCTGTGTGGAGTTTGCACATTCTCCCCGTGTCTGCGTGGGTTTCCTCCGGGTGCTCCGGTTTCCTCCCACAGTCCAAAAATGTGCGGGTTAGGTTGATTTGGCTATGATAAATTGACCCTTAGTGTTAGGGGGGGGATTAAATATGTGGGGTTACGGGGATAGGATAGGAAGGGATATGTTAGGGGGAATTAAATACGTGGGGTTACGGGGATAGGGTGGGATATGTGTCGGTGCAGGCTCGATGGGGATTCTGTGTGAGAAAGCAGGGACAGGGTACTGGATTTGGATGATAAGCCATGATCGTATTGAATGGTGGAGCAGGCTCGACGGGCCGAATGGCCTACTCCTGCTCCTAGTTTCTATGTTTCTATGTTTTCCGATGGGACAGTAGCCACACAAATCCCGCTGGTAATATGTGTTCTTGTGATAGGAGCAGGCACATTTCTAGTACAGCAAGACAGAGGATAAAAGTTTCTCTTTGTGTCATTATAGGAAAGCATTACAGAATCAAATATTTTTGGAATGATTTGTTGTTTCCATGATAATATTCCCTAAACTGTTCACATGCACCTGGAACTGGTATTATGTTTCTGTTGTATAAATAACTAACACTGTTCTATCCAAATGACGTAACTCACGTTGACTGACCTGATTTAATGGCAGGGACTCTGGTATCAGTTTCTAAATTGTACGTGACTAACAGCATCAAGGCGTATGACCCATTCTGCATGTTAAAATTCAAGATGAATATTAATTAAAAAACAAATGATGCTTTGTCTATAAGCCTGGAAGATACAGTGAACAGTGTTATTGTACAAATGCTGAATGTGCTCATATCAAATTCCACATTCTGCTATTTTAACAGAGGCATTAACCTGTTTATTTGAAATGGGTTAACACCTGCATTAAAATAGTGCAGAAATGAAATTGGTACAAATGTTTTAAGCTTTCATACAGTAACATTGTTCACAATCAATTTCCAGCTTTATCTGTTTGTGCCAACCTGTCCCTTGAGTTGTTGGCAAGTAGAAAGCGCATAATTTGTTATTTAATTAATATCCTGGTAGTGGGATGTGTACAATTGCAATAATGTTATATGCATATTTCTCTTACAAGATGTGATTCTGCTCCCACCCACCAAGATTGTGAGGTGGTGTTGCCCTAGATACATATTAAAATGGAGCTTATTCTTTTATTTGACAGAGACTGTACAGAGAAGATGGAGAAAATGTAAAACATCACTACACACTGACAAAGGACCTCCCAGAATTTCTGCAGGCTAAAACTAATGCCATGAATATCAGTGAGGTGAGACTCTGAATAGAGTCTAGCCGTCTTTCTGTAACATTAGGTAGCTGGCTGATCTGATCACACGGGCACTGCTATTGCTTGCTACTGATTAAAATTATAGTCATTTCTGTAACGAGCAACCCAGACCACAAAGGCAATTTGATAACTTCACTTACATTTTCTTCAAACTTAACATGAGAACATAAAACAAATATTCCGCAACTGGCCAGAGATTAAAATGGATTTAAGAACCCACTTGTTGATCTACTATTAGCAATGTGTCACTAGCTTAGTTTATCTAAACTAACAATCAGTTATCAGAATAGAATAAGTGATCAGCCAATTTGATGTAAGTCGGTGGTGTTGGGATAGCAAGATTTGCAAAACATGTTATATCTGTAACTGTTACAAACAAATCTGATTCGAATTTAATAGTTAAGACACAAAAGTACTTGATTTTTATTTCCCTCGGTACATAAATGTTAAATCTGATGTAGTAGTTTATGCAGGGACCTTCCGGCTGGAATTTTGTTCGGGGCGGGGGAGTCCGAGGCCGGCGGGAAACCCGATTTTACCGGCAGGGCCTAATTTGAATGTGAGGCCTCGGTTTCCCGCCCGCAGCCAGCCAGCTTGAGGCTGGCTGGCTGCGGGCAGGTGGGCCTCAGATGCGAGGGGTCATTCCGGGGGAGAGATCGTGGGAAGGGGGTGGGCAATCGGCGAGGGAAGGGTGGGGGTCGGTAATCGGGAGGGGGTCGGCAATCGGGAGAGGGGGATAGAGGATCGGGGGGGCGGTTGCAGGATCGGCAGTCGATGGGGGTTGGTCGGGGATTGGCAGGCAAGCGGAGATCACCGGGGGGATCGGGGACTGCGGGAGTGGATCGAGGATCGGGGGGGGGGGTCCGCTAGGGATTGGGGGGGCTGTCCGCCCCCCGTCTCACCTCCAGCAAAACTGGAAGTGGGCGGGTTGGAGGCGGGTTCAGGCCAGGATTCACATTTTTAACAATTTAACTGCCCCCACGCTCCAAACTCACCTGTTTTTTGATGGGAAAATTCCAGCCCCAGCTTCAAATCTTACTTAAACTGTGGGGATGAAATTCTGTTTTGTTAGTACAAGGGCAGTTTTAGTAGCTTTTGTTGTTCCCTAATTGAACAGCAACTTTCATTTATATAACAACAACAACAACTTGCATTTATATAGCACCTTTAAAGTAGTAAAGCATCCCAAGGTACTTCATAGGGGTGTAATTTGACTCCGAGCCCAATAAGGAGATAGGACAGTTGATCAATAGCTTGGTCAAAGAGGTAGGTTTTAAGGAGCGTCTTAAAGGAGGACAGAGAAGTAGAGAGACGGAGAGGTTTAGGGAAGGAATTCCAGAGCTTAGAGCCAAGGCAGCTGAAGGCACGGCCGCCAATGGAAGAGCGATGAAAATCAGGGTTGCGCAAGAGGGCAGAATTGGAGGAACGCAGAGATCTCGGAGGGCAGTAGGGCTGGAGGAGGGAGGAGCATGGCCATGGAGTGCTTTGAAAACAAGGATGAGAATTTAAAAATTGATGCGTTACCAGACCGGGAGCCAGTGTAGGTCAGCGAGCGCAGGGGTGATGTGTGAACGGGACTTGGTGCGAGTTACGATATGGGCAGCAGAGTTTTTAATCAGCTCAAGTTTACGGAGGGTACAAGGTTGGAGGCCAGCCAGGAAAGCATAGCACCATTAAGGTAGTAAAACATCCCAAGGTGCTTCACATGAGCTTTATCAGTACTAATTGGCACTAAACTGGCAATCTGATTCAGAGAAACCACAGCACGACTGGTTGGAAAATTGGAACAATGTCATACTGATGCAGCAGGATGTGTCCTTTTGAGGTTGGGGCAGAGTAGAGGAGGTTTTACTCTGCACCTGGCCTGGAAGTGCTTAATGCTGATAATGGTTACTATAAATGGAAAGTCTTCTATTTCCCAACATTAACATCTCTTAACTTGACGAGCTCAAGATTCACAAAAAGTAGTATTTAAAAAAAAAGATACAAAGCCCTGAGCAAATTAAACAATTTGCATCTGTGTACTAAAAGGCATGGCTGGCGGGATATTGAAGGACAGCAGTGTAATATTTAATGACTTAAAAATGAACATAAGTGTTTGCTTGGCACCCAGCTTAAGGTTTATGATTAGGAAGAGTGACTATACCGTAGGTAAATTATTATTTTCTCTTTTTTAATTATTGGTTCATTAGAAGCTTGTGCATTTTGTGACACTCCCTTTATGCAGCTCTCCATTGGGTAATTAGACTTTCAAAAACAGAAGTTATTTTATTTAAATGACTGGATCTAAATTAAGACAGAAATGCATTTTAGCAAAAGATTTTAAGCAAAAACAGTAAATGATTCTCTGTGATTGTGGAGGGAGATAACTGGTAGAAAAATAAACAATATTTTGCAAGTTGGGACTGGTCTTGGATTACTCTAGCAAAGAGCTGGCAGAGACACAATGGGCAGAATGACCACTTCTGTGCTGTAAACCTCTATGATTTTAAAATTGAAAAAGCAGTGAAAATGTGGCAAGTACTTGCTCACAAAATCATTTGTTGTTTTACAGATCCGCTATAAGGAGTCGTGGAGAAAATTACGAGATGGCGGATATAAACTACTTTTGGATGCTATTCCATTCCAAGCTGCAAAAGCTTCCAGAGAAATTATTAGTGATGTAAGTAACACTCCAGATAACGGCTCTGAAAATGACTAAAGTTAATATTTGCCAGAGGTGTAAATATGGTGGAATTAAACAGTTTATGTCCTATTTAGAGTCAATGCTAATCAAAGGCCATTTAGGAATTGAGTAGTCTTGGGTTCAGATACTTGGATAAAATCCAGCCTCAACTAGTACTTGGCCTTTCGCGAACTTACATTTCGAAATCATTAAAACTTTTTTCTGACTCATACATTGGGGTTGGTTATGTCATGCTTATGGCCTGTATTGGAATATTTTACTGACCTCCTACGTTCTTGCACTTCTGTTCATTGCATGAATAATTATCAGTATGTATTTCAGTGTGAATGATTAAAACATCCCAACGCAAAAGGGAATTGTACATCAAATTACAGTAACTGTAGGCTAAATAATGTACTTCTTACCTTACCAGTCACCATCCAGCCATCTCGTAACGTTGCTTTTAATATTTTAATGAAGTCCACTTCTGATTAAAATAAGTCTGTCAGCGTTCCCTGAGTTGGCCACTTTTGGTACCAAGATTTTTCCCCCATTAAATTCCTTTCAGTGTTCATAGTTCAGTTAACATTTGAAACAACTTATTGAGGCCTTTGGCAGCACTCTGCAACCTTGCTGGAATTTAATTTAAAATTCTGACATGTTTGACAGTGTCTCCATGGGGACTTTGAACTCCTCTAAGATTTTTGGAAGTCACAAAACTTTCCAACTTAACAGAGCAGATTTCATTTTTAAATATTTCAGTATCCGTCTCGCAGAAGCGCTATAATTTTAGCTCTATTTTCTACAGTACAATCTTTCAGCTACTGACGTAAAATGTCACAGAATTGTGCATGCAACTGGCTGCCTTTAATTAATTAACGTTAGTCTCTAGTCAAATCAGGACAAAAATGGTTCGCAGCATACACACCTGATCTGTGTATTAATTTGATATATTTAAACAAAATTGTAGCCTTGAGTATTTGTTTTTTAGATTTGCTTTTTTTTTAAATTCAAGTTATAATGCTACTTTTTTTCCCATTCTCGGGATGTGGGTGTTGCTGGCAAGGCCAGCATTTATTGCCCATCCTTGAGAAGGTGGTGAGCCTTCTTCGTGAACCACTACAGTCCATGTTTTGAAATTTTCCCACAATGCTGTTAGGCAGAGAGTTCCAGGATTTTGACCCAGCGACAATGAAGGAATGATTGCGATATATGTTCAGGTTAGCATGGTGTGTGACATGGAGGGGAACTTGGAGATGATGGTGTTCTCATGCGCCTGCTGTCCTTCTTCTTCTGGGTGGTGGAGGTCCTAGGTTTGGGAGGTGCTGCTGAAGAAGCTTCAGAGAGTTGTATAGGTGCTGTATAGATGACTGTACAGGAAGAAAAGTTGCAAATTAAGTGTACATGATGACCATCACATCTTAATAATCTTTTGAGATTTAAATTTGCCATTTGTACATTAGGTGTTGGTTAGTTCTCTGAGAACAGAGTTTCTCAAATACTCTCGATTTCAATCAGGCTAATAATGTTTAGCAGAGAATGGGGGAAAGATTGGGTTGGTTTGCGCCTCACGTCAGCGCCCCCGAGGCAAATCCCCTAGCACCCGGGCGTGCACCGCTAATGCCTCCTGTGAAATTCAGCGGGAGGTTAGCGGCGGTGGTAGCCGGTAGCGCCTGTGTTGCTGCGCCACCGTCGATGACGTCATCGCCGTGCGCAGCGCCCCGCTTGCGCCCTGGCCACAAACTTCCCTTGCCTCCCCTGACCTATCGGCGGACGATATGCCCGACAGGATCAGGGGGGCGTTTTTGCAGCGGCGGCGGCGCTACTTAAAGGGCAGGTGTCAGGTGGCCATTTTAATTTTCGCCAACTGCCAGCACCTGCCCCCTTTCACTTTATTATGTGGGGTGCCAGCCGCGATCGCTCAGCCCGGCACTCCTCAAGTACCGGGCTGTTTTCATGGCATCCCGCTCCCCGGTGGTCCAGCAGGGCCCCGGTGCGCGCAGCACTAGGCCCCTCCCCTTTAATTAGGGGAGGAGGCCTGCAATGACGCGGCGCGACGCAACTACACGTAGCCTGCTTGGGGTGCTACTACTGAATTTACGGTGGAGGGGGCTAACTTTTTCGGGGCGCCAAAATGGGCGCCACTCAATTTTTTCCCCCAATGTCTTTTCCTTGAATTAAAATGTAGGCAGCGATTTTCCCTACATCGGCGGGTCCGTGGCAGGCGACGTCGGTGGTGGGTCGCAGCCCTGCTGCTGTCTCCATACCGGCCTCCGACATGACTTTCCCCTGGTTGGGCTTGTTAAACCCGCCCATTGAGTTTTCCGGCCAATTGAAGGAAGCGGGTCTGACGCGTCATCAGCCGGTTTCCTTAAAGGGACCATGTCCAAATTTACTTTGACCGTTGTGCTGTCAGTGTTCTACAGCATTGAGGTGCTGCAAACACCGACAAGCACTGCACAGAGGTGTGGGCTGTACCCAGGCTCTCCCATGACTCCCTCTATATGCTTATGCACATTGCACAGGAGGGTACAAGCAGGGATGTCGTCAGGAGGACCAGGCTGCAGTGGCACAAATCTTTCAATGATCTCAATAGATCACGAAACGTTACTGCAAAGCCACACTCAACCTCATCTTGCTGTGCCTCTCATCACATTCCCATCAATCTGCCTTCCCTACCTTACTCCTGCACATTCTTACTCACACCAACTTACCTTGCACCTCCACCCATCCCTCTCTATCTACATTATCACTTCCCCATCTCACTAGCCACCCCTCACACTCACCCTCATCCTAGTGCAAACATACCAACTAACAACACACAAGGGTAGGCACTTGTGTGTTTTAGCCAATGTTCATGTGAAGTTTCTGTTAATGTGCTGTCAAACATTGAAATCTTTATTTTCAACACTGTGTTCTTGGACAGATTTGTGTGCACCTTTGGAAGTGGCTTAGTGAGTTGCAGTGAATGGTGAGACATAACGGTACCCCCGTAATGCTGATGAGTGTGAAAGGAATGACTTAGGCATTGTAGGGATGCTTTATGTTGTTGGTGTGGGGTGGTGCCAACCTGGCGCATAATGTGGCAGCCAGGGTGTGCAGTGTCAAGTGAAGTAAATGTGGCAATGGTGAGGCCATCCCTGGCATCCCGGGCAGCCATGTGGTTGGGTGCTGATGCCCTCTGTCCTGTGCAGCATCAGTTGATTGTGGAGAAGTTTGTTGTGGTTGTTGGTGCTGCTGGTGTGCATGGTGATGCTGGTGTTGGGGCTGATCGTGGTGGGATTCTGAAGACCAAGGTGAGAGAGTATAAAGTGCATGCTGATGGAATAGATGGCAGGTCAGGTAGAGATGACAAAAGCGATCTGTCAATGGTGGGAGAGATAATGAGGTCAGATTGGATGGAGACTTGTGTAATGACTTGCAGCATCCTGAATCTGTAGTGGAAATGCAGTTTAGAGAAGCTAGTGATTAAGGGAACATATCTCAATCAGCTGGGAGCTTTGACTTGACATTTGAAGCTGTCAACTCATCAGCTGATTCAATGGCAAGTGACCTCCCGCCTCAGCTTCACAGACGAGGTCTAGGCACAGCGGGAAACCGGTGGGTGACCTGCCAAATTCAAAAAGCTGGGGGGAAAAAAAGCATTAAGTGGCTATAAACAAGCCACTAATGATTTGAATTGCGTCCCCCGCCACTACCTGTCGGGTCTGTTCAGTGCTGGCAGACCCGACATTGGGAAATGCAGGTGCGCGCGTTTTGACAGCGGGTTCCCGACCTGCTGTCAATCATTTTAAATTTCATAGCTGACCCGCCACCCATCCCATCCGCTGAGCACCGGCAAAATCACAGCCTACTGTTATTTTTAGATAGGATCTTTTTTAAGTACAGTTCCCGTAAATTCTGCCATGGGATATTAGTTTTGAAATGTTTCATGTATTGGTTGGAATTCCTCTTTCAATTATTTTACCGCAGCATTAGCTTATTTATTTTAAATGCATTAATGCCTCTGTTAAAATGACGGTGACAGGAATTTCAGACAAACATGTTTATTGTTTGTATGCTAGTATCTTACGGCAGGATTTCAGGACATCCTTTTAAGAAAATGAAGCATTTCTACAATCTTTACTCTACATTGTTGTAGTATTTCCTTGACTTTTGGCTCCTAACATGTGTTTTCCATCACAGTACAAATACAAAGAAGCATTTGAGAAGACAAGAGGTCAGATGGTTGGAACACAAAAACTGGAGGATGATCTGAACATTTCTCATTCTGTCCATGCAGCCAAACTCAGCAGTGATGTATGTAGGAAAAGAATTTACAAGTGTTTTGAATTCATATACTTTTCATCAAATGTCTAGTGCAGTCCGCCGGCATATCATGTAGTTGATACTGAGACCTGTGGGGGGAGGTCATGCAGCGTTGTATCATCAGTATTGTGTAGTACAAAGCAGAATACAAGATGTGGAAGGGATCACTTTTCATATTTAAGGTTGGCGTATTGGATTTCCATGTTTGCTTTAGAAAAAAAATTAGAAGCCATTTTGATCACATTTGTCTGATGTTGAAGGAAGTCATGGAGTTAACTATGTGACTTTAATCTGATACCATGTGAGACACCATCACTGACCATAAGTTAACTTTCAAAAACTGAATACTAAGCATAATAAGTTTCATATCTTTCTATTGAGCACAACCTCATCGGCAATAATGCCATGTTAGACACATCATTTATGCTGTAGATATACCGATTTATTTTCAGTATACATCATTGAATATTTCCGGCCTCCCTTCCTTTGCCGCCTGGCCCCCTCAGACCCTCTGATCTCAGGGAGTCACAGTTTCAAGGCCCACCACTAGCTTCTTCTGTGTCTGGGCATCCTTCAGTTGGAGGACGAGAAGAATGGGGCGGAAGGGCTGGGTACTGCCCATCCTGCCTAATTTACATGTGAACACATCACCTGCCCCTATTGTAGGCCCAGGTCCTGATCTGCCTCTTTGGGGAACCCCCAGTATTCCCAGGGCAACAGAAAGGGGGTGAAGACCTGACATAATGGGTCTCCTCCCTCTTTTCCTTTCCATAGTGCCTAAGAAATAAACGTTCCATAGGCTCTGTGGAAAAGAATATCATGGCCATGGTATTCTTAATATAGCAGAATAAATAGGCTTTATGTGATTAACTATCTAGCATTATTTTGGGTAACAAATATACCTTTCATTAAAAGTTTTTAATGAGATGTTACTATTGCTTGTTGCCTTCAAACTAGCTGACGTACAGGAAGGATTTTGAGGAGACAAAGACTAATTTCCATCTACCCTTGGATATGGTGAACCTTGTACACGCTAAGAAAGCCCAAACTTTAGCCAGTGACCAAAACTACAAACATATCATCCATCATTATACGACACTACCCGATGACTTGAAGGTGCAATGGGCAAAGCGAGCCTATGAGCTACAGAGTGAGGTGAGCGTACACTGACAGTTCTGTGTTTTCTTTTCTGATTTTCTCCCATTTTCACCCTCCTCTCCTGGCTGAAGCCGAGGTGCAGTTCCATGGGTGTTCGCTGTCCCCTGGTTACATCGCCCAGGTATTCTTTTTCACATGTGTGCCATTTCATCAGGGAGGGCATTGGAAGTTGAGTCCACTTCGGTGCTAACTTTATGCCTATGCACATGTACTTTCTTTAGGGGCCAATGGATCGTGATCGAATGGAAACCTTGCTGATTTTTCACCTCCATCAATTAGGGATACTGAGGCTAATTGAAGCACCCCAGACATTGCTCTAGTTGGGATCAGCTAACCAAGCAATGGCTGGGAATTTTAACCTCCGACCTTCTGGGTCTATTTGGCTGAGTGCCAAGATGGGAGGAGGTTGTTCTGTATCTTTTACAGTTTTCAATATCATCCTGTTCACGATTTACTAATGCCTTTTGTTAAACACTTGCTGAATAATTTCTTCAGACACAAAAGAATATTGTATATAGAAATATATAAAACTTCATAGAGATGCACAAAACAAATGGAAGAATAACAAATAGGTAAATGGATTAATTCCCTTATGTTTATTTGCCACCTATGGGTGTAAGGGGCGATTCGGTTGTCCCAGCGAGGAAATTGTGGGCGCTCAGCTCGTGATATTCCGATTCCCCGAGGTGAGGCCACTGGGTCACAGAATCACCCCCAGCGCACTCACTGTTCTCAGACCGGTAGCTGCAGCGTAAAGGCACCCTCAAACAGCACTTTTGTTCAAAATGTAGAACAGTTTGAAAACTATTGACACTCGATTATTAGTCATCCTACCTTTTATTGAATGCATCTTTAATAATGCACTGTGATAATTATCTTTTAATAATGTGCTGTATTTTAATAGAACCGGTACAGATCTGACCTGAATTTCATGAGAGGAGTGGCTTGGATTTCAACAGGGGCTTTGGGGATTGAAGGAATGAAGCGAGCAACTGCCCTCATCAGTGAGGTGGGGCTTTTTTGATGTTGAGTTCCTAGGCCAGTTCTGTTTGCACTACATGAAGTATAAAGATGTAACCACAGATACGGTGTGATGTAGAGGTGACACTGATTTATTGGTGCGTCTGATCATAAACTGTATACTGTAATTTACGATTGTATGATTTAAACGAGCCTCCCTGATGCTGCTGGAAACTTCAGTGCCTGGCCACCTTTTAGCTGGCGGTGGGGTGGGGGGGGTGTATGGGCGGGGTGGGCATCAATGCCCATACAGACCCTTCTCCTAGACCACAAGAGTAAGAGGACTAATAGAAACATTTTAAAAAAATCTCACCCTTCAGGCTCTTCTGGAGGCCGGTACGCCGCTCTCACTGGGCATACCAGCCTTTAGTCTTGTGCCAGGCTTCTGACCGGCAGGGAAACTCTTGACCTTGGGAATCCCCAGCCTCGGCCCTTGCCCCACCCTAGCTCCACCCCTTAGCATCATTGGCCTTATATGGATTGGATGGAGGTTCTACCACGTACAAGTCCCAGTGGTAACTCCTAGAGTAGGCTGAGACCGGCGTATCTGGGTCCTGGCCAAGTTTTGGGCCCTAATATTTAGTATATTAATTGATGCAAAACTATTATTATTTTATGTGGATAATTATAATTAATATTTGTATTTTCTGAAATGATGGTCAAGTAATAACTGATAGCTCCTGTAGTGCAGCACTGAGCTGATATAGTGGGAGAGAATGGAATTAGAGAATGGTTAAAATGGAATAAATGATTGCTTTCTACTGTATCTTTCACAGAAAAAATATCGACAACATCCATATTCACTAAGGTTTACACAGGTGACGGATTCGCCTGATTTGACTCATGCAAAATTCAGTAACATCATTGCCAATGAGGTATGCTAATGGTTGAATTGAACAGAATCTCACTGTGCCAAATGCCAGCCTAGTGAAACTCACAGGGTCTTCCATGACTGCCCACTAAAGCATTGACTGCCTTCCAAAGTAGCAATGCACAGCAACAACTGGTTAGATTCAATAACTCATATCTTTACCCATGTCATTTCTCATGGATGAGTTGGGGGTTTTTATAAGAATTGGGGTGTTATGCCAAATGATATTACCTGAGTCACTGGCTCATTGATTTATCAGCATTAGGGTTGCCCCTACGATCGGGGAAAACTGGTAAAGGGACCTGGGATCTGGCAGTGGTAGGCTGAGCTCTCATTGTCTAGCAGCTTTTTAAGGTTGGTATCCAGGTCTGGGTACACTGGGAGCGGGGAGGTTCTCAGGGTTCTGTGAACACTGCAGTTGGGGTTTTATGAACATTGGGGTCTCCTGGGATCTGAGAGTATTGAGGGCGGTTCTGGGATTAGGGTGCATTGGGATTATGGTCTAGGCGTTTGTGAACACTGAGAGTGGGTACTGGGATCTTAGAGTGGGGGATGGTATTGGTGGCGGTGCTGAGATACAGCAGCACTGAGGAGGAGCTTTTGGAGCATTGGAGGAACCAGAGTCTGGCAGTATTGAGGGTTACTGATCTCTGGCATTAATGGAAGGAGAGGAGGGTCTAAGAGCCTTGTGGACGGAGGCCTAGAGAATGGGACAAGAAATTTGGCACAGGAAATAAAGTTTGTGGACAGGAAGTGCACGTCATACGCATGACTTTTAATAATAAATATCAGTTGATCTACTGTGGTTTTGCTCATAGTAAGTCCTCTGCTCACCTGATAATTGTTGTTTATTGTGTCGATGGACTCTGTCACTGCTCCTTGAAGATATGTGCTCTCCTTTAGAAATCTTGTTTTTTTTGTGATATGTGAATCTCCTTGATCTCTGTGTCTTTCTCTGTCACTGTGTCTCTTTTTATGTTTCTGTTTGTGACGTGTCTCAGTCTCTGCAAGTTTCTGTGTCCTTGTGGCCCGATTTCTCTCCCTGATGTGTTACTTTCCATATCTTCCAGATGTTTTTCTCTCTGTCCCCCAATTTCTGCATCTGTCTCCTGATTGTGCTGTCCTCCTAGGCTTTTTGTCTGTGTCCCCGAATCCTTTCTGTCTGTACTCTGATCTTTCTCTGATCTGTTTGTCTTTCTGTCTTTGTTCCCAAGTGTTTCTTTTTCTCTGTGCAGTAATCTCTTTTTTCCTCCTTGTGCTTCTATTTATCTCTCTGACCCCCCAGTTCAGCCTCTTTTTGTGCCCACATGATCTGTCTTTGTTCCCCTAATACTCTCTGCTCATCAAAAACCCTCACATCTCTTGAATTTCTCTATGCCCAACAATCTCTCTCTCTGCAATCATTCCTTTCTATCCCCATCTCTCTCTCTCTCCTGTCAATTTCTATCTCCCCATTTTCTCTCTCTCTGTTTTTGTTTTCCTAACCTTTCTCTGTCTCTGAGCTGGCAATCTCCTGCTGATTTCTCTCTGACCGCCCCCCCAATCTCTCTGTTCCCTTAATCTCTCTCTTTGGTCTATTTGGCTCTTGAATCTCGCTTTGTCCCTTAAATCTCTCTCTTTGGGCTTCAATGTCTATTTCTTTGTTCCCAGAATCTCTCTCTCTTTCTGTCCGTCCGCCTCCCCCTGTCTGTATCATAGTTCCCCTAGTACCTCTTTTTCTTGTCCTTGAATCTGTTTCTCTCCTGTTACATCTCTTTCTCTCTCTCTGGCTCTAGACAGCACTGATGGCAGCAACAAACAGTCTGAGAATGAGCTGTGCATTAGCAGAGCACCCAATGCAGTGAGCAGAAACAAGTTTTTCTTGGAGGAGGGAGGATGGATACAGAGTATTGGGCTGAGATTGGACCAAGCAGCTGGGAAAAATATTGGGGCAGAGAGCAGGTCTAGGAGGCCAAAAGATGTATATCGGGGCAGAGAGCAGCTCGAGAATCTACCCGTGAAGAAATAGCAATATGCGGCCCATTCAGTGTCTGGGAGGTGCAGGAATGAAATTTAGATGGTCCTTTGGAGTGCATGTTTAGACGAGCTAATGGAAATAAAGGCCAGACTCAAAGTTAGGAACAGCGCTGTAAGGGAGTGACTGTGAGAGGGAAAGTGGCTGCAGGTTCCGAGAGTAGCTGAAGTTGGGAAATCCATTAAAAGCGATTTATAAAAGAAAAATTAACAAGGGATAAAATGCAAAAGAAAAAAGAAAAGAGAAATTCTTATCTTTGTCAAGTTGGCATCAGAACTGGCACAAACAATTCAGATTTCATTCACAGGCCACCCAGATATGTAAGTGGAGGCTGTCACATAATGTTACCTCACAGCGCCATAAAGGCCTAACAAGTATTGCATGGAATTTGGAGACCTACCTACTGATTTTAATATATAATAAACATTAATTTGTTTATGGAGTAGATTAAGGCCAGCAGTTTTTCACCAGTTTTCTGGATCTTAATCCTCCAAAGTATCTGACCAACAGTATAAGGGCAAAGTTTAGTAGTAGGTTTCTAAAGACATTGCCTTGATTAAGTACAGTTATACACCCTCCCCTAAGCCCATTGGGGAGACCAAACGCAGATTGGGTGACCGCTTTGCGGAACACCTCCGTTCAGTCCGTAAGGGGGACCCCGAGCTCCCGGTGGCCTGTCACTTTAATTCACCGCTTCACTCCCACTCTGACCTCACCGTCCTCGGCCTAATACACTGTTCCACGGAAGCTCAGCGTAAGCTCGAGGAACAGCACCTCATCTTTCGTTTAGGCACGCTACAGCCCTCTGGACTCAATATCGAGTTCAACAATTTTAGATCATAACCTCAGCTCCAATCACATTTATATTTTATTTTATCTACCCTTTTATTTGTCCCCCCCACCTTTTTTTTCCTCCTAGAAGCTGGCAGCTGTCCTTCATTCTGCCAGTAGATTTCACACTTCATTCAGCCTTAATCTGTCACATTAACACCACCTCTAGCCTTGCATATCTCTTAATGTCTCTTAATGTCTCTTCATCTCCTCCTTTGTTCCTTTATCCCCTCCCCCTTTTCCCAGCTTTACCCTGGCCTTAAATCTATTTGATTTCCAGCTCTTCCCAGTTCTGATGAAAGGTCATCGACCTGAAACGTCAACTCTCTTTCTCTCTCCACGGATGCTGCCTGGCCTGCTGAGTTTTTCCAGCGTTTTCTGTTGTTACTCCCCTAAGCCCTAGTGGCTGTCTTCCTTTTTATTGCTGTTAACTGCTGAATCCTCACAACCATCCCTCCTCTCCCTGGACTGGAACTGGCTGTGCTTACTCCTGGATGCCATGTGCTAATTGTCTGCCATTGAACTCTAAATAGTCATGTTTAGTGAATATTGCTAGATTAAGGATCAACACGGTGTACAGGTGAATATTTGGATTATTTGTCTTTCAGCGTCTGTACAAAGCTGCAGGGGAAGATGCCAGACATCATTATACTCCAATTGTTGGTTCACCTGAGTACCTTCAGGCAAAAATTAATTCAGCAAATTTCAGTGAGGTAAAATTCTCTTTAGTATTGGACTGATTCCTTTTAAGTTCCTTTTTTTTAAAATATGACTGATGTTAAATTCCTATTGTGTGCTTCTCTGCAGGTGATGTACAAACAGTCATGGCTCAACCAACGAGCTCACGGATACAAACTGACACTTGAAGCCATTCCCTTCCAGAGTGCAAAAGCGTCCAGGGAAATAGCAAGTGATGTAAGAGGAAATCTCATTAGTTTCTCATTAGATAAAGCAATTACGTAATCTGCATTTGTGACCAATTACAATCAAGAAACAGTTGGGGGAGACTTTCAGGTTGGGCGCCAAACAGGCACGATATCAGCAGTGCGCCCACGGTGTCCGCCCAATGTGGCACTCAGGAGGCCCAAACCACTTTCAGGTTCGGGCCTCATTAACATTTTTTCAGTGAGCTGCCAAACGGGCCCTCCGTTGCAACTCGCCGCTCTGTACAGGAGCAAAATCGGGCAGTTACTGCACGCAGAGGGCAGCAGGTAAGGCCTGTTGGAAGTGGGGGGAGGGTGCCGGCACAGGCCAGCAACGGGCCAAAAGATTTTTCTGGGGCCTGCAGGAGCATTCCTGCTCCTCCTAGCCGCCTTTAAAAAAAAAAAATTAAAGTTACCTTTTGGGAGAGGTTTGTAGCGGTCCCTTCCAAGCCTGAAAGAAGTGTGACTGGCTTGCGCCATTAATGTTTTGTCCATTTCTCCTTGAGAGTTGCAATTGGGGTCCCACAACAGGCGTACCACCCTAATTTGCATATCTGAACAGCCTCTTGCCTTGTTTCGGCCAGGAGTGCCGGGCGCCCACTTAAAGGCCTGCCTGAGAGTTGATTCAGGCGGGCAACTGGGTGCACAAGGTCCCCAGCAGACTTCCAACTGCCAGGCGCCCATTTTTCAGGCGAGAGATGGGCGGCCAGCAGTTGGAACTCTCTCCCAGTTGTGCTCCCATTGAACCGAGGCAAAATATTTAAATAGGTCAACAGCTGACATCTTAAAAACAAATTTGACGAGAGATGGAGATTTTGCTTTTTTCACAGTTATCATGGCGTAGACAATTTATCATGTCTAACAATCAGTTTCCATCATAGCAGTTACTGTTACGTAGTGTTACTGTAATGATTTGAATATTTGTTGTATTAATTCTGTGCTTTGGGAGTAGTGGTGTAAAATATAAGTAGCATTGCTACAGAAAAATAATTAGTCAGGAATTTGCGGTCAGCGGTGAATATACGGCGCCAGCTGTTCATTACACTTACACTTCCCTCAGACTCTCTATGGGCTTTTGCACTGGAACTTGCTGTGATTAGAAATCCATTTTGATGCAGAGCCCTCTACAGGGGACCTGGGACCTGTGTGAACAGGGCAAGCAACTGTGTATCTCCATAACCAACCAGATTGAAGAATTCTTAATGAGACGCACAGTCTGAACCAGGAAGTGTCAGATAGAATAGTTAATTCAATGCCAAATCATGTACAGAAAGTGAAATAAAGAGAGGGAAAGAAAGATGGGATTAAGAGCGAGAGAGATAATCGAGACAGAAAGAAAAAATTTAACAAAATGTATTTAACTTTTTTTATTTTTCAAAATCTCCAACGAAAATTAAAATCTGAAGGAATACGACTCCACACTCGTAAAAGTTAGTTTTCAGTGCCAGAGCGGTTGTTTGGCAGTAATTAAGACTTATCACACCGTTAAAATTTAGTTATACTGGAATGGACAAGCCCTAACTTTTTCTGGAGATATTAGTGGGTATCTATCACGTAAGTACCGCAACTTCACGCTGTTCCATGTGTTTCATTGCCAAGTCTCTTGGCAAGATACTGTTATAGCAAAGCTTCTGGAGGAGCAGGGCAACTTGGACAGCAACTTCCTGATTTCCGCATTTAACTGCGCATGTGCGGGCGCTGGAAGTTGCTGTCTGATTTACTCTTTAATAATGGTGAGCGCTGATAGCCTCCGTTATTTTTTACTGCAAAATCTGGGCCATTTATATCTTTCATGTACTAATTCAGCGATGTGCATTTGTTAATTTTCTTAGCTTAAACTTTTAATTAACCCATAAGTAGGGTGAATGGATTAAGGTTGCTGCAATTCATAGGAAAATGCAAAATTCTGTTAAGAATGAGTTTTTCAACAAATAATTCAAGAACAAAATCATATTTACCGGTGATAAAATAGGCCAGTTTAATCCCTATGTTTTAAAAAGACCATTGCCACATTTTAAAAGCATATCTGTCCATTTTTGCTCAAATAAGTATCAGCCACCATGGTCAAAATGACCGTCCACATCACTTAAACTAACTAGAGATTAAAGCCCCATCTGACCACACAAGTAAATTCAGAATTGATGTTTCATTCTTTTAAAACAGGCCCACTGCCACACTCTGCATCAATCAGGCCATATGTATTATAATCATGCATCTTCAAGAATAAAGAGCTTCCATACTCACTACATTTAGTGCTTCTAAATTTTATCTTTGAAAATGCAGGGTGTAAATGTTTTTGCTGGTGAGAATAATGGTGTCAAAGAAATGTTACGTCATTACCAGCATTTTCTTCTTTGGCCAGTGAAGGAAAGGCTTGCATTTTTATAGCGCCGTTCACGACCAGTGGACGCCCCAAAGCACTTTGCAGCCAATGAAGTACTTTTTGGAGTGTAGTCACAGTTGTAATGTAGGAAACGCAGCAGCCAATTTGCGCACAGCAAGCTCCCACAAACAGCAATGTGATAGTGAACAGATAATCTGTTTTCGTGATGTTGATTGAGGGGATAAATATTGGCCAGGACACCGGGGATAACTCCCCTGCTCTTCTTTGAAATAGTGCCATGGGATCTTTTACATCCACCTGAGAGAGCAGACGGAGCCTCAGTTTAATGCCTCATCCGGTTTAACGCACTGGAGTGTCAGCCTAGACTTTTGTGCTCAAGTCTCTGGAGTGGGACTTGAACCCACAACCTTCTGACTCAGAGGCTGAGCCACAGCTGACACTCAGGTTATATGATGTTGATTCATATATATAGTCTACTAATGATAATTCAGTCACATTTTGTGCTAAAATAATTAAATTATCCAATAATGTGAATTAAACAATATAACTAATATAGCAAAGTACTTAAAACATTTGAATTATCAGATAATTTGAAGTAATAACATTGAATTAAGAGTAGATTACATACAATACTGCTGGATGACATGAAGCAAAGTAGAAACACCACCCTGATAATAAAGATAGTGGCTTATTGCAGTAAAACTATTGCCTAAAATAATGATTCTAATTATTTTAAACTTTATGATAAAAACAAAATAAGTACTCGATTAGAAAAAGCTTAAAATCCAGCCTTAGTTATAACAAGTGCTGTCTCTTCCCACCAATAATAGTGGAAAGATGCTAGGGTGACGAGAATCTTTGAATAATGATATTCATTTTTTTTTCAGTATCAATACAAGAATGCCTTTGTGAGGGAGAAGGGAAAACATATTGGTGCTAGAAGCATTTTGGATGACCCCAAGATGCTGCACTGCATGCAAGTTGGCAAGTTACAGAGCGAAAAGCTGTACAAGAAAGAATCGCAAGACAGCAGAACTCAGTTCCACTTATCAATGGACATGGTGAATCTGGTGCATGCTCGGAATGCCCAGGCTTTGGCCAGTGACTTGGGTTACAAGAAGTTGATTCATTCATATACAGTGCTACCAGATGATATGAAGATGCAATTGGCAAAGAAAGCCTATAATCAGCAGAGCGAGGTAAACAAACAAACTGAATTTTAACACTAATTGCCATATTTCTCAAGTAAATCGGGCTGCCGATTTGCTATCAACCCGTTTTGTGCTACTGGTGTTGACCAATTTCACCCCTAATATGATTTTTAAAAAGTGGAAACTGGGTTGATTTTGACAGTTTTAGTCTTGGATTTACTGCCCATTTTCCAGGTTCTTCCAGCTCTCTCTTGAATTTGCCGATACTTATCCAAATCTCTTGAATTTGGAGATGTGGGAATAGATAAATATTCTGGCGTTTTGCTTGATTAGAACTTTCCCTTAAGATATTAAATAGGTGGGACAGAGCTCATGATGGGATGGATTATAACATGGGCCTGTGGAAGGAATTGACTTAATACGCTCAATATTTTGTTTTTATTCCACACTTTTTTATATTCTTATGAGTATTCTTTTAATAGTACCTTTTAATCATGATTCTCATAATGTGTCAACATATTTGCTCTGCTTAAACCTTACTTGAATATGCACAATAATCATTCTAGTTTTTTTTGGCCGCTGGTGAATTGCCCCTGGCTTGTTTTCTGAAACTGTTGCCATTTATATTTCAGGCTTGACCGTAACTTAAACCATACTTCTATCTCGTTTTCATACAGATACAATACAAGTCTGATCTAAACTTCCTGAAGGGTGTTGCGTGGATGGCACAGGGCTCCCCACAGATTGAGGCAGTGAAGAAAGCTGGTGAACTTATCAGTGAGGTAATGTTTTTATCAGTCATGCCATTGAAGATTCTTCGAAATGACTTTTTCCAAGACATGATTTCAGGCAGACCTGGGGCAGGCGGGAGAGGGAAATTGCCCAAGGAACTGTTCTGCAGGCTCCCTCCCTACTCATCGTCATCGCTCCCTACAAATTAGGCTGACCTCAGAAAATTTGCCAGGTTCAGCAGAGATTAGGTTAGGTGGGTGCGGAGCCCACCATTGCCAACGTTATGCTGAATTTCTGCCAAAGCGGAAAATCCCGGCTGGCTTTGTCCTAAACAGACAATGAATCATGATAGAATAAACGCTGAGCTATACTTTGCAAGCTGTAGCAAGATAATTTGCCTAACTTACAACAACAACAACTTGTATTTATATAGCTCCTTTTAACTTTGTAAAATGTCCCAAGGCGCTTCACAGGAGCGTTATAAAACAAAATTTGACACCGAGCCACATAAGGAGATCTTAGGGCAGGTGACCAAAAGCTTGGTCAAACACGTAGGTTTTAAAGAGCGTCTTAAAGGAGGAAAGAGAGGTAGAGAGGCGGAGAGGTTTAGGGAGGCAGCTGAAGGCACGACCGCCAATGGTGAAGCGTTGAAAATCGGGGATGCTCAAGAGACCAGAATTAGAGGCGCAGATATCTTGGATGGTTGTGGGGTTGGAGGAGGTAAGGGGATAATTTGGTGAAATTACAATGAAACCTTTGCAGTTTGGCAGTATTGCTAACTGAGACCTTCTGGAATGTAATTTTGTGAATGGATTTATAATAAATATATGTGAAGACACAACATTATAAACATTCTTGAATAGAAGTGACATTTTTGGAACAGTGATGGGGAAGAGGGTCTGAATTCGTTATGCACTTTGTAATTTTTTTATTTTCTACAGTGTACTTAATTAAATTTTCAATTTCTTTGTTCTGCAGAAAAAGTACAGACAGCATCCTGACACCTTGAAGTTTACAAGTGTGATTGACTCTGCAGATATCATCCATGCCAAGACAAGCTACCTGCAATGCAGCGATGTATGTTAAGGGAGAGCTTTGAAGTATCCTTTCATGTGGCAATAATGTATTAGTGCTATATCCCAATTTCCCCTTCAGATCTGCAATAGTATTTCTGCACCAAAATAAGTAAATGTAGCTTGATGAAAGTGCATTAATTAATTCAGAGAACATGCCATCCACCTCCTCTTCCTTTGAATGTAGTATTGAAAGCAGATAGAAATCTATCATAAATTTGGCCTATTCACTGACTTAGCCTGTAGGAGTGAGGGAGCAGGACTGAGGCAGAGCAAGCATGCATTGTCAGATTCGATGCTGCCAGTGGCCTAGTAATAAGTATCCCTTCAATGCTCCTGTCCTCAAGCAGTTATATGAAAAATTGCAAACCAACTAAGCAAAAACTCTCTCCCATGGCACAAGTCTGGACTGTGAGTCGTGCCGCATAGTACGGTGGTAATGCGTCTGAAGCAATCATCAGGTCTGCAAGTTGATCTTAGATTGGAGGTGCATTGCGTTGTACTCCAGCTCTTCCTAATTGGTACTGATGGAATTTGGTCCTGTTAGTCTACATCTAGCCTATAGCTTCCCAAAGATTGATTCTGTTGATTCAGGCTACCTAGATATTGTGCATGCTAACTTAGGATCAAATTGGACATGTTTATTAGTGTGGATAGCAGTGGCTACTTGTAATAGTTAAAATGGTTGCTGGAGGGAATCAGCTATCACTGTAACTAGTCATTAGTTAATTTGAAATATAGACATAATCATTGGAATAAGTTATATGTGTCTCTAGGTAATAGATGAGTTATTGGTGACTACTTGTTGCTCTTCAGGAAGGTTTAGAAACCTTTATTGCATGTAGGATCCACCCCTGTCAATTCTACTTCATTAAAGTGCTGACCAACTATCTGGAAAATACATTAAAACATCCCTAAAAACTTAGATCTTGACTACAAGTAGCTTCCATTCACTAGGTAATTTAGTTATTAAGCTATGACCAGTTCTAATGGTTGCAATGCTGAGTATTGGTTCTGTTGTATCCAGAGCTCTATTAGCCCCTTAGCCAGTTCCTTGCACTTTTTTTAGGCAAAAGAACAGTCCAATTGCATCACGCTTATGCATTTCCCAGGTTTATTTGTCTCGTTGAAATAACATAAAATTTGTATATTTTGAGAGCTACAAAATGATTCTATACTCAAAGTGTTAATGTGAGTTAACAATGAGTCTACTCCATAAACATACATATTAGGATAAATGGTTCCAAATATTTGCTATTTACCTCCAGAAATAGTGAATATTTGCAACAATTACGCAACATTATAATAAACAACTTTGTTGTACCTTCTTCTTAGGCAATCCCTCGGAACCGAGGATGACTTGCTTCCACACTAAAAATGAGTTCGCAGGTGACTGATGAGTCCAATGCGGGACCTACAGTCTCTGTCACAGGTGGGGCAGACGGTGGTTGAAGGGGTGGGTGGGGTGCTTGGGTTGACGTGCGCTCCTTCCGCTGTTTGCGCTTGGCTTCCGCTTGCTCCCGACGAAGAGACTCGAGGTGTTCGGCGCCTTCTCGGATGCTTCTCCTCCACTTTGTGCGGTCTTGGGCCAGGGATTCCCAGGTGTCGGTGGGGATGTTGCACTTTTTCAAGGAGGCTTTGAGGGTGTCCTTGAAGCGTTTCCTCTGCCCACCTGGGGCTCTCTTGCCGTGTCAGAGCTCCGAGTAGAGCGCTTGTTTTGGGAGTCTCGTATCGGGCATGCGGACGATGTGGCCCGTCCATCGGAGCTGATCGAGCGTGGTCAAAGCTTTGATGCTGGGGATGTTGGCCTGAGCGAGAACACTGACGTTGGTGCGCCTATCCTGCCAATGGATTTGCAGGATCTTGTGGAGGCAGCGTTGGTGGTACCTCTCCAGTGCTTTGAGGTGCCTGCTGTACATGGTCCATGTCTCTGAGGCATACAGCAGGGCGGGAATCACTACTGCTCTGTTGTACCTTTTAAAGTACTGGTCACTGCATTTATTTTGCTATCTGTCCATATAATGGTATCTTCTGACTCACATTGCTGAGCTGTCTAGATATAATCAGTAGAAAGTAAGATCATTGAATTTTCAGTTACTGGTATCTTACATCGGTCAAGAAAAGCAACAAAAACTGCTGTAATTTTACAGTATGTACCTTGAAATCTTGTTATGTATTTGGTCAATTTTTATCAAGTACAAATCTGTTTGCTTTGATTTTTCTCACTCAACAATGTGTTAATGCCAACTGCGCTTTCTATTGGGAGAATACCAAAAAGAAAATTACGAGTTTAAAATGAAAGAAAAGAAGAAAGACTTGCATTTATAAATAAGATCTAATGTAATGGTGCATTCCTTTGCAGAGGTTGTACAGATCTAGATATGCACAGTCTATGCATAGATGCACAATACCACCCGACCATCCTGATTTCAAGCGAGCAAGAATCAATGCCTACAACATCAGCGATGTAAGTTGTTGGATTGACTGTTGACTGCTCACGGTCATTTCGTTTGATCTAATTAGTATTTTTCTTCTACCAAAGGATTACAATATGTCTATTTATGATTGCACTACATATTCGGTAAAAGTTTGCAGTCCACTCCTATCTGGCACTCTATTGCTTCAATATGTCTGTGTCAGCGCCTGTACATGGAGTGAGCCTGTGGCTTAGTGGTAGTATTTCTGCCTCAGGGTCAGAAGGTGCAGGGTTTGAACTCCACTCCAGGCAGTCCTGGCGAGTGGAGACTGGAGCTCTGGCTCTGAATAGTGGGTTGACATCCAGTGGGATAGTTGCAACTGGTGGGTGTGGGTGCACCCCTGCCCCCATCGTATGGGTTGTGGGAGCCCATAAGACCTTCCTGCCGTATAGGACGAACCACCCTACCGACTTGTATAAAGATGGCTACGGGCATGGAAGGATCGTTCACGTCGCAGCCTATCAGGTTGTTAATCAGTCTGTGAATCCTTCCACTACTTCACACTATTCTCCCGGGGAAGAGAGCGAAGATGTGAAAACAACAACACCTGTACATGTACGTGGAAGAGCTGAATTAGAAAACAGAGCAGCTGTCTTGATGATTGAAGAGCTGGTATTCATTTAGCTATAGCCATATAGATATTGTAGCGCGCCAGCATGGCATATGCCTCCTGCTGCATCAGCAAGCAGCTTCTGTATGAGATGCATACCACTGTCAATCTTTCTGTACCATTTACTTTCAGCAGCGTGATTTGAGATTGTAGTAGACGGTGAAATTTGCATTTCACTTACTGCTATTGATGTTTAATGTTAGTCTGATGGATTCCTGATTTCAGCTCAAATGCTGTGAGAAGGCATCAAGAGGAGGCCAGTTGCTTCCTCACAAGGACGTAGGGACAGTCAGATCAGGGCCACCCTTGTGCATCTCCTGGTACCCAGTCTAGGTGTTGGTGGAGGACTGGGAATAGTATCTCTGATGTGGTAAGGAGGACTAGAGGTGAGATGAATCACCTTGGGGAAAATAAACCTTGTCATTTTTATTATTACAGAAAGCTTACAGGACATCTTGGGAACAGACAAGAGCATTGGGTTATGACCTTAGATTGGATGCAATTCCCTTCCAGACAGCCAAAGCGTCAAGGGAAATAGCCAGTGATGTAAGAACCAGTATTTTCCTGCAAAATGTAAAGTCTCTCTCTAAAGATTTTAGGCTCACTTTACATGTACTGCAACTACATCACATAATAAACAGCAACCTGGGTTTTACTTGATTGAAGATATAGAAGATTAAAGGACTTTTATTGATTGGACCACAAACAATCTAATCAGTATCAATTCATAAGGAAGTCTGTTGCATTTCTAAGGTTATATAAAGCATGCTGTAGCGGAACCAATAAAAACTTAAGGTTATCCAAGACTCTGCAGCCTGTGTCCTAACTCGCACCAAGTCCCGTTCACCCATCACCCCTGTGCTCACTGACCGACATTGGCTCCCGCTTAAGCAACGCCGCGATTTTAAAATTCTCATCCTCATCCCTCCCTATCTCTGTAACCTCCTCCAGCCCTACAACCCTTCGCGAAATCTGCGCTCCTCCATTTCTGGCCTCTTGAGCACCCCCTATTTTAATTGCTCCACCATTGGTGGCCGTGCCTTCAGCTGCCGAGGTCCTAAGCTCTGGAATTCTCTCCCTAAACCTCTCCGCCTCGCTACCTCTCTTTCTTCCTTTAAGACGCTCCTTAAAACCTACCTCTTTGACCAACGTTTTGGTCACCTGCCCTAATATCTACTTATGTTGTTTTATAACACTCCTGTGAAATGCCTTGGGACGTGTTACTATGTTAAAGGTGCTATATAAATACAAGTTGTTGTGGTTGTTGATTTTACTATAATGCATTGTGTTAATATGGCTGAATAAATTAGACTCCTGAGATTTTCTTTTTATCAAGTAATACACAAAAAAGACAAAAGCTATTTGTATTTGAATGTTATAAGTAGGACAGTTACTATCATACACAAAGTACATATATAGACATTTATGAAAGCTCAATTTCGTGATTTGTAAAACGGCGACGTACTGCTCATCGATAATACAATTTTGACATATTGGCTTTCATAATGTTAGTTGCTCGTAAATATGTTCAATTAAAAAGCTTTCTTTTCCTCATAGTACAAATACAAGCAAGCATTTGTGAGAGAGAAGGGTCAGCAGATTGGCTTCCGCACTGTTGACGATGATACGAAAATGAAGCACTTCCTAGCCGCCAGCAGGCTCCAGAGTGCCAAGGAATACAAGAAACAATTTGAAGAGGGAAAATCCAAGTACAAATTGCACATGGACCAACCCGGTTTTGTACAAGCTAAAAAGAGCCAGGAGCAAGCCAGTAACATTAACTACAGGCAGCACTTACATCAGTGGACATGTGACGCGGAGCAGCTAAATGTGAAGCATGCCAAAGAAGCTTACAAACTGCAAAGTGATGTAAGTATTAGGGCATCATTTTTATTCTATCAATCGTGTGTTTAAATTTGAACAGACCAATGTGAGTTTTATCAAGGACAGGTAGGAAGTGGGTTAGTGTACACACAAGGGATGAAGCATGCTGATAAATGTGTGTAGTGACTTTGTAAACGTGTTCTTTTACCATGTCACTGCACATAGCAACTAGAACAATTCTTCTCCCGTGGCATGCTCATAAACTCAGCTGGGCCACCTGGAGGTGGTCAGGCAATGGCACTTTCCCACACAAAGGATGGAGTTTTCTGGGGGATCAGCGGATGGGATTGGTGGCGGGTCGGGTGGGAAATTTGATATTTTGGACAGCGGGTCAGGAACCCGCTGTCAACTCGCTCCCATGCGCCTTTCCCGATGTCGGGTCTGTCAGCGCTGAGCAGACCCGACAGGCAGCGGCAGGCGACCCAATTCAGGTAATTAGTGGCTTGTTTAGAGCCACTTAAGAATGATTTTCAGCTTACTTTTTGCATTTTACAGTTCGCCCACAGGGCCCACCCTGGTCATGGACCACGTCTGTCAAACTGAGGCAGGAGTTCAGTGGCCATTGAATCAGCTGTTGATTTGACAGCTTCAAATGTAAAGTAAAAGCTCCCACCTTACAGAGATATCTTCCCTCAGCCACAAGCTCTTCCTCACTGCATTTCCACAACAGATTCACTATGCTGCAAGTCTTTGTACAAGTCTCCATCCAGTTGACCTCATTACCTCTCTCACCATTGACAGATCGCTTCTGTCATCTCTCCTTGACCTGCCATCTATTCCATCAGCATAGGTGCCCTTTATACTCTCTCACCTTGGTCTTCAGAATCTCACCATGATCAGCCCCAACACCAGCAGCACCAGGCACACCAGCAGCACCAACAACAACACCAACCTTCTCTGCAATCACCTGATGCTGCACAGGACAGAGGGCATCAGCACCCGACCACATTGCTGCCTGGGAGGCCAGGGATGGCCTCACTATGGCCACATTTACTTCACTTGACGCTGTACACCCTGGCTGTCACATGATGCGCCAGGTTGGCACCACCCCACACCAACACCATAAAGCATCCCTACAATGCCCAAGCCATTCCTTTCACACTCATCACCATTACCGTTATGTCTAACCATTCACTGGAACTCACTAAGCCACTTCCAAAGGTGCACACAAATCTGTCTAAGAACGCAAAATGTTGAATATAAAGGTTTCAATGTTTGACAGCACATTAACAGAGACTTTACATGAACATTGGATAAAACACTCAAGTGGCTACCCTTGTGTGTTGTTAGTTGGTATGATTGAACTAAGATGAGGGTGAGTGTGAGGGGTGGCTAGTGAGCTGGGGATGTGATAATATAGATAGAGAGGGACGGATGGGTGGAGGTCGAAGGTAAGTTGGTGTGAGTAAGGATGTGCAGGAGTAGGGTAGGGAAGGCAGAGTGATGGGGATGTGATGAGAGGCACAGCAGGATGAGGTGGAGTGTGACTTTGTACTAACGTTTCGTGATCTACTGAGATCATTGAAACTTAGGCGGCAATGCACCCAGGTCCTCCTGACCACATCCCTGCTTGTGCCCTCCTGTGCAATGTACAACCAGGCTGTGTTGATCTCTTGGGGAGGTCTCTTCTGCCCATGAGAAGGGAATAATGATAATAATAATTGCTTTAATATTTGAGTGCAGATTTTTGGGTTAACTTGGAGCACAATACTGTTTAGGCTAAATATTCTGGACCTGGACTGATGAGAGCGTGGAATGCTGGAGAGATGCCATAGGGGGAGTGGGGTGCAATTTAGGAAGGAACCTGGATCTGATGGGTTTCTGCACCTCGCATCTTTCCCTCTAAAATGTGCTTCTGGTTGGGGGTGGGGAGGTGCTTCTTCGTGATTGTTGCAATGCCAACAATAACCCACTCATTCTAAGGAGGTAATATTTGGAAAATCTCAGCTTACATACCGAGGAAATCTTTATTATTTCATGCTGAGTTTGAAATGTCCTTTATCCATATACTTCAATCACATTTTCCAGTTATGTTCCCCCTCTTTTAGTACCAGACAAAGAGAAAACAGGGATAACCCCCAGTTACTAGGACTCTGCAATCTCAACAGGAAAAATGCAAAACGGATTCTATATTTCTGTAGATCCTAAATGTACATTAAGTAATTGAGGGAAAGATGTTTCTATTTTTGAAAGTGGAGCATCAATTGGGAAAAATGAAAAGTAGATTAGTATCCATATTTAACCGCATAGTATAGGTTTATGCGTAAAGCAATATTAACACATACATATCAGTGCATAACAACATACCACCAGGGCTGGAGTTCATTTTCCTGATGCTGTTTTAGTTTTATGCAACACCAGCTCTAGTTTTGAGAAAAGTAATATAAATTAGGCTTGCTGCACATAACAGTTCCGATTCAAGATAGTGAGTTAACTTAATACATTTTACTGAACCATCCCAGTTCTATTCACAAAGAAGAGAAAAATAAAATAGCAACATTGGCCAGTCTAACTTCTCAATACTGGTGCTACACGGAGTATTTACTGAAAACATTACTCTGCTAAACACATTTCTCTCTCCACTGCTTCATTGCAGGCACTAACCCATTTAAAATAAATGGACTCAGGTCTGGTTTAAATAACGGTCAGAGGAATGTCACACAAATGCGTTAAATATTTCTCCACTGATATTGCCAGCAATGGTTTTTAGGCTTGTATCTCCGTTGAATAAGCAGAAAAACACAGCATTTTAGTTTGGTTTCATCTGTTTGGTATTAACTATTGTTGTTGTCTTGTCTCCAGTATGTTGTAGGTAAGCCAACTAAGTCTTCAATACCTGCTCATTCACTGTATACTTTTCCTTAGGTTGCATACAAATCTGACCTTAACTGGATTCGTGGCATTGGCTGGACACCGCCAGGGTATCATAAAGTGGAAATGGCTAAGCGTGCTGCTGACATGGCATATGCACAAGGGCTGGACCCCCAGGATGCAGCCATTCAGTTTGAACAATTTATGGTGAGTAGTTTAACCAGTTTCTGCAATATACTTCACATGGACTAATCCCAACATGAGAGCATGTGATTTTAATTATTATATGATATAAGTTAGTAAATAATTGTTGACTACAATGTGTGCGTCATAGTATGCAACTGTACAGATATAATCGTAATCCTCACCCACAGTCAGCAAATTTAATGGCATCGCCACAACCACTACCCCATTGTGACATTGGCCAGGAATTTCCTTGGAGCTGCTCCTGCTCTGCCCCAGTAACTCCGCTCGACATGCATTGGAAACCCCGTTTACGGTGAAGTGGAGCAGGAGCAACTCTGCGCAAATTCCCGGCCATAATTATTCCCAATGATAGACTTGTTCAAATTTTCAGGCACATAGACCTTTGATGAATACAGCATAATTATGATAACCTCTTTTTGTCTGATGTATTTAGCAAACAGCAGCTTCCTTGCTTTAATGAAACAATTTAAACTGCAATCTCTGCATCAATAAGCATAGGAGCATTATAGGCACGTAACACATTGATAGTGTATAAGTGAACCAGATAATATATTGTCTTCTATTTTTAAACGGTATGTTCTCTGAGTAACATTGGGTGCGAAAAGAAATGGGTTCACCAAAAATAATTCTTTAATATTACAGCCACATTCAAAATGCAAGGGACTGTAGACACTTTAGACAAGAATGTCATACATATATGAAGCACATGATATCAAATGAATGTCTTAATAAATGCCAGATTCAGATAAACTGCACTTAGGCGTTTGAAGTTATATCAACCTTGGTCCATTCCTGCAAAAATCTATTTATGTATGTAATGAAATGTAAAACCTGGAACTTTAGGGATCATTTTCTGGACTCACCCTCCTGGTGGGTAGTTTGCCCGCATAGAATGCATATTGGAAACTCATTGCACATCGTGCATCATTGTCAGGCTCTTTAAATGAATGGTCAGAAAATAATGTGCAGTGTGCACCCAGATTTCTGATATGTGCTCTGGCAGATTAGGCTCCCCATGGGAGCACCAAGTTAAATAATTACCCCTTAAAGTACAGGAAATCATTTGTAGGCCTGTGTATTCAGAACAACGTGAAGGGGTCTAATCAAATTAATGTGAAGGACGATTTAAAGTATCCTAAATTTCTGAAGTTTTAATGCTCGGAGCTATTCCTCATGCTTTCTTGATGGTTGCACTAGAAAATGATTGATGTCTTATAGAATATGACTGCAAAGTATTAGCACAGAATTATTATGCATGAAGCTAAAAGCTCATGTTCCCCCCTTTTATTATCAGCGAGCTCAGGCAAACAGAAGTACAGAAGAATCTCAGCGGACAGATGTGATGCCAGATGCGACTGAGATGCTTCAAGTAAAAAAGCACAAGATGAAACTCACTAAAAAATAAAATGCTAACACTGCTAATTGCTGTTCTAGTTGTTAAATGGCACACTTTTTCCCAGATTATATATAAGCTACATTTACATTTTGTTTTAGTTTTTAGTCAAAATCTGCATACATAATTAATGCACCTTCTGTAATGCAAGATACTTTAATTCATTTTCTATTCACTCATTTGTATTAAGCAGTTTAAATTGTAATTTTTTTTTGTCTAAGTGAAAAAGTATGCATTGAAAATTATTGAAGTGTTAAATTTTATACGTGTCTTTGTGGTATGCAAACTATATTACCTGTTACTGTAGACTAACCACCAGTCTACAGTATTGAATTGGCTCACTTTTGCACGGGGCCAGATTCTATTCAGCAAATAGCCCCAAAAATGATGGAGGGGATTTTCTACTTGAGCCCCAAACGGTCGTGATATTGGAGGTGTGCCTGCGGATCCCGCCCAACTCGGCAGGCAGGCAGGCAGGCAGCCCGAACCGTTTTGGGGTTTGAACCTCATTAACATTTTTGCGACGTGCTGTGAGTGCTAAATGGGTGCTAAATGGGTGCTAAATGGGTGCTCTGCTGCAGCTCGGCAGTATCCTGAAGCGAAAAAGCGTCTGGCAGGTAGGGCCTGTTGGGAAGAGGGCCGGGGTGGGGAAGGGGAGAGGTGGTGGGCAGCAATAGGCTGGAAGATTTTTTGTGGGGCTTGGAAGAGTATTCTTGCTTAAGAAAAAAACCCAAAACCTCACCTTATTTGGAGAGGCCTTCAGCAGTCCCTTTAAGGGCCACCAATTAACCTCTCGTCGCCCGGAGAAAGTGGAACTAGCATGCACTGTGCATGCTCCACCCACTTCTCCGCGAATATTGCAATCGGGATCCTACAACAGGCGTAGAACCCCAAATTTGCAAATTTAACCTGTTTTTGGGCAGGAGTGCTTGGCGTCCAATGATTCAGGCAGGCAATGGGTGCACAACATCCTCACCAGATTTCACCTCTGCTGGTCACCCATTTTTCAGGTGAGAAATGGGTGGTCGGCAGTTGAAGATCTCTCTCGATATGTCTTCTTAAAAGAAGTTCACCATCGGGTTCTCCTACTAAGTAATTCAATATACTTCACCTTTTTTCCCACTTCTCTCTCAAATGCCTATTTTCTGTCCTGAAGTCTCTCTGTGCCATATTCTGTCTCCAGAGGATGAACTGGAGACCTGCTTCTCCAGCAGCCATAGGGAGGCGTGCGAGAGTGGCTCAGACTAATTCTCCATCTGATTATGTTTTTCTTTTACCTCTCTTACTGTGGGGTATGGATCACCCTCCGCTCAGCACTTATCCGTGACAGCATTTCGAGACTGAAATCCCAGCGCCACCTCATCCTCCCACTCTGTAACACAATGTGTAGGTGGTTCAATGTGCTGTCCTATCTTGTGACCCTACACCGTGTCTCACGCAACTGTGCCAAATGTTTCATACTCTGGCTACTGATAAACTGGCATAGCCTCTGCATTACATTCTGGTTTCCAAGTCTGACTTTTGACAAGATGCACTAGTTTCACTAGCATGCAGGGTGCATAAAATCTACACAATTGTTTTCAAGATCTGATAGTGTAACTGATTGTCTAACCTAGGCATTTAATAAGTTAAATGTAGAGAGCTGTGCATATTTTCCAGAGACTGGCAAAATAAAATGATTCTAAGTCAGTGCTCAGTCTGAGTTGCTGTCAGATCGTCTTTTCATTTGCATCTGATTTCATTTTTAAGATAAGGCCATTTGTATTATAATCAGCTATGGCCAATATAACTGTCCTGGTGGTGTAGTGGATGAGTGCTCTATGTCCCTGCAAAGTTGTTTCTGGTCTGTGATGGGGACAGTGAGCAAAGGTAGTTTCCTTCCCCCAGGAATGGAGAGGAAATCAGGCGGGTGAGCCAACCTAGCTCATCATGTTCATTTCCCAGGAACTGGCTCACGAAGGAGTTCTGGCAGTAGGGGCGAGAGTGGTCGGGAGCCTGTTATAAAATGGTACGTGGTATAGGCGTGACCTAGAGAGGTAGACACAAATAACTGAAATATATGATGAACAAAAAAGAGAACTGACCAATCACTGATAACATAGTACAGGTAAAGATTATGACATGAAATGGTCATTACATTATGAAACGACTAGGCAAAGCCACAATTTCACATAATTAATTGTATCTAACAATATTTGAAATCAGTCTTGTTATAATTAACATTTATTTCTGTATTTCTTGAGTTGCTGCTCCCAGTTCCGTTCACGTAGCTAATCTCATAACTGTTTTCAACCATCGGAAAATTTACATATCATGAAGCCATTAACTGTGGCAACTTAGAAAATAACACACATCACCCTTGGTCATTCTTTTTTTACACTATAAACATTTACATTTTATAATTCTATAATATAGTGAAAATTGGAGCTAACATTAGGGGGCCTGGATTTTCCTCCAATATCCTATCTCAAATTGGACAGGATAGCCAACCTTATCGCAACATCAATTACCTCTTCCCCCACCACTCCCCCGCGGAGCTGGGAAGGCTGCTGACCATCCCTTCCTTGCTTTCCACATGGTGAGGAGGTGGGACCTGGCAAGCTGACCTATTTCCTTGCCTTCTGCTACTGATTCCGTTGACCCCAGGACAGGGAAGATGGTAATCCCTGGGGCAGCGGTGGAAGGCATGCTCCACTTTCAGAGGGCGAGGGGGCATGGGCCCTTTTCCATCTTCCCAGGCTCCAACCATGCACCGGATGAATGCCGTGGCACAGTCCGAGGCCTAAAGCAGAAATTCTAGGCTGGTCTTTGGGGCTGTTCTGTGTAAATGGCACCCTCGCCTTCTGATGCGGCACGACCGCTGGCATTTTTCTCCCATCCCAGAAATGGCAGGTCCCTCTTAGCCATGGAGATTGTTAGAGAGTACAATATAAAGGCGAGCTTCGAGCTGTTGACTCTGTTCCAGGGAATGAGGATTCTAGGAGTAAAGTCTTTGCTTACGATTTGAAATGCACTACCTGAAAGGGTAGTGGAAGCAGATTCAATAGTAACTTTCAAAAGGGAATTGGATATCTACTTGAAAAGAAGAAGTTTACAGGGCTATGGGGAAAGAGTAGGGGAGTGGGACTAATTGGACAGCTCTTACAAAGAGCCGGCACAGACACGATGGACTGAATGGCCTCCTTCTGTGCTGTATGATTCTTACAGATTGTATTATAGGAAAGTGATACTATGATAAAATGAGACAACACAATATGAAGGTTGCAGGAGACCCCGTGTTACAGTTGCTGAGCTCAAGCTGCAGGGTAGCCAACTCTCGATCTCTACCTAACTCCCATGACAATCGGTCGCAATTATACTTTCTGTAAAGCCATTGAGTCATAATTCTTCCATGACCCTTACTGGTTTACATTAGGTCCCATTAGCTCAACATTTCAAAGACTCACTGTCTGATGGTACCATGGGTTGGAAGGCTCCGTAGCACGGTCTCAGGACATAACAGAAACTGTCTCATCTACTTACATGTACAGAAAAGGGTAAACATACAGGCCTAGAAATCCGATAATGCCACCGCAGGGCGAGGTTAACTCGCGCCCGTAAAAGGAATGCAGGCAGCACCGTTACTTTGATGCTGCCTGCTGATTTAAATGATTGGCGGGTAGAACCTACCGTGCAACACGTTTTGGGTGGTACGCTCAGCAGGAGGCCCAATGTAGCGTGGCCCTAGCATCCCTGGAGTGAGGCAGTGTTGTCTTAAAGCTAGCCTGTCATTTTAGAAAGCAGTCTCGAGCCCTTAAAGGGGAACTGCCTTCTAAAATGAAAAAATAAAAATCATTTAACAATAAGCAGTCTTTAGGGCCCATAGAGCTCAACTGCCTTCTGAAAAAATAAAAAAACATTCAAAATAATTCCAAAATGGCAGTCTTCAGCTCTTAAAGCTGAACTGCCTTCTGCACGTAAAAAAAAGGGAAAGGTGCTTCAGCACTAATACAAATGGCTCAACAGGCATGGGAAAGGGCACCAAGAGTCTCGCATACAGCACTCCAGCTTTGTGCAGGGTCTCAACACTGGAAGAGAGGTCCTCTACCCACAGGGGGCCAGGAGGCCCTCCAGAAAGAAGGACGTGGGACCAGATCACCGAGGCCATCACTACCAACAGTGTCGCCCCCAGGATATGTCTCCAGTGCCCAAAGAAGTTTCATGACCTCAGACCAGTGGTCAAGGTCAGTGAATGCATCTTCAAAAACCGTCTCCTATCAACTGCATCACTAGCCTCACACACTGCTCAATGCACAACCCCCTGCCCCCCCCCCCCCCCGATCACTCACCTACCAACAATCTACCAAACACAAGGCACACCTTATATTCCTAGCTTCACCTCATCCTGTTGGAGGAGATGGTGCTGGCCATTCTTGGCAGGGGCATGGCTGAGCCTTTGGCCAGCAGTGGGGCTGAAAGAATACAAGATGCTGGTATCCTCATACGGTATCGTCCTTCTCACATCCCACTTCCCCCTCATCTCACAATCTCTTCTGATGTGCAAGCTGTGCATGGTGTAAGCATGCAGCTCTTGCTTTCCCTCCCTCCCCTCACCACAACCCTACCCTTGTGCCTTCCTCATTTCAGACACCCAAGAAATCCATCCTGCCCAGCCTGTGTTTGACCAAGAAGATGGACAGAGAGTGAAAAAGAAGCAGAAACACCGTCACTCGATTTGACGCTCCCAGCCACCAGTTCCTCGAGGTCATCCTGCATGGCCATCTGCAGTGTCCCCCGCTGAAAGTCAACAGCCTTCCACCAGCCATGCTGCAGCCACTGGGGGAGCACTGCGTAACATCAGTAGGATAGGCAAAGGCACACACAAGACAGTCACTAAAGGAATGCACAAGAGTGATTAGTTGATTTCTTGATGTCATTTTGGATGCATAATTGAATAATGTTGGATTGGAAAGTTTGCTTTGTGGTGGCTTTTATTTCAACATTGTGGCCAAGAGGACGCTGTGATGGTCAGTAACAGAGGGAAGGAAAGGTGTGGGACTAATGTTGAAAGGGGAATTGGGGTTGTGTTCACTGGTACCGCAGGCGGATGATTGCATCCCGGATATCCCGGCCAGAAAGGGGCTGTCTGGATTGCATCCTTCCTTCCGCTTCCTCCTCTTCTGTGTCTTCCTCTTCTGCTTCTCCCTCTTCCCTCTGTGAGCAGCTTGTCCCCTTTGCTGCCTCTGCTTCATATCCATGTGCCCCCCAGGACTCTGAGCAAGTGGTCTTCTCAGAGGCAAAATACTGCGGTTGCTGGAAATCTGAAATAAAGCAGAAAATGCTGGAAATACTCAGCAGGGCAGGCAGCATCTCGACCTGAAACGTTAACTCTGTTTCGCTCTCCACAGATGCGGCCTGACCTGCTAAGTATTTCCAGCATTTTCAGTCTTATCAGAGGCCTTACTTTACCATCCAAAGCCTTGCAAGCGTCCAGCAGCGCTCCCTGCACACTTTAACAACTTTTTTAATGTATTGCACCAAGCCACTACTTCAATAAAATCTAAAAAAAAACCTCCAAAAACTGAAATCCAAACTTACCTGAAAGATGTGTGTGTGTGTCCCTTTAAGAAGCGTTGACAGCATCTCTGCAGGGATGCTTCACACTCGTTTTTCTGTGCGTATTTAGGATAGGATGTTAAGGCATGCGAGAATGTCCAAAATAGCAGTCGTGGCGTCAAATCAGGCGTTTACGCCGATTGACATCATGATCTGCTCATTTAAATTTGAGAGGGCAGCGCTGTCAACGGCCGCGCTATGGCCCTCACCAAAATGGCGGCCACCATGCCCCGTGCTGGAAGTGAGGCGGCTGCCTTTTTTTCAACAAAACCGGCCTTAATGGCTGGTGCTACAACAGGGAATTTCTAGGCCATTGTTGTCAAACAGATAGATGTATCCATTAGAAGGACAAAGATTGCACAAGAAATCCAAATCTATCTTATATGACAACTGTGGTACCAGCTTTGCAGATTTGACTGTCTTACTGACATTCTCCAGATACTAGCTGTTTCAACAAGTTTCTGAAGAAACTGTCTTTTAACTACTAAAATGGAGTCTTTGATACAAAATGGAATCCAAATAGAACGTTCTCGCATAGCTTCTTTAACATGGATCCCTCTGAGAGGGATTTTGAGCAACTACTGTATTCTATCCCAGGAAAATGGTTTGGGGTTACGCCGGGGCGGGGGTGATGGGCTGAATTCCTGCTCCACCCCTCCTGGGGCAGGTTGAGGAAAATCCAGGCCATTGTGTCAAAATGTTGTGTGGGAAGTGAAAAACAGTTTCCCTCTTAGAATATGGAATGCTGAAAGAGTCAAAGATGTTGAAGAGATGAGACGTGGCCTGAAATACAAGACATTCTCACAGGGAGTCTCTTGTATTTGATGTATGCCTAATTGACCCAGTAAAAGGTGGCAAGGTAGGAAATTAATGGCAAAGCACAAGTGGTCATCTGTGAAAATGCAGCAGCAAAATTGATAGACAGTCCAGGATATAGAGCAGTTAGTATCTGATATACTATTTTTAAGATCTATGCCTAGGCAAACAGCCTTCATTATTGCAGCTCGCCTGACTGCGTGAGTACTAAAAATTGAAACATAAAAGAAACTGACACCGTAGACTTAATCCACAAGCAGATGATATTTAATCTTGCATGATGTTGACAATCCATGAAACAGGCAAAGAGATAATAAGAATCACCCCAGACAGGTGTGGATCGCTTCTAAACAGGATGAAACACATAAAACTGTTTCAGAAGTGTCATTGACCAGATTTAAACAGTAAGATCCTTTAATATCTAAGCATTTGAGCAACTACTGTATGCACTGTGTGAAGCTCAGGACCCTCAGCAGTCTATAAACAGGAGGGAGGCTAAGATTGCAGAGATATGACTTAAAAAGCATGTGGAATTGTGCACAGCTACTGTCAGAGGGGACAAGAAAGGAATTGAGCCTTTGGCCTCTGAATGGGAGCATGTGCTCCACTTCCAGGGTGCTTGATTAATAATTTCTACAAGTATGCCAGTTTGTTTGATCTTCATTAAGGGCAGCACTGGCATTCAGTATTTCCTGTGCCCATTGCTACAATAATTATGCAAGCCACTTCAAAGCAAAGATGATCACGATTGGCGTGCTGCGCATAAATTTACTTTAAGTGGAGGAGATGGTATGCAGGAGCATTTCCACTTCCTTGACCTCACCCATCTGGTGCTAGTGGCGTAATGAGGTACGCAGCAGCTGGAAACATGATTAGCTGCAGTAGGTTGCTATTGGCTGGTAAGTGTACCAGCTCATCTGCTGTTCCAGGAGTTCTTCCTCAGAATCTAATCCATTGGCACTTTTGGGGTATTGATTCTAAAATGACACCATCTGCACCTGCCTTTCTCGCAGCTGTATTGTGAAGATTGTCCACTGAGACCAGCATTGAGGTCAGCACGTGTAATGCTGGCTTTGTGTTTCATCTTGTTCTCTGTGTCTGGGACCCAGCCAGAACTCAGTTACTGTTCCCCATTGTATCTGCCCCAAAAGGTCAGATGCATCTGGTAGGTTTTACCCAGGCACTAAAAGTTACGGCAGAACATTCTGTTGTAGCCCATTGCTAAAAGGCAGCTATTGATAAACGATAGCAGTTATTATTCAATTATAATTATTCCAGTAAAGTAACCAGCCCAGGAGAGTAGGAGGGAAATTGTTGCAATCCTGTCAGGCTAAAAGCTTGGCTTTTTTAACAAATTGATAATGATGGCTGCCATTAATTCAGGTTACTTCTGAGTATTGTAATTGTAACCGACAGTTTGGATGCCCTCTGAGTTCACTGCTGAGAAAACTGAAGAACTTTTCATGATACTGTTGAAAGACAATTTAGTCTCAGTAGTTGAAGTCTTGAAGTATCTAACAAAGCAATACATACAGTCAGTATCTCAACCTTCATTCATATCATCTTTTGACACCCAGTTAAACATTAATAATCCCTATTGTGCAGGGCTGACTTGTCATATCTGATTCTCAGGAAGCAGTGCAACAGAAACATTATATGAAAGGGTTTAAAAGCAGTGTGGTTATCCAGAATGAGTGATCAAAACATTGGTACCAGAAAAGATGACCAGAGACAATTGCATGTGTCTGAATGCACATAGCACAGATAATGAACGAATGAGAGATAATAATCACACATGGATGAAAATGATATTTACCAGAAACTTTTTGGAGATGTTTCAGCCTAATCTGTGCAATTTGTTTACACTGATTAAAAGTATCAGCACCTTTTATTTAAAGAAGAAGTGATCTCTTACATAATGAAATAAAAACATAATGGCTCGGATTTTGCAGTCAGCGGCAAAGGGATGGCGCTCGCTGCTGACCTCGAAAAAAGCTACCCACAAAGATTTAACGGGTTCTACAGCGTCGATTTCTTCTATTACGATGTGGTGTTGAATATGGTGCCATCTATAGGGGATCTATGGTGTCCAGCAACAGTGAATCATCAGGCAGGCTGATCAGCCAATCAGATTGAAAAATTCTCTCAGACAGCAAACCAGGAAGTAAAAGGCACGGACTATAATTCACTTTTTAATCATTTTACAGAAAGCAAAATAAAGAATGGCATTAAGGTAGAATCTGAAATATCATAAACAAACTTTTTTTTAAAATTCATTTTTATTAATTTAAATGTCATGGAATTTTTAAATGGTATTCTGAGGGAATGACACGCCCAAGAGGTTGTTCAGCAGTAATTATGACTTAGTACACCGTTAAAAACCAGTTACATCTCATTCAACAACGCTTAACATTTTCAATGTTTTTTACAGCGATAATAGTACATACAAAGTTGAAGTCCACGTCAAATCACTGATTCTGTGCTGATTGCATCTGTGAAGACTGCAACAGCGCACCCTGTGGAGGAGCAGGGTATCACTGACAGCAACTTCCAGATTTCCGCATTTAACTGCGCATGTGTGGTCGCCAGAAGTTGCTGTCAGTTTCACACAGCAATGCTGACAGTTTCGCCGTCATTACAAACGCAAATTTCGGGCCATTATATCAATCAAGCTGGTGCGTATTTCTAGCGTTTTATGTTTTTATTTCAGATGTGTACATGTCAAAGTAAAGCAATAGTTTGCCAAAAAAGTCAATTATAAGAAGATCTGACCATTCTCAAAATTAGGGCTGAAATTACTGTCGGCGATGTTATGAGATGAATATTCAATAAACTTAAAATCTGTATTTTGGCGGACACTTGTGTTTATTTTAATGGGTTAATACCTCTGTTAAAATAGCTGAGAAAAGGATTTGTTATGAGCACACCACGGGCTGAATTTTGCCAGCGCTCAGAGGGCAGGTTTGGAGGCGGGTCTGCTGTCAAAATCAAAATGATTGACAGCGGGCCGGTATCCCGCTCTGAACCCGCCTCCTTGTGAGTTTCCCAAGTGCCGGCTCTGCCTGCGCTCTGCAGACCCGGCACTAAGCGGCGGATCAGGCAATTCAGATAGTTAAGAGCTTGTTTAAAGCAATTTGATTAGCATTTTACCAGGTACAAGCCATTTTCCCAAGTTTTCCACGAGGTTCCAGTCGTTCGGGGATCACGCCAGATAAGTATGTCGGGTTCTGAACAAGTCTCCATTTCTTTCATTAGGTCACAGCTGCAAAGGTGGTGTAAAAGCTACCATTTTATAGCTGGTCACTTTTCAATCTCACAAGCTTCAGCCTTCAGTATTTAGAACCCACTTTTGAGCTTTATGCACTTTTGAAGTGTTTGGAGTAATCTCTCTATCCACTGTCACCTCCTTGGAACAACCTATCTCAACATTGACAGATTAATCCTGTCATCTCAACTTCACCTGCCATCTATTCCATCAGCATCGGTGCCCTTGAAAAAATCTCACCTTGGTCCTCAGAATCCCAAAACGATCAGCCCCAACACCAGCATCACCGGGCACACCAACAGCACCAACATCCACACCAGCCTTCTCCGCAATCAGCTGATGCTGCACTGGACACAGGGCATCATCACCCGTACACATTGCTGCCCGAGACGCCAGCGATGGACTCACCATGGCCAGATTTACTTCACTTTACCCGCCCTCTGAGTTTCGGCAAAATTCAGCCCTTAGTGTGCTCATAACAAATCCTTCACCCTGGCTGCCAATGATGCACCAGGTTGGCACCACCCCACACCAGCACCATAAAGCATCCCCACAACGTCCAAGCCATTCCTTTCACAATCATCACCATTGGTGGGGAGCACGTTATGTCTCATCATTCACTGCAACTCACTAAGACACTTTCAAAGGTGCACACAAATCTGTCCAAGAAGTGTTGAAAATAAAGATTTCAATGTTTGACAGCACATTACCAGAAACTTTACATGAACATTGGCTGAACCACCCACATGCCTACCCTTGTGTGTTGTTAGTTGGTATGCTTGAGGTAGGGTGAGTGTGAGGGGTGGCTAGTGAGATGGGGAAGTGATAATGTAGATAGAGAGGGATGGGTGGAGGTGCAAGGGAAGTTGGTGTGAGTAAGGATATGCAGGAGTAGGGTAGGGAAGGCAGAGTGATGGGGATGTGATGAGTGGCACAGCAGGATGAGGTTGAGTATGGCTTTGCAGTAATGTTTCGTGATCTACTGAGATCATTGAAAGGATTGCGCCACTGCAGCCTGGTCCTCCTGACCACATCCCTGCTTGTGTCCTCCTGTGCAATGTGCAACCAGGCTGTGTTGGTGTCCTGGGGAGGTGTCTTCCGCCCATTGGAAGGGAAGAGAACCTCCCTGCATGCTCTGACTCCCTCCATAAACAGATGGAGGGAGTCATGGGAGAGCCTGGGTGCAACCGTGCACCTTTGTGCAGTGATTGTCAGTGTTTGCAGCACCTCAATGCTGTAGGACACGGACAGCAGAACTGTCAAAATCAATTTGGACATGGCCCCGTTAAGGAAACCGGCTGATGACGCGTCATCAAATGATGTCATCAGACCTGCTTCCTATTAATTGGCCGGGAACCTCGCAGGGCGGGCTTAACAAGCCCCATCATCGGAATATCTTGTTGGAGGCCGGGATCGACACAGATGCGGGGTCCCCACACGCCACGGACATCGCCCGCCCCAGACCCACCGAGGTTGGAAAAATCCAGCCCCAAGTGTTCGTACAATAACACTGTGGACAGTAATTTGTACTCTTGATATAGATTCTCCTATAGTAAATCGTTTATGAGTGTTGTAATGAGAAATATAAGTATCAAATTACATTCCGTATGGTTAAGCACTAGGAGAATAAATGAAAAGATAATTCATGTGCCTCTGTTTATTAAAAATACAAATGTGCAACATTTTTCAGCCTTTCAAAATCAGTATGGAGTAACTTGTGATACTTTCATTCATCTCATCCTCTGTCTTATGTAAATGGAGATTTTTTAATTGAGAATTATATAAGTCCTTTCTACAGAATCGTGCAGATGAGAGTTAAGTATATGCAATTTAATTTTCATGTTGAAAAATTAGTAACTAGTCAACTATTTCTTGAATCCAGTTAAGGAATGTAGTGACACGGGCATAAACACCGGGTTTATTCTTCACCCCGCAGCGATCACCCCAGCTCACTACTCCATAGATGTGGTAGCGTCCATCTTTCAAACAAGTCAGCGGTCCTCCAGAATCGCCCTGTGGCAAAATGAACAGCACTGAGTTAGTCAGTTTCTCTTGTTTCTTCCCATTTTCTCCCCATCTCTGCTGTGGACGCCTCTGATTCTTGCTGGGCTACGGTTCCACAGGAACCAGCAACTATCTGGTATCTTGCCCAAGTGGCCACTCTTCTAGTGTTAGCCTAGAGAGTGAGGGTTGGCAGCTGTTTGAACGTGAAGGGCGTTGCCATGCCTGCAGTTGTTCTCACTTGTGCACAAACACGCGTCTTTCAGTAGGGGATACTGGACAATGATCAGGAAGGGGAACCTTGAATTCTATGCCCCTTCCAAGCCTGGGGGCACTGAGGCTAACTGTCGCACCCCAACTGCTGCTTTGGCTGAGAGCAGCTGGCTCAAATGCAAACTTGGGACCTATCAAACTTGGGACCTTCTGATCTGTACCGCTTATTATCATACCATGCATTACGGAGGTGAGAAAAAACCAAAAGCATTCATAAAAAGTGTGGCATGTTCACCTACAAAATGACAGTGAATAGAAGAGTTGTATTTTCTTTAGTGGGCAGAGTCTGCCCATGAAATCAAAAGTATGTATAAAATCTCCAGAACCAAACTATTTAAGATGTTTATTGCACAGCTAAATTTCTCTCCCAACACTGTCAAGTTTAACCTGTTTCAGAGTTGGGCCTATAACTTCCAACCTTTAGAAATAAGTCTCAATGGTCATAGTTGTACTAATCATACAGGAACTTCAATAGCAGAGGTTCAATGGGCAGATCCAGAAGAGTGGTGTGAAAATACAAATGGAAAAATTCACTGAGGCAGTCAGAGATGGCTTCCTCCCAGAGCAAGCGAGGCAGGCCACTAGAGCAAAGGCTGTGTTGAATTTGGTGTTTAGCAATCTGGTTAGTGACCTGGAGGTTGATAAGCACCTGGGATTTAGTAATCACTATTATTAGATCTGGTAGTGTTCTAAAAGGCCACCAAACAACTACGTGCTGCTCCAAGAGGTTGGAAGAGCAGGTTTGGGAGGTAAGAAAATGCCTTATAGAAAATTAATTGGAAAACAATGCTAAATATCAAACAGGAGGAAACATGATCATATTTAAAACTGTTATACGGGCTGAGGAAAAAAAGAAAAAAGGGAAGCGTACAAAACCTAGTGGTTTAATACAGAGGTTAGGTAGAACCTAAAAATCAAGCAGATATATTTTGAAAGCCCCAAAGAAACAAATAAATAGGGGGAGTAGGATTCATACAAAAGGCACCCAAGGGTTGCTGAAGAAAGTATTAGAAAATGTAAGCAAAAGAGAAAGGCAAATCACAGAGTGCAGCCAGAGGCACTCAAAAATGTTTTATGAATATGTTAGTAGTAGAAGGAAGGTCAAAGAACAGATGGGTCCATTAAAAGATAAATTGGGTAAAACTATTACAGATGATTAGGATATGGGAAACATATTGAATGGATTTTTCACATCAATTTTCACAAATGAGGACTGTAGGCAAATTCCAGTCAGAGTGAATGGGACTCAGTGTGCCATGGCATATATAGAAGTTAGTAAAGAATGTGTTACACAGAGACTGGAAGGATTAACTTTCCACAAAATCCCTGGATGGAATGGAATACATCCTGGAATCTTCAAGAAATTAAAAGCAGAAATTAGAAATGCTTTGGTTGATATTTTTCAGAGGTCCATAAATATTGGAGGACTGGAGCATGGTAAATATGGTTCCAATGTTCAGAAAAGGAGTAATGCACAAACCTGGGGCGCGATTTTCACTCCCCCATCAGGGCAGTAGCAAGGTGAAAATGGCAGTACAACAGTTATCTCCCCATTTCTGCCGATGACCGGGTCACCACCATTTTGGTGGGGGCCTTGAAATGGGCAGCCTAGGCTCCGGTTGGAAACAGGCAAGAGCCATATATAGCCCCGCACTGAGGCAGATATAATTGTGTAAAGATGTCAGAATAAAGCTAGCATTTTTTAAAAAAAGGGGTCTCATAACATTTACATTATGCATGCCTTGGAAGTACAGGAAAACTAATGGAGCATTACATGAATCTGGCTGATCAGACTCTGCCAATACTATTTACTCATCTCAGAAAAAAGTGGCATCCAATACCAGAGTCTGCCATGGAATCAGAAGCAGCTGCAACACAGTGAAGCTGCTGCCATCCTTTGGGCAAAGGATATTGGCCTACATTGACTTGGAGACAGTTGAAGGCACTCTTCTTCAGAATGTGATCATTAGCTGGTACGTACCAAATTCAGGGTACCTTCTGTTTTATGGAGCGGGTACTATCAACAAGTTTGTGCCCTCAGACTGCTCGCAATAGTTTTGCAGATTGTTATTGTCTACTAAATTGGAGAAATTATTTTAGCATTTGTTTTCAGGATGTGGGTGATGCTGGAAAGGCTGCGTTCATTACCTATGCCTAGTTACCCTGAGAAAGTGGTGGTCGGACTTCTCCTTGAACCGCTGCAGTCCCTGTGCCAATAGTGCTCCCACAATGGTGTTGGGTAGAGAATTCCAGGATATTGACCCAGCGACGATGAAGGAATGGCAATATGGTGGAGAAGTTGGTCCCTGTCCTGTCCATGTTCTGGGCACAGAATTCACACTGGGAGAACCAGTTTCTGGGTGTCCTCTCCCGCCCCTAATCTCGCCTGGAAGTGCATCAGCTGCCAATCTAGCAGCCGACAGCTTCTGAGTGCCCAGGGTACCGGCCTAAAAAAGTCATTAGGCCCCTTAAATATGCTAATCAGGGGCCGAATGCCTGTTTTAGGATCCAAGGAGCGTGTGCTCTGCTTGGTTTTTTCGGTCTATCACAGCCTAATCAGCGGTCCTTATAGGGACCACTGGAGGCCGCCAAAGAACAGGTAAGTTTTTTTCGTTTTTGCTTACCTTGATGTGGGAGTCAGGAGGAGCAGGAGTGCTTGCGTTCACCACCCCGCACAGGACTTACCTGTGGGCCGGCTTGGCGTCAGAGCCGGACGATTTTGTGAAGGTCCCAATCGGCAAGCTGAATCGGGATGCCCAATTGGCGCTTCATGGAAATGAGGCTCGAGGCCCAATTTGGAGCGAGATGTGTTGGAGTCCTACAACTGAGGTAGGACCCCAATTTAGATATTTTAATAAGGCGTGCTGGAGCACTGACAGCCCATTTCGAGGCCCGCTCGAAAATCAAGTCGGACGGGCCTCAGTAGCCGGTAGGTAAGTTTTATGTTAACATTTCTGTCTGCATACCAGCCCATTTTTCAGCATGAATGGGCAATAGGTAGAGGAATATTTGCCCCCCTTTGTCTCTTGGTTCCCAGCCTCCCATGCAACATTTGCTTTGAAACAATTTGATAACATTGGACTGCCTCAATATTAATGAATGATGTGTACTCACTGTGTTGAAGTGCATGATTTTAAGCTGCTTTCTAGCAAATGTAAATGTTGTGGGAGTAGAAGTGCTATCTATGCAGATATGAATCTGGATTGCAAGGAAGCACAGAAATGGTAATGGGGGTGCAGCTAATAATTCCCTGCACTTTAGGAAAGTCAGCCAGTTGGTGAAAGCCCAGCTGCTTTTGCAACTGTTGGTCGTGGTCCACGCTGATTCAAGTGAAGGCCCCAGTGGATGCCTAGAAGTGGTGTCGCAAATTGGAGCACTGGTTACTTTGACTTCCATCTGCAGTGCGGTTACTTTTGCTGACCTCAGCTGCACGTGTCTTTCCACCCCAAGTAACTCAGTGATGGTTTCTTTGCTCAACCGGTACCTCATTCGACACTGTTCCTGTCAGCTCCAGGTAGCTCTGCCTTGCATGGAAGTTTCTCAACATGGGATAATTGGTAGGCACAGTTTGAGCTTCCTTCCTACATTACAACAGTGACTACACTCCAAAAGTACTTCATTGGCTGTAAATTAATTAATTAATTTCTTTCTTTCTTCTCAGTGCTCCCTTTCTGCAATCTCCTCTTCTACATCTTTCCTGCTTTAAATATATACACCCACTTTTCCCTTAAAAAAATGCAATGCTCTGTGCCTCGACTACTCCCAGTAGTAAAGCATTCTATGTTTCGCTGGCAGATATTACTGTGCTGGTTGATAAATCTATCCTTTGATTTTAGGCATTTAACCTGATTCTTTGCTTATTTATTTTAGTAGGTCTTCTAGTCCTACTAGAACTATGCACTTTAAATGTCTTATCCCAATCTACTGAAAGAATGACTTGCATTTATATAGCACCTTTCACAACTACCAGATGCCTCAAAGCGTTTTACAGCCAATGAATTACATAAGAACATAAGAACTAGGAGCAGGAGTATGCCATTTGGCCATTCGAGCCTGCTCCGCCATTCAATAAGATCATGGCTGATCTTCTAGCTCATCTCCATTTTCCTGCACTATCCCCATATCCCTTGATTCCCTTAATATTCAAAAATCTATCGATCTCTGTCTTGAATATACTCAATGACTGAGCCGCCACAGCTCTCGGGTTAGAGAATTCCAAAGATTCACCACCTTCCAAGTGGAGAAATTTCTCCTCATCTCAGTCCTAAATGGCCGACCCCTTATTCTGAGACTGTGACCCCTGGTTCTAGACTCCCCAGCCAGGGGAAACATCCTCCCTGCATCTACTCTGTCAAGTCCTGTAAGAATTTTGTATGTTTCAATGAGATCACCTCTCATTCTTCTAAACTCTAGAGAATATAGGCCTAGTCTACTCAATCTCTCCTCATAGGACAATCCCCCCATCCCAGGAATCAGTCTGGTGAACCTTCATTGCACTCCCTCTATGGCAAGTATATCCTTCCTTAGGTAAGGAGTCCAAAACTGTACACAATACTCCAGGTGTGGTCTCACCAGGGCCCTATATAATTGCAGTAAGACGTCTTTATTCTTATACTCAAATCCCCTTGTAATAAAGGCCAACATACTGACGTAAGAAAACTACTAGGCACTTGGTCTAAGCATTAAACAAAGCTTTAATCAACTGTTTTTCAACATGGAGATCTAGTTGTGTCCCTCACTAGTTCCTGTTGAGGAATGTCCTAAGCAAGCTGGGCCCATGCCCGAGTATTTATACTCTCCCTGGACAGCGCCACCAGCAGGCCGCCCAGTATTACTTCATACATGAATGACAAGATTCACGTCACATACCATTTGCTTTCCTAATTGCTTGCTGTACCTGCATGTTAACTTTTAGTGATTCTTGTACAAGGACACCCAGGTCCCTCTAAACACCAACATTTCCGAATCTCTCAACATTTACTTTTTGAAGTGTAGTCACTGTTGTAATGTAGGAAACACGGCAGCCAATTGCGCACAGCAAGCTCCCACAAACAGCAATCTGATAATGACCAGATAATCTGTTTTAGTGATGTTGATTGAGGGATAAATATTGGCCAGGGCAACTCCCCTGCTCTTTTACGTCCACCTGAGGGAGCAGACGGGGCCTTGGTTTAATGTCTCATCTGAAAGACGGCACCTCCAACAGTGCAGTGCTCCCTCAATACTGCACTGGAGCGTCAGCCTAGATTTTTGTGCTCAAGTCTCTGGAGTGGAACTTGAACCCACAACCTTCTAACACAGAGGTGAGGGTGCTACCCACTGAGCCACAGCTGACACTACTGCCTCCAATCCTTTTGTGAAAAACCTCAGCCCTATGCTCCGAGTCTATGTTCTTACAAAGTGAAGAACCCTAATTCTCTAAGTATTTTTCTCAGAACGAAGAGATCTAAGTTTCAATATCATCCTTTTTTCTTCCTCTGTATCCTCTCCAGTGCCACAAAATTGCTCATCAGATGTGGGCATTTCATATTCGTTGCAGCTCTATTGAGTCAGTTTGTGTTTGAGTGCAAAGGTCATGTCTGACAATGAGGTTGTGTATGAGAGAGGGTGTAAGGTCAGAAATGACAGTGGGATGATCACCCAAATTGCTGCTTTAGACAGTGAACTCTGCTGAGACTCAGACACCTCTGTTCACCTCTGTTCAAAAATTAATAGCAAGCCTGGCTAAACAAGAATATCACCCTCTTTGAATGGTTTACAGCTTCAGGAAAACACCAGCTGTTTCTATACAAATAAAGTTCAACAAACACATTCCAGATATTAACAAAAGGTTAACAGGCCTTATCAGCAGTTTACGAATAAGAGGAAAGCACTTATAGGTAGTAATAATACAGTTCAACAGCAAGTTACAAAAGTTAACATTCCTCAGTAGTTTACATTGCATCTTTTTTGCTATGATTTTCACCATAAGAAAATATAACCCTAAATAACTAGAGATACTTACGAATCATTGGAGCAATCAGATTAGATAGTAAAGGTGCGACAAACCTGGCAAGAATCCACTCCGCCTTGTTCTAAATTTCCTGCACAGGCCATGGACTCATCAAGGACGCCAGCGTAAGAGCTAGCTTTATTGCAAGATCGTAGAGAGATTAGTTTTACAGATGCATCCAATAAATATTTCGAACCGTTTCCTGAAAAGAAGAAATTGCATGAATATCGAGTTTTTAATGTAGAATTTTCACTTTTTTTAGTTCAGTTTCTTTTTTAGATGTATATAATTAACATGATGGATTTGATGATAACCTGATTCAGTTGTACCCCATCCTGAAATGTAGCACTCTGAGTTGAGAGGGATCACAACATTTGGCAAACATGCTGTTTTGACATATTTGGTTTCCTTGGTGCACTGCCCTCCAACGTTTTTTAATTTCACCAAGGCTGAAATATAAGCATTATGTTAATTTAGGATTTCCATACATAAAATCACAACTAATCTGGGGAGAGAATTGCTCTTTTGAGCTGTTTATAATTTTGCTAGAAATCTTCACAAACGCATTGAAGATGTGGCTACACACAGCATCCACAGCAACCAGAACTCCACTGCTGATATTTAATTTTGAAATAGGCAAAAAGATTTAAAAAAAAATAAATCAAAGCAGATTCAGGGAAACAATTCTGCACCTATTATGGAAATCATTAATAATATAGAGATTATGGAAATCATTAATAATATAGAGATCATTTAGTGAATCTGTCTCCCTGACTGGAACTTTGCCTTCCGAGATAACCAGATTGGGAGTTCAGTTGCCTTTGGGATGGAAAAATGGAGAATGCATATGCCTGAGTTCCAAAGCTTTGCATCGGGATTACCAATTTGTAAAACTACTCCTTATTTCTTCAAACTGTTTGAGCATCTCCGTATGTATAGCCCGTAATTGGTTTTATCCATAGAGTTACCTAGGCATTCCATCAAACAGGTAGAGGAAAAAACTGATAATTTTTCTGAAACACTTCCTACCAAAATGAAACCAGTCATCCAGTAATAGCTGTGACTTTCCAGCTGGCATCTCCTTAACTGATAGACTAGAAAACAAACAGTTTGCTCACCAATGTCGTTGTACAAGGCGCTCTCTGTTTCTCGATAGTCTGGATGTGCAATAATTTGCTCGACATCGAACTTCTGTTCATTTAGTTCTGTTTGCTCTATATTGTGTTTCCCAAGTAATACTTGATAGTCCCTGGCTTGTGTGCTACAAATCATTGGGGTGGTAAAAATAATCACATTTTCATAGGAAGTCAGTGCACAGATTAAATTCCATTATACAGTCATTTGCATCACAACCTATGGAAAACAACACAAGTTTGTACTGGCAGGCGATTAACAAGACCTTAATTGCCCTTAGCAATTAAAATGGATGATTTTAAAGCAATAATACTACTGAAATGTCAAAAATAATTATATTCTTACCATTATCTCTTTCTTCCATATTCTCTTTTCTAAATTTTCTGTTCTATATTTTTTTTCTAGATTCTCCATTTCGTTTTACTTTTATTCTTTAAATGATTTCTTATCTATTTTTACAGTATACTTACCTATTATCCTCTGCTTTCACCAGCCCACTGCTCATTTTTTTGAGCTGGAACTCATTTTAAAAGTGTCTCTTGAAAAGCAATTCAAGAGGCTAGCATTTGCAAACATGCACACAACAAAAGGCTGAAAGACATACATCAAGTCCATTAATGCACACTTCATTCACTAGATGGAATGAGCTCATGCACGGCCTTATTCAACCCCTATTAATGCTAAATCAGAGAAGAAAGAACTGTGGCTAATTTCAGGAAAAACTCTGGGAAATTGCTCCCTGACCGGCAATCAAGCAAGCTCCAGGAGACCATGGGCGTGCTAGAATATTGCATAAGCGGGGCATAAGAATGATTGCCCACTCATAAACATGGCCTGAGAAATTGGTAAACGTCTATCCCCAGAACCATAAAATTGTTAACAGGCAGTTGCTTTAAAATTGTGTTTGTATCTCATGATAAGCAGTGCATGTGATTTGTTACTGCTAATGCGATGAATCTTCCCCACAGTTTAAACAGAGAAATTCAAAATACAGGGAGTTGGACCACGTTAAAAAAAATTCTCTGATATAAATGGAGCATTATTTGAGTCCACATTGAATGAGGCTGTATTCATCCCTCAGTTCAATCTTGTTTGAGGGGACTGTGCCACAAATGGGAGGAGAGTTGCTCCCGTATTCCAAGCATGGATTGATAACGTTGAGAATCCGGATTTGGAATCAACTTCCTTTGACTGTTTTGGACAGAAATACGTCTCAAGATGATCTTCCGGAACAGTTTACGATTCAACATCTGTTGATGACTACTTCTTCCTGTCAGACAGCCTCAACAGAATTCGATCTCCTACACTTAGATGGACCTTCTTATTGATCAGTGACTTCAAGAACAGCTAGAAAGCTAAAAAAAAACCACCATGGCCATTCATTCACTCATTCACACTTGCTACAGGTCTCATCCAGGTGGTTTGGCCTCTAAATAGAAATAAAAACTGGGAAGACTTAAGCTCTAGAAATGACCAGCTTCGTAATTATCTGAAAGTGCCCAACAAAGCATCACCTGGTGCTTATCCAGGCATTTTTCATTCAAATGTAAAAGTAATTTTTTTTCATAGTTATCCCTAATCCACATCCATAATCTACATTAAACTCTAACTACCATTCCTCAGCTCCTCCAGATTAGACTAATGCATCTATTATTTGTTTCTAAACACATACCTTGCCTCCAAGCAGTGAGCTGCAGTAAGGACCCAACAGGGTGTGATCAAGGTTCCTCCACATTGGTGCCCTTGATCATAAATACTTATTTGAGTTTTTAGTTGCAGAGATGCCTGCCAAGGGTGTCTGCCACGAGCTGTCTTTTGTCCACCATAGATGCGACTTAAATTTCTTCTTAATGCTACTTCTCCACAGCTTTCAAAAGACGGAGTTAGCACAGTTGTAGGGACAACTTCAGTTTCAGGTGCTACAGTAGTTTCTGCATGAAACACAAAATGGTATTGGTTACTGTCAAAAGGGTTTTAGTTCTAATACCTTGCCTATGAAGTAACGAACACTAAGCTATATAATGCTGAAAAAGGAAAAAATAGACTTGCATTAAAAAGCACTTCATTATTTCACTCAGAAACATCTCAAAGTACTTCACCCATGCAAATCATTATTTAGGCGGCAGTTAGAATATTGTGGGGAAGTCTCTGCTTGTTTCCGTTAGTTTTGCGCCCAGATTCCAGCACAATTGGCTGAACCAGCGCAAAAGATCAGGGAATTTAATACGTAGGCGAGTTAAGCCCAAAACCACTTTCACACAAATCAAAAAATATTTAACTTACTAACAAACTGCCTAGTGTACACCCCAATTACTGTAAAATGGTTCAGTATAGTTTTTTTTAAAGTCTATTTCAGTGATTTTTAAATCAGGTTACTCACAGGTGGAGGACTGGACACCCTTATTAAAAATGCTTAATTTTGGTGATAAACCTATTTTCAGCTGTGTTAATAAAACTGCACCAGGTTATCACTCTTAAGTACATCAAGGAATACTTTTTAATGGGGAAAAAAAAGCAGTTACATTCTATTACGCTGCCTGATTGCGCTGGTTCATGGAAGATTTTACATTTGTGATTACACAAATTAATTTTAGTGGAAACTTGAACTCTAGCCTAACCAGTGCAATTTCAAGCACATTTTGGGTGCAATTTCCTGAGTGGAAACCCTACCTCACAGTGTCCAATTTTGGGTGTCGTACTTTACGATGGATGTCAAGGCCATGGAGAAGCTGCACAAGAGATGCACCAAGATGATACCAGAGATGAGAGACTTTTGTTATGAAGAGGGACTAGAGAAACTGAGGCTCTTTTCATTAAAACAGAGAAGGTTAAGAGGGGTGTCTGAGAAAGGCATTCAATACAATGAAAGGTGTTGCTAAGATGGTTAAGGAAATAAGGGTGCCTCAGAAATAAAAAAAAAAAAATCCCATTTGCCTTCTGCTAACTTTTGAAATACAACTGACCAACCTTTGAATGTAGAAATCCTGAGCCCCCGCATGCCTAGTAATATTAGGTGCCAAGGAATCACACGCATCCTTGAAATGCTATTACTTAATGATCAGGTAAGCAGTATATAATATGCTATGACATGCTGTAGTCAATCATACACAATACCACAAAGGCTTTAACTGTACGCACCTCTCTGGCATTGAGAGATTGTACAAAAATCCCATTTCAGTTTTCCATTTTGTTCTTTAAAAAAGCACCAAGGTTTATCGTCATCATCAGGATTCCTGATCAAAGATAAAGTTAAAAAATGATGTCAGTTTTAGCCACTTGTATCATGCTGAAAATGACTTCCATTCCTTCTAATTATTGTTATTGCTATTTTCCCCTTTACTTTCTCTCAGCACCTATTTTAATTCCAAGCTTCTTCCTTTACTTGGGAAAGTGAGATGCGTTTCAGCTGGACTGTACTTGTCTGTTTTATCCTCTTCTACACCCCCCTCAGGATGAGCATTCCATTGAAGCAAACGACAGGTCCTTCCTACAACTACTTTAAGAAAAAGGACCCAACATGGCTGAAAGGGGCTTATCCAGCAGCACCATCTTAAATGGGTGCTCCGCTATAGTCAGGCATTGAGAAGCCATGACTTAAACACCCTTTTTTGTGGTTTTAATGAGGTGAATGTACGCCTGGTATGCAACCACAGGCATTTCTCCCCCATATTATTACGTGCTGTGTGCACCTGATGTAAAGCAGGCCACAGGCCTTTGCATCTGATATTGTGGGTTTCTCATAACCAAAGTGCTTCAGGTACTGACCAGTGTATTATTGGCCCTAGGGTAACACCAGGTCAGGGTTAGGGCTGGAATTAGGCTTAGTGACGACTGAACTCTGAGTCTTTATGGTATATTTTTACCTGCAAAATCTGTGATCTCCAAGACCATTTTCTTCAGCTTGGTCCCCAAATATATTGATATTTTTCCTTAGAAGCAAGTGCGAACTCCAGTATAAACACATTTTCCCCTGTTCTGTTATACCGACATTGCCTCTGTAGGTTTCACCATTTCCCTCATAACAGTCATTGGACTCTGTAGAATATTAAAGCCTAGAGTTACATGTAGATAGATGTAAGTTCAACAATATCAAATATTTACCTTAGGGATGAACATTATCCTAACCCAAAAACTCAGACAATCTACATCTGACTAGTATTAAACCAGAAATCATACAAGACTTTGCTACTGCCTATTCAAAAATAAGAAAAAAATAATTATAGGATATTATCAATCTTCTAAGATCACTTTAGCATTACAGATTTTACCAATGGGTAAAAATAACTTAATGGAAGTAAATTTGCTACAAACAGGAAAAAGCTAGTTCCAAATGACTGATTTGGAAGTTTTAATTGAACTACTTTGATTGAATTTAAATATATGTAAATAAGGACATCCATTGAACACAAATAGCAAACGCTGTTGGAGACACTCAGCAGGTCAGGCAGCATCTGTGAAGAGAGAAACAGAGTTAACGTTTCAGGTCGATGACCTTTCGTCAGAACCAATTCTGATGAAAGGTCATCGACCTGAAACGTTAACTCTGTTTCTCTCTTCACAGATGCTGCCTGACCTGCTGAGTATCTCCAGCATTTTCTGTTTTTATTTCAGATTTCCAGCATCTGCAGTATTTTCTTTTTGTATTAACAAACACTGTTACCTGCTTCACAAAATTTCCCTGTGAATGATTTTGGACAGGCGCAAGTGAAAGTTCTTCTTGTTTTGCCCCTTCTGCAAGTTCCTCCATTTTTACAAGGGTTTACTGAACACGTGAAAATTGCTAAGAGGAGATGGTTGGGAAACATTGTTTAAGTTTTGTAACATCGCTAAAGAAATATACATTTCAGACTGTCACCTTTCCTTTAGGTGTTATTGATTTTTTTTTTCTCCTTTGAAAGTGTTTAAAGTACAATAAAACAAAAGTAAACCCCCGGAGAAAAACATATGAGCAGAAATTGGTCTCCATTGTGCCCGTTTTTTGGGCGCTATCTCTCACGCCTGGCTTCCCCTGGAAGTGCCGGCTGCCAATTCGTCAGCCGGTGATATCCAAGTGTCTGGGGTGCCCGCTTAAAACAGACGTTAGGCCCACTGAATATGCTAATCAGGGGTGCAATGCCTGCTAGGATCTTGGAAACATAATAGAAACATAGAAAAATAGGAGCAGGAGTAGGCCATTCAATATGATCATGGTTGATCCTCTATCTCAATACCATATTCCCGCTCTCTCCCCATACCCCTTGATGCCTTTTGGATCTAGATTATTTTTTAAGAAGGAGATAGACAGATTTCTAGACCTAGCTGCCAAATTCGGCATAAACTGGGCGAAACATGTACTACACATGCTCTGTTTTCTTGCTCCGTGTCTACAGAGAGTACTTACGTTAATGTGGAGCCAGGAGGAGCAGGGGTTGCTCCTCCTGAGTCCACAGCAATACTGTGAGCCTCTGCCAGCCTGTACTTGCCACTCCTCCCGTTTGCCTCGCCCTCTCCCAGTACTTACCTACGGGACATCTCCACAGCTGAGCCTGCTGAATTTTGCAGGGCCCTGAATAGCAATCTGCATTAGAACACCCGATTGGTACCTGCAGCCTGCCGGTTTTGTAGATGAGGCCCAGGGGCCAACTTGGAGTGAGTCTTGGACCTTCCTACCTGTTAGGGAATTGGCTTTTTGGTTTATCTGGTGCCGAGTAGGAAGAAACCCAACCCCCACCAACAGGTCTATTCCTCCAGGTTCCATTAGTGAACCAGGCTGGCTGCTTAATCATTAACAATACCCTCGACTACTGCAGTTCGGCCAAGTATCAGACTACTGAGTCAACCACAGAGGATGGACTTTGTTCCGAACTTCTGAATCAGTCATGTCATCTTGGAGCCACTTTGAGCCTAAATAGAACCCACTTACTCCCCACCTAAGGAGGATAGTCACTAGTTGGTCTTTAGGCAACTGTCAAGAATGGGTTTGAGTCCTTGCTAGATGGATAGCAGGCACCAGGAGCTCCTCACGAGTTTTATTTACAACGCATTAGCCCAGGTACAAAACCTTATCTTAGTTCACAGTACACCCTGGCTTGCTGTCATCTGCAAATGTAATTACATTGCATTGAGACTTTGATTGCAGGTCATTTATGTATAGCAAGATCAGGGAGTTGAGGGAGGGGGAGGGGGGGGTTGTTCCAAAATAGACCCATGATGCACCACAGTCAATATCTCCTCTCTTTGCGGCCCAGATCCCCTCACAACTATCATCTACTTTTGTAAAAAGAAGTTTCCCATGGAAATTTATCAAAGGACCTGTGGAAGTTAAGTTGCATTATATCATTTGATTTATCATCCCTGTCATATTCAAACTTCATTTGAGTCCCTGAGGGTTTTAACTTTCTCCTTCACTACCCTTTTTGCTGTTATATTATTGGAAGAACTAATTAGTGTTATGTTTTACATCTGCTGTTATATTCCTTTCCAGTTTTCTTTTGCCTTCCCTAATTTTTTGACTGACTTCAATATAATCTTGTACTTGGATCAATGTTCCATTGCCTTCCTCTCTTCTCTGTAACAGCTTTGTAATCTTTTTCCCTTTTATTTTTTCTCACTGATGCATTTTGGAGCATTTTTATTCATTTTGCTTTGCTGCGCTTCACCGCGAGAGGGTGATTCGGTGATCCAACACTCCCAGTGGGGAGTGCCGATATCTCTGTCAGGGGAGCTCTGGATTGCGGAGTCACCTGCATGAGCTCCTCTCGCATGATGGTTTCGAAGGATGTCCTTTTTGTCTTTGACAGATTTCTTGACAACATTTCACAAAGCACTATAGGAAACAAGAACGCATATAGGCATATGATGTTGAAAAATACAACTGGTTACCATACATTTTTTGCAGCTCGGTGGTTTGTATGGGTAGTCACATTTGCACTTGTAGTATGGCGAAACAGTGTTAAGGACACACTCTCCATTTTTGCATGTTTTCTTCTTACAGGGATTATTCACTGCAATTTAAAGAACAATGTTTTAAAATGTGTCCAGTTGTTTTCCTCCTCACTTACCCTTTCCTGTTGTAAATTGGAATGTGATTTGGACCTCAGACATCTATAAGAATTAATATCAGTCAACCACAAGCATGGAATTAACTAGGGCATTGGTGCAGTTTAACAACGAGTTATGAATCAGAAAGAACTTGCATTTATATAGCGCCTTTTACACCCTCACAATGTCCTAAAGCTCTTCACTGCCAATGAATTACTTATGAAGTGTAGTCACCACTGTATTTTAGGGAAATAGTTTAAACCCAATATGAAGCATTATGAATGTTGTCAGATTGTGGCCAATAACAACAGATAAGTGTTTGCCTACCATCTTTAAGGTTTCATAAAACAATAAATAATATTTGAAAGCAAAGCAAATCATTAAAAATGTCACTTCTGCATGGTTGCTTTTCTATTATTTAAAAGCTAATATTACTGAAAGAAATTTAAGCAGTATAGCAAATGAAAGATATGTCTACAGAATTCTATCACTTAACTTCAAGGATAACATTACAACCTCCTTAAATTATACAAGCATTACACCAAAGACCAGCAATAACAATAGATCCCAAATGTGTTGGATTGAACAAATTATTGGAGGTTTGTAGCTAAATGTGGTGCAGGCATCATGAGTTGTGCTCTAATGGGAAGAAAACTAATTGGAATGTGTCTGCTATGTTGACTACTCTGCGTTTACAGCTAAGGTTGGTTACTCCTGGCTGCATGTTTGGATTTGTTCTGTAGAGGTTTGTAAATTTCAATGCCTCACCATGTCTCTAACAATGTGTGTTGTGTGCATTTTTAAATCAAATTAGCAAGAGATAAAAGGCAATAAGCAAATGAGCAGTCAGGTGAACCCTAAGTCTCATTTTGTCATCCTTATACATAACACAAAAGGATGACACTGGTGCTAAAATTCAAGGATATTCAATGTTTTAAAACTAAATTATGTTCTTCTTTGGTTTTGTACTTTACCCTCTCTGTTTCTTTGCATTTTCTTAAATAGTAGGTTTCTGAGAGCACTGATTTTCCTACCCTTATATTCTTTGCTTCTTAAGTAATTTATTGGATTAGGTTTATCTTAAGTTCAACCTAGCTGTGCATGCTACGTATTTTATCTGCGGCAACTGTTGCAAGACTAACATCCACGGATGCTGCCTGACCTGCTGAGTGTTTCCAGCAATCCAGTAAGGTAACATTTGGAATGTAAACCTAACCCTCTCCAATAACTCATCATCAATGGAAACCACTCTCCTTGTTACTCGTTTTCTTTTTTTTCAGAATGAGCATGGTAGCCTACTGGTTATGGTACTAGACTAGCAACCCAAAGGTTCATAATCCTACTGTGGCAAGTTGTGAAAATTGAATCAATGCCCCGGAATTTGCAGGTGTAATGACGGCAAAACTGTCAGCAACTTCCGGAGTACCGCACTTGTGCAGTTAAACACAGAAATCCAGAAGTTGCTGACAGTTATTCCCTACTCTTCCACAGGGCGTGCTGTTGAACTCCCCACAGCCGGCAATCAATTAAAATCACTGAATTGATGAGAACTTAAGCTTCTACGCTGGAATATCGCGCTTAAAACCCCCTGAAAAAATTAAGCCTTGTTAAATGAGGTGTAACTGGGTTTTTAATGGCGTACTGAGTCATAATTACTGCTGAATAACCGCTCTGGCCCTGAAAAACTAATTTTATATCTGTGCAATGTCAAATTTCTCCATTATGATAAAAATTCCATGTTTTTTCCCAATTTTTTTTTAAAGTTTGTTTATGATGTTTCAGCTTCTACCTTCATCCCATGTGTGTGTCCCAATCTTTATTTTGCTCTCTGTAAAAATGATTAAAAAGTGAAGGAAAATCAGTGCATTTTACTTCCCGGATTGCTGTCTGTGAGAATTCTTCAATGTCATTGGATGCTTAGGCAGCTTGAGGACATCCCTGTTGCTGGACGCTGGAGATCCCCTAGACCTGGGGTCAGATGCAAGTTAACGTCGGGAGAGGTGAAATTGACGCCACAGAGATCACTCGATCTTTGTGGGCAGCTTTCTTCGAGGTCAGCGGCGAGCGCCATCACTTCGACACTGACCGCTAGCACCTGAAGATGACCGCAAAAGCTGCTGGATTATTGTAAAAACTTAACTGTTCACCAATGTCCTTCAGGAAAGTAGAACCTGCCACCCCTACCTGGTCTGGCCTCTAGTCCCACACTATGGCCGCGATTTTCCCGTTGGAGGCGGGTTGGAGTCGGGTTGGCTGGTCGATGGGTTCCGGTCCTGCTGCCGTTTCAGCCGCTTCAAAATAATGATGTTCATTTAACTGGACTTATTAAACCCGCCATGCGCGCTACCCGGCCCAATCAGTGTGCTGCTCGCCTCTGCTGACGTCTTCGATTCAGGTGCATTTAAGGGGCCCATGTAGCCTTTGGATTTCTCCTGATAACTGGTCTTTGCTCTTGCAGCAGTCATCTTCCAAAGGCTGCTCCTCGATTTGATGATGACTCCCTCCATGCTCTTGTGGAGGGAGTAAGAAGGTGCAAGGAGGTTCTGTTCCCTCCCAATGGGCGGAGGAAGCCTCCTCAGCACACAAAGGCAGCCTGGCTGCAAATTGCTGATGAGGTTAGCGCTAGGTCGTTGTGTTCACACACCTGGGTTCAGTGCAGGAAAAGGTTCAATGATCTGCTACTCTCAGCAAAAGTGAGTATAACATCACACTTACCTTCAATCTGCTTCCCATCTCCTCTCATCACCAACACTCTGCATTGTCAACCTACTCCTCCACATCCCAACTTACCCTTACATCCCTTGCACCCTTAACCATCCCTCTCTCTCTCTCTATGTACAGAATCACTTCACCATCCTACTATGCACCCTTCACACTAGCGCTCTCTGTTATGCAATGACAACAACTAACAATGTACAGGGAGGCACCATGGTATTGGCACCTTACTCCATCTTTGTCTCCCTCTAAGCATCTATGTTATGGATTCTTTACACTCACTCCATCAATCTCGCTGAAACTCCACTTGTGTCCCTCATTGCAGGAAAAGAGAGCCCACAATAAGGGGAAGAGGGACAGGACAGGAGGAGGCTCACCTTCGATAGCGCATTTAACAAACGCTGAGGAGGTTGCTCTCGACATCGTCGGAGGTGCAGAGGAGCTGGAAGTGGGGGACGTAGAGACGGGCGCAGTAGAGCAAGCTGGTGACACATTAGATTTGCAACCCTCTCATTTAGATTGCATGAGTGACTGAGATGGCATCTGATGTTCATAGAGATTGACTTCTGATCATCTGCATAATAGGATGTGTCTACTACCTAAATGTCACATGTCTAACTCATGTCTTTACTCCCCCACAGGACCATTGAAAGCCCCCGTCCCCAATGTCTAGGAGGAAGAGCCAGATGATTCCTCAGAGGAACCTGTAGCCTCTGAGGGAGCAGCGTCACCAGAAATCAGCGCAGCCAGCACCAGTGCAGAGACGCGCACCTCGGTGGGTCATTCGCGACATAGAGTAGTGTTGTCACCTGGTGTATCACAGCTCACAAGTGAGCATCAGCAGATTGCGGAGACAGCGACAGCAGTGAAGAGTCCTCGTCGGAGGCCGCAGGACTCTCCTAGCTCAGCTCAGCTGCATGTAGATGCTGAGCCTCGGGGGCCATCCAGGAAGAGAGCGGTCCTGGAACTTCAGGAACAAGTGCAGGAGTCTCTGACAGGGTTTGCATCCACGGTAACTGAGTGTGCAGAGAATGGAGGAGTCCATCTCAAACATGAGCAATGCCGTGGTGCACGCAATGGCGAATGTAGGTGCCGCCATGGAAAGGATGGCAACCTCCATGGAGGACATAAATTGCCAAACTCAAATTAACATGGTGACTCTTCTAAATAGATGGTCTGCTATGGAGGATAGATGGGCATCTATTGAGGAGAGGAACCAGAGGTACATGGACATCCCCGTTATGAGGACTATCAGAACAGAGATGGGTTCTCATGGCCCTACTGATGTGCAGCAAGGTGCTCTCCAGCCACTTGCTAGCAGTGAAGTGCGGATGACCCATGAGAAGGATGTTGGTGGTACACAATAAGGAAGTGTGAGCTCCTCGCCAAGTGCTCACACTTCCATGCCACTGCGGAGCCCTCGGTCAGAGCCCAGATTCCGCACCCAACTGAGATGGCCGTCTCAGCCCCTGCACAGCCGCAGGAGGAGCAGACTGTTGCGGAGCCCTTCCAGGCTCCCAAACCCAGAGGATGCCCGCCAAAGCCGTCTAAGCAGGCGCAGCATGGAAGTGAGCAAGGTGCCTCTACATCTGCTGAAGCCACAGGGGAAGCACCACGTAGAAGCACGCATAAGAGAAAGTTAACACACAAATAGTCACTTGGGTGTTTTGATCTCATACAAAGTAACATTTGTCATAGTGATTTTAAATATATTGAAAAAATGCAATGGCAAAGATTCAAAGAGTTGGCCTCTGTGTGCTCAGAAATGGAAGTTACACAGTGAGGGGTCAGGGCAGTAATGATGGTGGTGAGAGTGATAGGAAACCACAGTTTATTGTACAGATGCTGTATGGTGTATTAAGAAGGTCGGCCAGACATTCATTTCCATGTGCCAGCCACATGTGGTTGATGCGTAAAGTTACGCGAATCTGGCATGGATTAGTGTATCCCTTGCCTCACGGCCAGCAATGTGGTCACGTGCTGGTGGAATTGGCACATCTGCCTCCGCAAGGTGTCCCTCATTTGCCGCCTCCTCCTCCACTTCCTCCTCCTCCTCTTCTGAGGAGGCTCTGCGCTGAGCCACTTGTTCCTCAGGCAGCGCTAAGCCACGCTGCTGTGCGATGTTGTGCAGGGCACAGCAAACCACGATGATTCTGGAGACCCTGGCTGGTGCGTACTGTAGGGCTCCACCAGGTCTGTTGAGACATCTGAATCGCATTTTGAGCAAGCCGATGGTTTGCTCTATGATGCTTCTGGTGGAAATGTGGCTCTCATTGTAGCGCTCCTCAGCTGCGTTTGATGGCCTCCTCAACGGCGTCATTAGCCACGTCTTCAGGGGATAGCCCTTATCTGCAAGTAGCCATCTGGAAAGTTGGGTTGGCAGATTGAAGAGCTGAGGCACAGTGGACTGCCGCAGGATGAACGAGTCATGGCAACTGCCAGGGAACTTGGCGCAAACAGGCATAATGTTCTTCCTGTGGTTACACACCAGCTGATGTAAGGGAGTGGAAGCCCTTGCGGTTGACCAATACAGCTGGGTTGTGATGGAGTCCCCTAATGGCCACATGTGTGCAGTCAATCATTTGGATTTTAACTCCCGTCAATCATTTGGATTTTAACTCCCGACCCACCTCCAAACCTGCTCTCAGGACAACTAGTGATGGGTAATAAATATTGCCTTACCAGTGTCACCCACATCCCAAGGACAAATAAACATTAAAAAACCTTAGCGCTAATTATTTAGATTTAATGTTCTGTACTGCAATACGCTGTATTGATGCTCCCATAAAATGACTTTTTACATTGATCTAAATTAGACAAAATAGATTTTGTCTATTGGTCAGCACTTCTAAAACCTGAAGTTTTCAGTTATTAGTATTGTTTTATGATTGAACACTTATTAGTCATCATCCTCGGTTCCGAGGGACTGCCTAAGAAGAAGAAGACTTAATATTATTAATTATTATAAACAATATACAGAAATGTTCCAAAAATATAATTTGGAACAGTATATTATTCTCCTTCAAACAGAATTTTCTGCTATACTCAGATCATGCTGTGTACAAAGAGAATCGAAAATGTAGAGTGCATAACCTATTGTCATCTTAAAAACATTCTGCCACTGATCTTCCATATCGTGTGCAATGCTGTAATGATTGACAGGTTGGAATACCAGAAGAATAGAAATAAACAACGCTAAATCAAATTTAGTATAGCCCAAATTTAAGTATCTTAGAGGATGCAGCGGGCACTGAATGGCACATTGTCCTTTTGCCAATTAAGTGAGTTAGAATCCAATCCAAGCTGATGAGTTGAAAACAACCCCTCTCATTGCTGGCTGTAAGGATTTTGCGTGGAATGAATTGATGTTGTCTCAACGCAGTTGCAATTGGGTGTGAATATGCAGCATAAAACAGGTAACTTTTCAGCATAAATCGAGGATCTCGCATGGACAGACTGCAAGGATAGCCAGGGCAGAAACTGGAAAAGCTCATACTGGTGTTGCAAGAGGTGCTTTTCTGAGGTTGGGGTTCAAGTAGTTTTGGGATAGTGGGGTGGGGTGGGGGTGGGGTGGGTGTGGTGTTGGTCACTATGGTCCTGACCTGTGACTATTTGCTGCTGACACCAATTGACAGAGATGGAAAACCATTCCGCCCCACAGTGTCAGCCATGGCTCAGTTAGTAGCACACTCGCCTCTGAGTCAGAAGGTTGTGGGTTCAAGTCCCACTCCAGGGACTTGAGCACAATAATCTAGGCTGACACTCCAGTGCAGTGCTGAGGGAGCGCTGCACTGTCGGAGATGCCGCTTTTCAGATGAGACGTTAAACCGAGGCCCCGTCTGCTCTCTCAGGTGGATGTAAAAGATCCCTTGGCCCTGTTTCGAAGAAGAGCAGGGGAGTTATCCCCGGTGTCCTGGCCAATATTTATCTCTCAACCAACATAACAAAAACAGATTATCTGGTCATTAGCACATTGCTGTTTTTGCGACCTTGCTGTGCACAAATTGGCTGCCGCGTTTTCTACATTACAACAGTGACTACACTGCAAAAAGTACTTAATTGGCTGTAAAGCACTTTGAGACGTCTGGCGGTCGTGAAAGGCGCTATATAAATGCAAGTCTTTCTTTTAAGTCTTTCACAGCAAGTGCCATCTTACACTTTGATGTGCACAATAATTTATCAAACACATAAATCAAAGGAAGAATTGTAACTGATTTAAATTTTAATCTTATTTTTTATGTGTGTGCTGAGAAGGTGAGCATCTAATACCCATTGTGGTGGTACCTGCACAAGGCACAAAAAGAATTGCTCTTAGATGAGCTGGGGAGGTCAAACGAGAGCTGCGGAGGTCAAACTTGGCCGCTTGCAGCTCCAATAACGCACAAGCTGGGAATGAGTTACTGGAGGCCAGGGAAAGAAAACTAAATAAATATAATAACCTTGAACAGTGTTTCACAAATTTGTTTTTGTGTCACGGGGGGGGGGGGGCAAAGTTTGAAGTATTGCAGCCTACGCTTTTGTTACATAGCTGCAAAAGAAAGTCAAGAAACGCAGAGTCACATTCACCGATGTTATGCAACAAAAATCAATACCATTTGTTCAAAATTTGTTAAAGTGTATCACGGCAATACGGAACCATATTGCCCTCCAAGTTGAAAAGTGGGAGAACTGCCTGCGTTTCATTATAATTTGTGACCTACTGACAAAATCATGGGCCCTCGCAATTTTCAAATAGGTAATTTCTGAAAGTGGGATTCGCTTACAGGTAATAAAAAAAACAACTGATCATAACTCACTCTCCAATATATACTTATATACTTATTGTGCAGAAAAGTGTTTGTTGTCTAAAAGGCAAAGTGCCTGAATGCTGTAAAGTTTCTTCTGGATACCTAGAAAGTCCCTGTACATAAACATTAAGGAGGCTGATGATTTTCACTGCCACTGGAATTGCAAGGCTGATGTTTGACTGCACCCCCCCCCCCCCCCCATTGGTCATTGTGGATCAGGTGGGAAACCTCAATCACAAATTCTGACAGATTTTGAGACTTGTCATGCATTGCTCCTCTACCATGCCCAGGGAGCTGACTTTCTGACAGTAGACTCACTGCCTGTGGTAGTACCTGTACTGTGCCCTCTGTACTTATTGGATGCCCTCTCCTCTTACTTCTCCACTGTGATATTCCCACCAATAGCTACTGCACCCATGCACTTGGCAGGACACATCTCTGAACTTTTTAAAATCTCTGTGGTGATATTTCAAAATCTTCCCCCTCGTAAACTGATTAGTGCCTTGTGTTAAGTACTTATTGATTTCATTGTACATCTTCAGAATGGTGCCAGATTTGCTCATTCATGACATTTATAAGGCTTTAACAAGCAAAAAGATGGACTCACTATTCAAAATGTTCATTAATCCATTTTTGGAGGGGTAGGAATTCTCAGATCAGTGCCAAACATGGTGCTGTCTTCCGATACTACAATGCGTTTTACTCTTGTCTCTATTTTACTAAAGTTAGTGAAGAGAGGAAGATATAGCTCTAGTTTCACAAAGTATAATCATAGAATCATCGAATAGTATAGCACAGAAGTAGGCCATTCAGCCCATTGAGTCTGTGCTAGCTCTTTTGAAGAGCAATCCAGTTCGTTCCATTCCCTGACTCCCCAACTCCCTGCATTTTTTCTCCTTCAAGTATTTATCCAATTCCTTTTTGAAGGCTACTATTGAATCTGTTTCCAACACCCTACCAGGCAGTGCATTCCAAATCCTAACCACTCGTTGCTTAAAAGAGTTTTCCCTCATGTTGCCTCTGGTTCTTTTGCCAATCACCTTAAATCTGTGCCCTCGGATTATTGACCCTTCAGCCATTGGAAACAGTTTCTGTTTATTTACTCTATCTAAACCCTTCATGATCTTAAACACCTCTATCAAATCTCCTCTTAGCCTTCTCTGCTCTAAGGAGAACAACTCCAGCTTCTCCAGTCTATCCACGTAACTGTAATCCCTCATCCCTGGAACCATTCTAGTAAATCTCCTCTGCACTCTCTCCAAAGCCTTCACTTCCTTCCTAAAGTGTGGTGCCCACAATTGGGCACAATACTCCAGCTGGGGCCAAACTAGTGTTTTTATATAAGTTTAGCATAACTTCCTGGCATTTGTACTCTATGCCTCTATAAAGCCCAGGATCCCATAATATGCTTTATTAACTGCTTTGTTAACCTGTTCTGCCACCTTGAAAGATTTGTGCACGAACACCCCCAGGTCTTTCTGTTCTTGCACCCCCTTTGAAATTGTACCATTTAATTTAGTATGTTTGTATAAGTTCTGTTATTATAATAATGTGCGAGAGGAATTTATTTTCTTTGACATTTGTGCATTGTACACAGCACACGCACAATTTGTTTGTGACTTGTAAAATGTTGACTGAGATGTATTAAAATATCTCCTAAATTCAATATTCAGTGTGTTAAGGATCCTCAGCTACTTTGTACTCCAGGAAAAAAGAAACACGGAAGAATTCACCAAGGATACACATTACCCAGTGGGATCTGAGGTGTAATTTAGGAAGGATGCAGTATGGAATGGCACATGAGCCAGTAGCCAATAAAATGTCTTGGAAGGTGCAATAGTCTGGGCTGAATAAGAAGACCGATTCCTTTCTCGTTGATTTGTTCATTGTTTTTGATTAACCCATTGTTTTAAAGTTAGCAGCTGTGGTTATTAAAGCTTTCCTTTTAACTGTATTACAAGTTACATTTAACGAATCAGTAAACACAAAAAAACCATGTTTGGAAAGATCATTACCTATTTGACACGTCTTTCCTGTATAAAGGGGATGACAATGACACTTGAAGTCTCTGTTAATCGATTCACAGGTACCCTCATTTTCACAAGGATTTGTGAAACAAGGATCTGGAAAAATATTTAAGTAGCAATATTATTTTTTTCATCCATTTTAAGTGTGGGACATACAGTACATAAATTAATAACCAGCAGTCCAAAGACAACTAACAGGTACATAATACTTCAAAATATTAAGCAAGGACTTAGACTGCAGTGAACGTATCTCTCCAAGTTACTATTGTAATCATCTATAGAGATTCCTGGTGGAAGGTAGAAGAATTAAATATCTCTTAAAGGCCCACATGCCTATGGATGTACCGAGCAGGTGTAGTTCTGTGAATATGCTAATCAAGCTGTGCTATCACTCTCAGATGGGTAGCTGCAGAAAGTAGTTGGCTGCTGGCTACAGCTCCTGTTATATTGCAAACTGTGCTTTGCTGTGAATTGCATACGTGCCCGCAGAGCATAATTCGTTTTCAGCAAAGTTGAAATATTCCGAGAGCACCGGCAGAACCACATTAGTACACCCCGCTTAAGTTTAGGAAGCGCCCTGGGAGTCCGATTGAGTCACCAAGCATCTTTTAAACCCAGCCTGATATCATACTGGAGTTATACTCCATACAAAGCAAGTCCAAGGGGTGTGCAATTGTCTCCTTGAGAGGGATCTGACTCCAGCGTGCTCTGGAGTTAGATTGCACATGCCACTGATAAGAGTGAGCCTGGGGGAGAGATTGGTTTAGGGTTGTTTTCAGCATCGAACTGGTTGATGCACTCAGACACTGGAAGCTCACAGCCCATTTTAAATTGGGCCTTGGTCCTTGGGCCTCATCTAAATAATTCCAGTGAGCTGCAGGTAGGTCCTCTGAGACTGCTCGCTGGTTTCCTCTGGACCAATTTGGGCTGGCTGTTATGGGGTGGAGAGCATGATACGGCAGCAGTTCTCAGTAGTGCTGTGGAGCCAGAAGCAGCATTCCTGCTCCTCCTGACTCCACATTAAGGTAAGATTTTTTTTTAAATTACCTTTTTGTTGGTGGTCTCCAGTGGTCCCTTTAAGGACCGCTGGTTTGGCCGCAAAAGGAACCAGAAAGACGATTTCTGACCAATCTCTGAGAGGTGTCCATGAAACAAGCATTAGGGCCCCTGATTAGCATAAATAAGAGGCTGAACACCTATTTAAGATGTCCACCATGGATGCTCAATATCGCCTAAGCCAATATGGCGTCAGGCGTATTTCAGCTGCCCTTGGGTCATAGCCCCCGAAATTGGACTTTTATGCCCCATTTTGCACTCGAGAAATGGTTGAAACTAGGTCCAAATGCTCCTCTGGCTGGAGAGTCTAGAACCAGGGGTCACAGTCTCAGAATAAGGGGTCGGCCGTTTAGGAATGAGATGAGGACAAATTTCTTCACTCAGAGGGTTGTGAATCTTTGGAATTCTCTACCACAGAGGGATGTGAATGCTCAGTCGTTGAGTATATTCAAGGCTGAGATTGTTAGATTTTTGGGGGGAGAAATTCGGTATCGCCCCGTTTGGGGTGTAATTATCGGCCGGGCGCAAAGTTTAGCGCCTGGCGCTAATTATCACCTCCGACTGTAAACTTGGCTTCTATCGCTCCTGGAGGTGATTGGAGCGCTAAATCAGGCGCTACACACCTGTCTTAAGGTGCTAACGCCGAGGAGTGAGGCGCTACCTCAAAGCGCTGGCGAAGCTCATGTGATATCACTCAGCAATGGAACACAGACGCACTGGCGCCGGCCAGTTCTTAAAGGGCAGGGTTGACCTTGCTCTCCATCCACATCCTGCTCATTGCAGCCTTGAATCTCGGCCTGGAGAGACCTGTACATCAAATCTGCTGGAAAGAACAATGGAGAGGCCCAGGGAAAGAGCTCAGAGCGCAGCCCCCACAGTCTCTTCTAAATCGGTGCAAGGAAGATCAAATCAAAATGAACCTGCAAAGTAGTGCTCAGTACCCAAAACTCCTTCACACAGTGTTGATTCTCTACAGAAGTCTCTCTCTCTCAGAATGCGTGGTGCAAAAATGTCGCTGACAAAAAAAGGCAGGAAGCGGTCGCCTTTAAATAGCACTCCCCCAGTCCCTTCCCACATGCAAAACGCTCCCCTCAACCTGTTGTTGCTAGCAGCAGGCGGTAAGGCAGGAGGGTGCCACTCAATATCTGGTCCAGGGCGCTACCGGGGCGTTGCACTCTCGACTGACGTCACGATCTGCGGGTGCAGGAGATCGTGGCGGTAGTGTTCAGCGCCGCCGCAAAATGTCTGGTCAATTTTGCGAGCGGCGCAAACATCGCTGCGCCCGGGTGTTAGTTGCTTTGCACCCCATTAGCACCCCTTAGGGCACTAACGGGAGGCGCAACGCAACCAAATTTTTCCCCCTCGGACTCTAAGGGAATCAAGAGATATGGGGATCGGGCGGGAAAGTGGAGTTGAGGTCGAAGATCAGCCATGATCTTACTGAGTGATGGAGCAGGCTCGAGGGGCCGTATGGTCTACTCCTGCTCCTATTTCTTATGTTCTCCCATTTGTTTAATCTGAGTCTTTTTAGATAGCTTAAGTTACTATTTCCTTGAATTTCCTTGGAGTTGTTCCCATATCACTGGAAGTGTGAGGGAAACCCTGTTTACGCCCATAAACTGAGGTTTGGTTGCACTGCCAGAAAAGCAGGAGCAGCCCTGAGGAAATTCCCAGCGCTGGGTAAGAATTTTTAACTTTATAAGCTATCCCAGGACTGAGTTCTCATTCATGAAATAAATTTACATTTGTATATTGCAAAATTAACAGTGATCAAACTTAAGATAATAATTGGAAACTGCATTCTACAATCAGAAAAAATGTTTTTTTAAAAACGATATAAAAACCTTCTTCCTCAGAATCATCAAATAACCAGTTATTGTCAGATTTATCTTGATTTTCCTCTTCAACCTCAGCACCTGGATCATCAGTGTATTCATAGTCATCTGTTTCTTGAGCAAAATTTTCAGAATTTAGTCATGCATCATCATTAATTCTCACGAACACAGTGGATACTCCATATGAGGTTCTTGAATACTATGTTCGTTTAACCAGTGGAGGAAATGGCATAGCTCATGAATGATGAAATCACTGGAGAGTTATGTAAGCCTCCCTCACAAGTAGAACCAACAAGCAGACAACAGCTTCATATGCAGTGTCCTATTGTGTACATTTAACATTTCTGTACTACTGTTAAAATGTAATGAAATGGAAGTATTTTGAGTGGAGTTTTGGTCCAGTATGGTGGTATTTTGCTGACTGGTGTGAAGTAGTATGAAGTTGCACTCTAAATTACTTATGGTCAGGCATAGGTGCCATGCTTGATATCTCAAATCCTATATTTCATGTAAGTGAAATCACCAACATTTATAGAAACATAGAATCTAGGAGCCATTCGGCTGTTTTTTGTCAAATTCATTGTGTAATTATTTACCCCCCAATATATGGGTGTTTAGCATTGCCAAAGATGTGCAGCACATGTCCATTTGATAACAGACCTATCTCTCACTTTTGACTCAGCACTCATCAGATCCAGCACTCCCTGTATATCTCTACCTGTATTCCGAGTCTCGACCAACTGTTGGATGTTGCCAATACAGGTAGTCAGGGAAAATAAGAGAATGTTATTTAAAGGCAGGGTTAATGAAGCATACACAGTGTCAATGAAAAGGCGCGGTAAAAACAATGGGGGAGAACTTGGATGAGACCCGAAAATGGGCGCAGGGATCACGGTGCGCGATTAACCCGTACCCGTTCATTGCGTTGCAGGCAGCACGGTAAAATGCCTGCTCTTTTAAATGATTTCTGCATGCAGCCAGCATTCCATGTGCTGTCCATTGGCTGAATGCACCAGCAGGGGGGGCCCGATATCACGAGTGGTCTAGTGCTACTTAAAAGCAGCCTGCATCTCTTAAAGGGGAGGTGCATTGTGGCTGCAACAAGTGGTGGGAGTTTTTTCAAAACTGAATCGATACTGTGATACTTTGAGCAATCTCTGAACATGCGAGTGAGCGTGCACCAAGGTTTTCAGACGCTGCACTGGCGGCATTGGTGGAAGAGATGGAAAGGAGGAGCGATGTCCTGTATCCTCAGAGGGGTAGGAGGCCCTCCAGACAAATAAGAACATAAGAACATAAGAAATAGGAGCAGGAGTAGGCCAATTGGCCCCTCAAGCCTGCTCCGCCATTCAATAAGATCATGGCTGATCTGATCCTAACCGCCAATCTACTATCACAGAACCATCTCCTGAACCTAACAGAATTGGACACACGAAATAGGAGCAGGATCAGGCTACACGGCCCCTGGGCCCGCTACGCTACCCACAGGGCCATGCCCAGGAGGAAGTGGGAACAAGTAGTGGCGGAGGTCAACGCCAGGAGTGTTGCTTGTCAAACATGGATGCAGGGCAGGAAGAAGTTTAATGATCTCACACAAGTTGTCAAGGTGAGTAACTTCATCTTCAAATGGGATATCCTACCAACTACACCACTAGCCTCATCCAGTGCTCAATTCAGTACACCCCCATCACTCACCTACCAACAATCTCTATCAATCAGGACTCAACCCTACCATTCATATGCTTTATCTCACCCGCACACACTTAGTACTGTTGGAAGCCTCACACCCACAACTCACAGCTTGCACACACTGGCAGCTATTCAATCATAACAGTCACATCACCCAAACATACAGCACGACACTCACTGACACACTTCCCCTCTTTCTTGCAAGAGAAGGTGGCACATAACAGGAGGCAGCAGGAAAGAACTGGAGAAGGACAAGTGCGCTTGTATGTTTTAACACCGATGGAGGACACAGTGCTGGCCATCATGGGAAGGGGCATCGCTGAGGCTGTGGCCACTGGCAGCGCTGAAGCGATTGATGATGAGGGTATCCGTATACCTAATCCTCCTTCTCTCATCCCAGTTCTCCCTCATCCCTCAATCTCTTCTGACTTAGAAGCTGCAGAGGCTGTAAGCACACAATTCTTATTTTCTCCTCTCCCCTCACTAAAACCCAACTCTTGTCCCTTTTTCATTTCACATACCCAAGAACTGGAACCTGCCCAGGCAATGGAGGAAGAGGAAGAAGGCAGTGAAGATGAAGAGACACCATCACTCGATCTTACACTCGCAGCCACCAGCTCAGATACCGAAACTGCACGCAGTTAGGGACTAGGATAGAGGTTTGACCTGCACGTGGTCAGACACCGGGCACAACTGCGCAGGAACCAGGGCGGGGGCGGGGTGGGGGTGGGTGGGAAAGAATAGTGCAGGTGCCAGCTCGCCAGAGGGCGAGGTCATACACTAGTTCTGCTGCAAAGGTCACAGATGATGACTTCGATGGGCCAGGCTACAGAAGAAGGCTGATGGGTGTACACACCCATATGCTTGGTGCATTGGAAAGCCTGCCCTCAATGTCAAGGAGCATAGAGGAGTCCAGCACCAACTTGGCACAGGACTTTGCGCAGAGCTTGGAGCCCCTCCTTTTCAACATGGAACAGGTGGTCACTTCCATCAGCACACCTGTGGAACCCAGCATGATGCAGCATCTGATGGCCGATGTCTCAGCTTCCATTGCAACAACGCAGCAAAGGTCTGAGTGCTGTCATGCAAACTCAGACTGCTGCCATCATAGCTCTGGATGCCAGTGTTCAAAGGGGCTTTCAGGGCATCACAGCAGTCAATCAATCTGTTCTCCAACAGATTATTAGGATTGCTGAGGCGCCACCCTGAGAGAGTGGCAGTGGCTCCATGGAGTACAAACCTGCTGTCCGCAGGATGACAGGATTCGTCCCCCTCCTCCACTTCCTCCTCCTCCTCTTCCTTGTGCTCCTGCTCCTCAACTTTCACCTGATAGGTGGTGGCAAGGGCTGTTCCCTCATAATGGCCAGGTTGTATTGCGTGCAGCATACTACCACAAATCTTGATACCCACTCAGCTGAGTACTACAGGGCTCCTCCCGAGCATTCCAAACAGCGGAGGAATTGTTTGAGGACACCGATGGTGTGCTCTATAATGTTCCTTGTGGCAGCATGGCTCTCATATTATGTCTGCTGTGCATGTGTGCATGGGTTCCGGACCAGTCATGAGCCATGTCATCAGTGGATAACCCTTGTCGCCCAGTAGCCAGCCTTTAACTTGCCATGGTGGATCAAATGCAGCTGGCACAGAGGACTGCCACAGAATGAAGGAATCATGATTACTGCCAGGATACCGGGCATTCACCTGGATGATGTGCTGCCTATGAACATAAGAACATAAGAAATAGGATCAGGAGTAGGCCATTTGGCCCTTCGAGCCTGCTCCGCCAATTAATAAGATCATGGCTGAACTCCTACCTCATTTCCACGTTCCTGCACTATCCCCATATCCCTGGATTCCCTTAATATTCAAAAGACTATCAATCTCTGTCTTGAATATAATCAACGACTGAGCCTCCACAGCCCTCTGGGGTAGAGAATTCCAAAGATTCACCACCCTCTGAGTGAAGAAATTTCTCCTCTTCTCAGTCCTAAATGGCCGACCCCTTATTCTGCGACTATGACCCCTGGTTCTAGACTCCCCAGCCAGGGGAAACATCCTCCCTGCATCTACCCTGTCAAGTCCTGTAAGAATTGTGTATGCTTCAATGAAATCACCTCTCATTCTTCTAAACTCTAGAGAATATAGGCCTAGTCTACTCAATCTCTCCTCATAGGACAATCCCACCATCCCAGGAATCAGTCTGGTGAACCTTCACTGCACTCCCTCTATGGCAAGTATATCCTTCCTTAGGTAAGGAGACCAAAACTGTACACAATACACCAGGTGTGGTCTCACCAGGGCCCTATATAATTGCAGTAAGACGTCTTTACTCTTATACTCAAATCCTCTTGTAATAAAGGCCAACATACCATTTGCTTTCCTAATTGCTTGCTGTACCTGCATGTTAACTTTCAGTGATTCGTGTACAAGGACACCCAGGTCCCTCTGAACACCAACACTTCCCAATCTCTCACCATTTAAAAAATACTCTGCTTTTCTATTTTTCCAACCAAAGTGGATAACTTCACATTTCTCCACATTATATTCCATTTGCCATGTTCTTGCCCACTCACTTAGCCTGTCTATATCCCCCTGAAGCCTTCTTGCATCTTCCTCACAACTTACATTCCCACCCAGCTTTGTATCATCAGGAAACTTGGATATGTTATATTTGGTCCCCTCATCCAAATCATTGATGTAGATTGTGAATAGCTGAGGCCCAAGCACTGATCCTTGCGGTACCCCACCAGTTACAGCCTGCCAACCCAAAAATGACCCGTTTATTCCTACTCTCTGTTTTCTGTCCGTTAACCAATCCTCAATCCATGCTAGTATATTACCCCCAATCCCATGAGCCCTAATTTTGTTTAATAACCTCTTGTGTGGCACCTTATTGAATGCCTTCTGAAAATCCAAATACATCACATCCACTGGTTCCTCCTTATCTATTCTGCTAGTTACAACCTCAAAAAACTCTAATCGATTTGTCAAACACGATTTCCCTTTCATATATATGTGTTGACTCTGCCCAATCCTATTACTATTTTCCAGGCGCCCTGTTACCACGTCCTTAATAATAGATTCTAGCATTTTCCCTACTAGTGATGTCAGGCTAACTGGTCTGAAGTTCCTCGTTTTCTCTCTCCCTCCTTTCTTAAATAGTGGGGTTACATTTGCTACTTTCCAATCTGCAGGAACCATTCCAGATTCTATGGAATTTTGGAAAATGACAACCAATGCATCAACTATCTCTATAGCCAGCTCTTTCCAAACCCTAGGATGTAGGCCACCAGGTTCAGGTGATTTATTGGCTTTCTGTCCCATTCATTTCTCCAGTACTACTTTTTTACTAATACTAATTTCTTTCAGTTCCTCATTCTCACTAGAACCTTGGTTCTCCACTATTTCCGGGAAGTTTTTTGCGCCTTCTTCCATGAAGACAGACACAAAGGGCTGGATTTTCATAGGGCCGTGGAGGCAGGTTTGGAGGCGTGTGGGGGGTTAAAATTGCGAAAAGTGGCGGGCGGACCTGATCCCGCCTCCATGCAATTTTGATAAAATTGTGTGCGATGTTCCCGACTCCATCCCGCCTCCAAGAGGCGGGAGAGGCCATTAAAGCCCTTAACAAGCCCTAAATTGGCTCTGTAATGCCATTTTGAAACGTTTTAGCTAGTTTAACCCTTTTCTGACGTGAAGCACGCCTGATGTGAAACACGCCAGTGAAACCTGGCTGGAGCACAATTGCATAGATAACTATCAGCTGCAGGTCCACTATTACAATGGAGATGTGAAGAAGGTTCTCTCTCTCTCTCTCTCTCTCATGCAGCTCATTTTGCATCCAGGTCCTCTCACAGCAAAGGCCAGGCAGTCTCTGAGACCAGGCAGTCTCTGACCTGCAATGCAGCAGCAATGATGACATCATCAGAGGCGACTTTCAGACTGAAACCACTAATTGGGTCATGGGTTCCCACATGCTGGAACTCAATTGCCCAATTAGGTGAAAATTGCATCAATCTCCCACATCAAATTGCAGTCAGGTGGAAAACACGAAATGCGGATGACACGACCCCAACCCGCCCCAGTATCAAAATCCAGCCCAAAGTATTTGTATAATTTCTCTGCCATTTCCTTACTCCCCATTATAATTTCTCCTGTCTCAGCCTGTAAGGGACCCACATTTACTTTCGCTAATCTTTTTCTTTTTACATACCTATAGAAGCTTTTACAGTCTGGTTTTATGCCTCTTGCTAGTTTACCCTCATATTCTAATTTCCCTTTCTTTATCCATTTCTTGGTCCTCCTTTACTGAATTCTAAAATCCTCCCAATCCTCAGGCTTACTACTCTTTTTGGCAACATTATAAGCCTCTTCCTTTGATCTAATACTATCTTTAACTACACTTGTTAGCCACGGTTGGACCACTTTTCCTGTGGGGTTTTTGTGCCTTAAAGGAATTTATATTTTTTACATAAGATGTAGGAGCAGGAGTAGGTCATTTGGCCCCTTGAGCCTGCTCCGCCATGTAATAAGATCATGGCTGATCTGATCTTGGCCTCAACTCCACTTCCCTGCCTGCTCCCCATAACCGTTGACTCCCTTACCATTCAAAAATCTGTCTATCTCCACCTTAAATATATTCAATGACCCAGCCTCCACAGCTCTCTGTGGAAGAGAATTCCAAAGATTCACGACCCTCTGAGAGAAGAAATTCCTCCTCATTTCCGTTTTAAAAGTGTGCCCCCTTATTCTGAAATTATGCCCCCTAGTTCTAGATACCCTCACTTGGGGAAACATCCTCTTTGCATCTACTCTGTCAAACCCCTTCAGAATCTTATGGGGTAAAAATTGAGTCGCGCCCCATTTGGGGCGCTAACCTCACCGGGGCGCGACTTTTAGCGCCCCGAAAAAATTAGCGGCCCCGCGCCGGAACTTCAGTGGTTGCGCCCCAAGAGGGAAGCGGGGCGCAACTGGAAGCACCCCGCATCCCTCTTGGGGCGCTGCGAGTGAATATCCTGCCGCTACGTGCCGCAGCGCCACGCGCTGCGGCACGTCGCGCCGCGGTATTGCAGGCCTTCCTCCCCTTCTTAAAGGGGAGGGGCCTTGCGCAGCGCGAACCGGGGCCCAGCTGGGCTCCCAGGGATCGGGAGTGCCGGCAAAAGAGCCCGGCACTCAAGAGAAGTGCCGGGCTCTTGGAGCGCAGCCGGCACTTCACGGTGGGGGGGCTTCACGGGGGCCGGGGACAGCAACGGGGGCAGGTGCTGGCAGGCGGCCAGCAACAAAAATGGCCGCCTGCCACCTCCCCTTTAAATATCGCCGCCCCGGCCGCACGTACGCCCCCCTGAACCCGTCGGACATAGCGTCTGGCGGTAAATCAGGGGGCGCGACTGAAGATCACGGCCGGGGCGCGAGCGGGGCGCTGCGCACGGCGATGACGTCATCGCCGGCGGCGCAGCGCCACAGGGCGCTACCGGCTGCCGCCGCCGCTAACCTCCCACTAAATTTTTCGGGAGGCGTGGGCGGCGCTGCGCCCGGGCGTTAGCTGCTTTACGCCCCATTAGCGCCCATTTAAGGCGCTAACGGGAGGCGCAAGCAGCTGAATTTTTCCCCCTATATGTTTCAATAAGATCCCCACTCATTCTTCTAAACTCCAATGAGTATAGGCCCAACCTGCTCAACCTTTCTTCATAAGTCAACCCCTTCATCTCCGGAATCAACCTCGTGAACCTTCTCTGAACTGTTGTAAATTATGTATTAATTCTTTAAATGCTAGCCATTGCTTGTCTACCGTCATAACTTTTAATGTAGTTTCCCAATCTACCTTAGCCAACTCGCCCCTCATACCTACGTAGTTTGCTTTATTTAGATTTAAGACCCTAGTTTCGGGTTTAACTAAATCGCTTTCAAACTCAATATAAAATTCTATCATATTATGGTCACATTTTCCTAAAGGCCCCTTTATTACAAGGTTATTAATTAACCCTTTCTCATTGCACAATACTATGGTCACACACCAGCCATACATTGAGGAAGTGGAATCTCTTTCAGTTCAGGAAAATTGCAGAGTTCACATGAGGCGCACGCAAGGCAATGTGCGTCCACTCAATGGTACCCAGCACAATGGGGGACGCCTGCAATCCGAGCAAACCTTCATGCTCGCTCCGCCTGGTTGCCTCTGGCAAGAGGGAATGAGATGAAGCTGTCTCTCTTTGTATAGAGAGCCTCACTGACCTCCCATATTCAGCAATGTACTGCAAACTGCGAGATGTTGCTTTTATCTCCAGCGGCAGCCTGGAAGGAGCCAGATGCATAAAAGTTGAGAGTCACAGTCACCTTGACAGCCACAGGCAATGCGGTCCTTGTCCTGCTTTGAGGTTGCAGTTGTGGCTGCAGCAGTTGGCAGATTTTAGTCACAACCTCTTTAGTGAAGCGAAGATGTCTCACGCATTGGTTCTCGCTGAAGTCCACGTAAGGGAATTACTCCCTAAAGACCCAGGTCAGATATGGCCTTCTGCTGAGAGCCCTTCTCCCCCTCCTCCCCATCCCTCTTGCAGCAGCTTGTGCAGCTCTGCGTGGCCTCTGTTCATTCTCCAAGTCATCCTCAGTTCCAAGAGGAAGGCCTACCAGGTCACCCATGTCTGGAAGCAGCTTGTTTCAGCACAAGCCTGTAAACCACTAAAAAAGTAGTTCAGCCCCAGCCAGACCACTCCCTGTAGACTATCGAAGCTTTAGACAAATATAGGAAAGCTCCAAAAACGCATAGAATTGCACCAGCAGCCAGAGGAAATAATCGAGCAACTAACCTGTAAGTACTCCCACGTTCTACTCTCTGTAAACATTAGGTCATCCAAAACTCTGCTACCCGTGTCCTAACTGCACCAAGTCCCTTTCACCCACTGCCATTCTGCTCGCTGACCTACATTGGCTCCCAGTTAAGCAGCGCCTCGATTTTAAAATTCTCATCCTTGTTTTCAAATCCCTCCATGGCCTCGCCACTACCTACCTCTGTAATCTCCTCCAGCCCCAAAACCCACTGAAATATCTGCGCTCCTCTAATTTTGGCCTCTTGAGCAGCCCCAATTTTCATCGCTCCACATTGGCGGCCGTGCCTTCAGCTGCCTAGGCCCTAAGCTCTGGGATTCCTGCCTAAACCTCTCTGCCTCTCTACCTCTCTTTCCTCCTTTAAGACGCTCCTTAAAACCTACCTCTTTGACCAAGCTTTTGGTCATCTGCCCTAATATCTCCTTATGTGGCTCAGTATCGAATTTTGTTTGCTAACGCTCCTGTGCAGCGCCTTGGGACGTTTTACTACATTAAAGGTGCTATATAAATGCAAGTTGTTGTCATTGTTGTGGTATTTCATGTTCCCTTTAAGTAGAGCTGGTGGGCGGGTCCTTCATGCTGTTGAACGAGTGTTCGACTGTGCGAGGTTAAGAGAGGGTGTTGGCTGGAACGTGGCATTTGAAAATGGCAGCGCCGGCATCAAATTAACGTTGCATACTGATTGACATCCTAATTTACCTGCTCTGCATGCTGCCGGCGGTCGTTACATGCATGTGCGCAAACTACAGTACCAAGATGGCGTCCGGCGCACTTCCCGTCGGAAGTGTGCGCTGCATCTAGGACCCAATTTGTGCCGAAAAAACATGGTGCTACAGAGTCCAATTTCTCCCTCAAATTAGCCCTACAGGTTTCGGCCTTTCATTTGTTAATGCATGCTGAGATATTGAAATAGTGTTCTCTCCAGAAAGTGATACTAGGAAAGGGAAAGTGTCATTTGAACTGCGGAGACATCCCAAAACTGAACAGAGCAGAGAGAGTGAAAAAAGAGGAAGTGAAATAAAAAAGTAAGAAGTCAGAGAAAAGGAAAATTGAAGAATAGAAAAAAAATTAAAACATTAAAATTTTTTTTAATCCTGTAGGAAAGGACCTAGATTCCACACAATAATTTCTTACAGCCTTATTGTTGAGATGTGCAAAAACTGGGCAATCATGAGCTGAGACCAGCATCTCATTATTCCTTGCTCTAGTGTAGTGGACTATGTTTGGGATGTGGTGCCTCGTTTTGGGAAGAACTCCATAAGGTTAGAAATCCTGGCTGCCCATCGCTGTTCTCAGGACTCTAATGTGTGTCTCGTATGTGCCATGCAATTCATTGGTTAGCAGGCAGATTTTAACCAACTCAAGGTTGCCACAGTTACAGAACTGTTTCTCCAGTTAGAACCCTTTGGTTTCTGCTCCTGCTACACTGAAATATTTAGCTGCAAAATCGGTCCATTAAACAAGATAAATGACAAAAAAACACGTATAGTGATTTTAATGCAGCAAATACAATAGTGGAAACTACAAAAGTTTGGCATTTGTATATAATTACCTTCTGTCAAAATATAGATCACAATACAAGTGATTTATGTTGAAGAAGCATCAGTTATCATAGAATCATAGAACACATTGTGCCTGTGCAGGCTCTTTGAAAGAGCTATCCAATTAATTCCATTCTTTCCCCATAGCCCTGCAAATTTTTCCTTTTCAAGTATATATCCATTTCCCTATGAGGTGCAATTGCTGCTTTATAGTATACCTGAACGTACTCTGATAACTATTCAATATTTACATTGGCAGAAGGCAAATCCTTGGAACATTCTAAGGGTGGGGAGTTGTTATTTTAGGTTTATTGACAACTTGGGAAGACATTGCTCTATTCATAGCAAATTTTAGAATACATTTCCATTGGGCCCTGGTGCTTTGCCTTCCTTAGCTTAGCTAACTCTCTAAAGGTCCTCTACCAACCGGCCCACGCCACACAATACTGACCCCCGATTATCAAAATCCACGACGAGGCCTTGGACAACGTGGACCACTTTCCATACCTCGGGAGCCTACTGTCAACAAGGGCAGACGTCGATGATGAAGTCAAACAACACCTTCAGTGTGCCAGTGCAGCTTTCAGTCACCTGAGGAAGAGAGTGTTTGAAGACCAGGACCTCAAACCTGGCACCAAGCTCACGGTCTACAGAGCAGTAGTGATACCCGCCCTCCTGTATGCCTCAGAGACATGGACCATGTACAGCAGGCACCTCAAAGCAATGGAGAGGTACCACCAACGCTGCCTCCGTAAGATCCTGCAAATCCATTGGCAGGATAGGCGCACCAACGTCAGTGTTCTCATTCAGGACAACATCCCCAGCATTGAAGCTTTGACCATGCTCGAGCAGCTCCGATGGATGGGTCACATCGTCCGCATGCCCGATACGAGATTCCCAAAACAAGCGCTCTACTCGGAGCTCCAACACGGCAAGAGAGCCCCAGGTGGGCAGAGGAAACACTTCAAGGACACCCTCAAAGCCTCATTGAAAAAGTGCAACATCCCCACCAAAGTGGATAACTTTACATTTCTCCACATTATATTCCATTTGCCATGTTCTTGCCCACTCACTTAGCTTGTCTATATCCCCTTGAAGCCTCTTTGCATCCTCCTCACAACTTACATTCCCACCCAGCTTTGTATCATCAGCAAACTTAGATATATTACATTTGGTCCCCTCATCCAAATCATTGATATAGATTGTGAATAGCTGAGGCCCAAGCACTGATCCTTGCGGCACCCCGCTAGTTACAGCCTGCCAACCCAAAAATGATCCTTTTATTCTGACTCTCTGTTTTCTGTCTGTTGACCAATCCTCAATCCATGCTAGTATATTAAGCCCAATCCCATGAGCCCTAATTTTGTTTAATAACCTCTTGTGTGGCATCTTATCGAATGTCTGCTGAAAATCCAAATACATCACATCCACTAGTTCTCTCTTATCTATTCTGCTAGTTACAACCTCAAAAAATTCTAACAGATTAGTCAAACACGATTTCCCTTTCATAAATCTATGTTGACTCTGCCCAATCCTATTATTATTTTCTAAATGCCCTGTTACCATGTCCTTAATAATAGATTCTAGCATTGTCCCTACTACTGATGTCAGGCTAACTGGTCTGTAGTTCCCCGTTTTCTCTCTCCCTCCATTCTTAAATAGTGGAGTTACATTTGTTACCTTCCAATCCGTGGGAACCATTCCAGAATCTATGGAATTTTGGAAAATGACAACCAATGCATCCACTATCTCAATAGCCACCTCTTTTAACACCCTAGGATGTAGGCCATCAGGTCCAGGGGATTTATTGGCTTTCAGTCCCATTAATTTCTCAGTACTATTTTTTTGCTAATACTAATTTCTTTCAGTTCCTCATTCCCGCTAGAGCCTTGGTTCTCCACTATTTCCGGGAAGTTTTTTGCGCCTTCTGCCGTGAAGACAGACACAAAGGCCAAAATTTTGCCAGCGCTCAGAGTGCAGGTTTGGAGGTAGGTCCGCTGTCAAAATCGCAAAGATTGACAGTGGGTAGAAAACCCGCCTCCACGCGAGTCTCCCAGGTGTCGGGTCTGTCAGCGCAGAACTGACCTGATACCAAGCAGCAGGGGAGACAATTCTGCTACTTAAATGGCTTGTTAAAAGCCAATTTAAGAGTCTTTTGAGGCTTACTTGCAATTTTACCTTCTCCCCCACTGGTTACCCACTGTTCGGGGAACACGCCAGCTCAACCTGGTGTGTTGTGAGTCTGGTCTGATGTTTGTGAAAAGATGACAGCTGCAGAAGTGGTGTCAAGGATGCCATGTTGCACATGGTGAGTTTCAGAGCAAAGAAAATGTTGGTTACTGCATTTTTTATACATATACAGATTTCTTTCGCTTACACGTTTTAAAATCCAACTGTATGTCCAGTGCCACCTCATTGGGAGAAACTCTCTCACCAGTGACAGATCGCTCCTGTCATCTCACCTGCAGCTGCCATCTATTCCAGCAACATCGGAGCCAATGAAACAATCAGACCTTGGTCCTCCGAATCCTTCCACGATCAGCCCCAACACCAACATCACCAACCTCATCAGCAACCTTCGCCGCCATCACCTGATGCTGCACTGGACACAGGGCATCAGCCCCTGACAAAATTGCTGGCCAGACTTTCTTTACTTGATGCTGTAAACCCCGGCTGCCACATGATGCGCCAGGTTGACACCATCCCACACCAACACCGTGAAGCATCCCTTTAATGTCCAAGCCATTCTATGCACACACATCACTATAGCGGGGCGAGGTGGGGAGTTATGACAGAACAATCACTGGAACTCAGTAAGACACTTCTCAATGTGCGCTCAGATCTGTCCAATAAGGGTCACTTGTTGAAAAAGAGATTTCACTGTTTGACAACACATTATCAGAAACTTCACATGGACATTGGCTAAACCTCTCAAGTGCCTACCCTTGTGTGTTGTTAGTTGGTATGCTTGCAGTAGAATGAGGGTGAGTGTGAGGGGTGGCTAGTGAGATGGGGAAGTGATAAAGTAGATAGAGAGGGTTGGGTGGAGGTGCAAGGTAAGTTGGTGTCCTGGGGAGGTCTCTTCTGCCCTTGGAAGGGAAGAGAACCTCCCTGCGTGCTGTGACTCCCTCCATAAGCATCTGGAGGGAGTCAATGGAGAGTCTGGGTGCAAGAGTTTACATTTGTGCAGTGATTGTCAGTGTTTTCAGCACCTCAATGCTGTCAAACACTGAAAAATCAACTGTCAAAATAAAATTGTGCATGGTCCCTTTAAGGAAACCGACAGATGATGCGTCATCAAATGACATCATCAGACCCGCTTCCTGTTAATTGGCTGGTAAGCCCGCAGGGCGGGCTCAACAAGGTCAATCAAGGGAAAATCACATCTGCAGAGCTCGGGGTGAGATTGGAACCTGGAAACCAGCTGACCCGCCCCCATCCCGACACCTCTGAAAAATCGCGGCCATAGTATTTGTTTAATTTCTCTGCCATTTCCTTATTCCCCATTATAATTTCTCCTGCCTCAGCCTGTAAGGGACCCACATTTACTTTCGCTAATCTTTTCCTTTTTACATACCTATAGAATCTTTTATAATCTGTTTTTATGTCTCTAGCTAGTTTACTCTCATATACTATTTTCCCTTTCTTTATCAATTTCTTGGTCCTTCTTTGCTGAATTCTAAAATCCTCCCAATCCTCAGGTTTACTACTCTTTTTGGCAACATTATAAGCCCCTTCCTTTGATCTAGTACTATCTTTAACTTCTCTTGTTAGCCACGGTTGGACCACTTTTCCTGTGGGGCTTTTGTGCCTTAAAGGAATGTATATTTGTTGTAAATTATGTATTAATTCTTTAAATGCTAGCTATTGCTTCTCTACCATCATACCTTTTAATGCAGTTTCCCAATCTATCTTAGCCAACTCGCCCCTCATTCCTACCTAGTTTGCTTTGTTTAGATTTAAGACCCTAGTTTCGGATTTAACGAAATCACTTTCAACTCAATGGGCCAGAAATTCGGGTCTCCACGGGTGAGTACGCGCTGTGTACTCACCCGTAGACCCAACGAAAGTGCCGGTTTCGCGCATGCACTGCGCATGCGCTGGAAACCGGAACTTCCGTTCCCCTGAAGGAAGGGGTTCAGAGGTCGAACGCGTGCGCCGGAGAGGCAGCGCGCACGCAGCGAACTTCGGTTTTTTTTTCAGGTTTCTCCGTGAGGGTAAGTACGGAGAAGCTGCGCAGGAAAAAAGGAGGCGCAAGGCCTGCTTTTAACAAGGTAAGTGGTGAATTAAGTACAATTTGAACATTTTTTCAACAGGTTTATCTTTTTTACATACTTTAAAGAAAGGTAAGTTTATTTTTAGCACCGTTAAAAAGTGTAATTAATTTTTTCAAAAATTTAAATTTTTGCTTAAAGTAGTTAATTTATGTAATTTATAGTTGTTTCAAAAATGTGATTTAAAAAAATTTTTATTTGAAGTTTTAGTGAGGTTTTGGGGCCAATCTCTATTCATAGATTTGACAGGTCTTCCTGTCAAAATCTATGAATGGAGATTCCCTGCTCCGATTGGCTCTCCATGGCCCTCGTGATGCCAGGGGACGCTTCAAACTAACTGCGTCCCTGGGATACGTAAGCACTGCGCACCGGCAGCTGCAGGAGGCCCAGGAGCCGAATTCCACGTGGGCCCGAAGCACAACGGCAGGCGCGGTATGCAAGTACGCGCGCGATCCTTGCACCCGCGGGAAGCCGGAGAGCCGAATTTCTGGCCCAATATAAAATTCTATTATAATAGGGTCACTCTTCCCTAAAGGCCCCTTTACTACAAGGTGATTAATTAACCCTTTCTCGTTGCACAATACTAGATCTAAAATAGCCTGTTCTCTAGTTGGTTCCTCAACATACTGATCTAGAAAACTATCTTGCATACATTCCATGAATTCGTCCTCCACACTATTACTGCAAATTTGGTTTGCCCAGTCTATATGTAGGTTAAAGTCCCCCATGATTACTGTATTACCCTTGTTACATGCACCTCTAATTTCCTGACTTATACTCTGCCCTACATTACAACTACTGTTTGGGGGCCTATAAACAACTCCCACCAATGTTTTCTGCCCCTTGCTGTTTCTTAGCTCCACCCAAACTGATTCTACTTCTTGATTTTCGGAGCTAAGATCCTTTCTCTCTACTGTCTTTATCCCATCCTTAATTATCAGGGCTTCCCCGCCTCCTTTTCCATTTTGCCTATCTTTTCTAAAAGTTAAGTATCCTGGAATATTTAGTTCCCAATCTTGGCCACATTGCAACCACATCCCCGTAATGGCTATTAGATCAAACCTATTCATTTGATTCCCTTATAACTCTATTGCAAGACCCGCAGTAAGTGCCCATTGTTGTCTCTTGGTCACTGTCCCTTGGCTCCTCACCCTTTCAAAGACTTATCATTCTTCTCAACTTGCTAAATAAATCTATTTGGCATACAATAAAAATCGAAGGGCATTCTGCAAAAATGGAAATAATTAAAATGACAAATCTGAATAAATAAAGTCAGAACTGCAAACAGCATTAATGAATTCCTTTGACTAAGTGTAATCAATTGAACCTTATTATCTTTTTCATTATAATATGCAAATGCTGCTGCTTGAACACAACAACGTTTTTTCCTGCAATTTTATACGTGCACCCTGTTTAATTAGTGTACCTGTTCTGCTGAACTGTGGTTAGTGCTGCATCGCCCTGTGTAAATGTCACGCCATCATTTACTACTTCCTTTTGACAATTTTAATCCTTTCACAGGTACAAAAAGGTAAAAATAAATTCCAACTTACCAGCTTCATACCAATCTGTGGATTTCTACACAGAAGAAAAATGTATTAGAGTTTTCACATTTAGAAAAATTCAGCCCAATGCAATGGCAGGTTATAATTTATACAAAAACAAACAGCAAAACTTTAACAAACAAAAGGTGGAAAACCTATTCATCCTTGGGAATTTACTTCTATGAACACAAACATATCATGTATCTTTTATATAAAAGGTTGAACATATGCGCAATATACAATCATTTAAAATTTGACTTTATGGTACTTTTGTGTGAATAGAGAATGAAAAATGGATTTGCTTATGTTACTTACTGTTAATGGTACCACTGCATGCCAGATCACACAAAGAAAAACCAAAGGTATAGCCCTTGCCATACTGACAGATATAACAGTTAGACCTGGACCGTTTGTTGTTTGCCAGTAGTGACGACCTTAATTTTATGCTAAAAAATCCCAAATTTACCAGAAGTCGAATGGTCAGTGTATCGACATGGAGGTAAACTGCTACCTAGACATCGAATGCAGATTAATGTTTAACAGTCAGAGGCCCTGCATACTTGCCCCACACAAATAATTTTGAGTTATCGTCTCTTTTCACAATCCAATCAATATTCAGATATCAGTTTGTTCAGCAAACTTAGTGTAGATAAGATAAACAAGGTCCAGTTTTGTGGAAACTTTGAAAACTTGTTTGTTTTATTTTCATGCATTTCTGCAGATAATTCACTTGTTATAAACAGGTTTCCACCTCTGTTAAAGTAGCAGCCAAAGGAATTTCAACTTTAATGTTTGGAAAACTTAATTTCAATTATATATTTCCTCGTCGCATTGATTGTCACAATTTAGACAACCTTGGTAGCAGAATGTTGGCATTTGTAATGGTAATGGAGATCCAACAATAACATTCTTAAGGGAAGTCTCCAAAGCAATACTGAAGTTCCACAAACTTGGACCTCTCCCATCCTTTCCTGTTCAGTCCCTTTGGTTCAGTTTCCACACTGCCCACAGCACCAAGATTGCTCTGATCAAAGCAACCAACAACATCCTTTGTGACTATGACTGTAGTGCACTATCTCTCCTTGTCCTGCTTCAGCCTTCTGTGGCATTCAACATGGTTGAACACTTCATCATTTTCCAATGTACTTCCTCTGTGGTTCACCTCTATGGCATCATTCTACCAAGTTCCACTCCTATCTGACGCAGGCTGAATCCAATGGTGTACAATCTTGAGGGCACTAATGGGGCGCAAAGCACCTAGTGCCCGGGCGCGGTGCCGCTAACGCCTCCCGCGAAATTCAGCGGGAAGTTAGCGGCGGCGGTAGCCGGCGATGACGTCATCACCGTGCGCAGTGCCTCGCTCGCGCCCCAGCCGCAAATTGGCTCGCGCCCCCTGACCTACTGCCGGACGCTATGTCCGACAGGGTCAGGGGGGCGATTTTGCGGCTGGGGTGACGATAATCAAAGGGCAGGTGCCGGGTGGCCATTTTTTTTGGGCCGCCTGCCAGCACCTGCCCCCTCTTGCCTCCTCTTGTGGGGTGCCGGCCACGATCGGGCAGCCTGGCACTCCTTTGAGTGCCGGGCTCTTTTGCCGGCACCCTGCTCCCCGGTGGTTCAGCAGGGCCGCGGTGGGCACTGCGCTTGGCCCCTCCCCTTTAATCAGCGGAGAGAGGCCTGCAGTACCGCGGCACTACGTGCCGGCGTGCGTGGGGCTGCTGCACGTAGTGCCACGATATTCAATGGGAGTGCCCCAAGAGGGAGGGGGAGTGCTTCCAGTAGCGCCCCGCCTCCTGCTTGGGGCGCTATCATTCAATTTCGGGCACAGGGCACTAACTTATTCCGGGTGGTAAAAGTAGCACCCCATCGAAATTATCACCCCAAAGGGGCCTCGAGCCAATTTTCCCCCCTTGGTGTCCTGTTTGATTCTGAACTGAGCTTCAAACTTACATCCTAGATGCCACCAGCACCACCTATTTCCAGCTCTGCAACATCATCTGCCTCTGCAGTGGGGTGGGAGGATTCAGGAAAGAGTAAATGTAAAAGCAGTGAGAGAAATGTCAAGGCTCTAGAGCAGAGCAGAATTTTGGGTAAAAATAAGCAGGGTGGGTCAGGTAGGGACAGAGAGAGTAACAAAGGTAATAAGGCATCAGTGACTAAGGTGACGTCAGGGAAAAATAGAAATAAGTCAAAGCTAAAGTCACTATATCTGAATGCGTGAAGCATTCACAACAAAATAGATGAAGTGAGAGCGCAGATAGAAATTAACATGTTTGCTCTAATAGCCATAATGGAGACGTGGGGCTGGATTTTGCCAGCCCTGGGGAGGCGGGTTTAGAGGCGGGACTGCCGGGAAAATGGCAGAATCTGGGGGTGAGTACCCATGCCGCCCCCGTGCCATCTTTCCAGGAGGCGGGTAGCCGACCCGTGCCAGGGTCACCGAGGCGAGCAGTGGGTCTGCAGGGGTCGGAGGGGTGCAAAAGTGCTATGTGGAGGTAAGTGATGGGTGCAAGTGTGGAGAGGTAAGTATGTGAGGTGAGTGGAAAGTGATAGAAAATGTTTACTTACCTTTGTTTCTTACTGCAGGCTTCAACTTTCGCATCTCACCAGCAGAGATGACAGATGGCTGCTGCATTCTCCGATGCAACAGCCATCTGATTTCTGCTCATAAAAGACGTTTCATGAGTCTTGAATACAAGAACTCATCAAACTACAGAGAATGTCAGTGTTTGACAGCTTCTCAAAAATTTTTGACAGATGAATCATCATACACTGACGTTCTCTGTAACCGGCTTCCCCTTAATTGACCTGCTATGCCCGTTGGGTGGGCTTAACAAGGTCAATCAAGTAAAATAGTGTGGGTTGGCCACAAGACGATGGAGGCGGGACTGAAACCCAACAAGCAGCAGTCCCGCCTCCAATGCGCCCCCATTGACAAAATCACTCCTGTGGTTGCAAAGTGGCCAAGGTTGGGAACTAAATATTCCAGGATACTTAACTTTTAGAAAAGATAGGCAAAATGGAAAAGGAGGCGGGGTAGCCCTGATAATAAAGGATGGGATAAAGGCAGTAGAGAGAAAGGATCTTAGTTCCAAAAATCAAGAAGTAGAATCAGTTTGGGTGGAGCTAAGAAACAGCAAAGGGCAGAAAACATTGGTGGGAGTTGTTTATAGGCCCCCAAACAGTAGTTGTAATGTAGGGCAGAGTATAAATCAGGAAATTAGAGGTGCATGTAACAAGGGTAATTCAGTAATCATGGGGGACTTTAACCTACATATAGACTGGGCAAACCAAATTTGCAGTAATAGTGTGGAGGACGAATTCATGGAATATATGCATGATAGTTTTCTAGATCAGTATGTTGAGGAACCAACTAGGGAACAGGCTATTTTAGATCTAGTATTGTGCAACGAGAAAGGGTTAATTAATCACCTTGTAGTAAAGGGGCCTTTAGGGAAGAGTGACCCTAATATGATAGAATTTTATATTGAGTTTGAAAGTGATTTAGTTAAATCCGAAACTAGGGTCTTAAATCTAAACAAAGCAAACTAGGTAGATATGAGGGGCAAGTTGGCTAAGGTAGATTGGGAAACTACATTAAAAGGTATGATGGTAGAGAAGCAATGGCTAGCATTTAAAGAATTAATACATAATTTACAACAAATATACATTCCTTTAAGGCACAAAACCCCACAAGAAAAGTGGTTCAAACGTGGCTAACAAGAGAAGTTAAAGATAGTATTAGATCAAAGGAAGAGGCTTATAATGTTGCCAAAAAGAATAGTAAGCCTGAGGGTTGGGAGAATTTTAGAATTCAGCAAAGGAGGACCAAGAAATTGATAAAGAAAGGGAAAATAGAATATGAGAGTAAACTAGCGGTAGAAATAAAAACAGACTGTAAAATCTTCTATGGATATGTAAAAAGGAAAAGATTAGCGAAAGCAAATGTGGGTTCCTTACAGGCTGAGACAGGAGAAATTATAATGGGGAATAAGGAAATGGCAGAGAAATTAAACAAATACTTTTGTCTGTCTTTCCGGAAGAAGACGCAAAAACTTCCCGGAAATAGTGGAGAACCAAGGGTCTAGCGAGAATGAGGAACTGAAAGAAATTAGTATTAGTAAAAAAATAGTACTGGAGAAATTAATGGGACTGAAAGCTGATAAATCCCCTGGACTTGATGGCCTACATCCTAAGGTTTTGAAAGAGGTGGCTATAGAGATAGTGGATGCAATAGTTGTCATTTTCCAAATTCCATAGATTCTAGAACAGTTCCCATGGATTGGAAGGTTGCAAATGTAACCCCACTATTTAAGAAAGGAGAGAGAACGGAAACGGGGAACTACAGAACAGTTAGCCTCACATCAGTAGTAAGGAAAATGCTAGAATCTATTATTAAGGACGTGGTAACAGGGCACTTCAAAAATAATAATAGGATTGGGCAGAGTCAACATGGATTTATGAAAGGGAAATCGTGTTTGACAAATCTGTTAGAGTTTTTTTGACGTTGTAACTACAAGAATAGATAAGGGGGAACCAGTGGATGTGGTGTATTTGGATTTTCAGAAGGCATTCGATAAGGTGCCACACAAGAGGTTATTAAACAAAATTAGGGCTCATGGGATTGGGGGTAATATACTAGCATGGATTGAGGATTGGTTAACGGACAGAAAACAGAGAGTAGGAATAAACGTGTAATTTTTGGGTTGGCAGGCTGTAACTAGCGGGGTACCGCAAGGATCAGTGCTTGGGCCTCAGCTATTCACAATCTACATCAATGATTTGGATGAGGGGACCAAATGTAATATATCTAAGTTTGCTGATGATACAAAGCTGGGTGGGAATGTAAGTTGTGAGGAGGATGCAAAGAGACTTCAAGGGGATATAGACAGACTAGATGAGTGGGCAAGAACATGGCAAATGGAATATAATGTGGAGGAATGTGAAGTTATCCACTTTGGTAGGAAAAATAGAAAAGCAGAGTATTTTTTAAATGGTGAGAGATTGGGAAATATTGGTGTTCAGAAGGACCTGGGTGTCCTTGTACATTAATCACTGAAATTTAGCATGCAGGTACAGCAAGCAATTAGGAAAGCAAATGTTGGCCTTTATTACAAGAGGATTTGAGTATAAGAGTAAAGACATCTTACTGCAATTATATAGGGCCCTGGTGAGACCACACCTGGAGTATTGTGTACAGTTTTGGTCTCCTTACCTAAGGAAGGATATACTTGCCATGGAGGGAGTGCAACGAAGGTTCACCAGACTGGTTCCTGTGATGAGGGGATTGTCCTATGAGGATAGATTGAGTAGACTGGGCCTATATTCTCTAGAGTTTAGAAGAATGAGAGGTGATCTCATTGAAACATACAAAATTCTTACAGGACTTGACAGGGTAGATGCAGGGAGGATGTTTCCACTGGCATCTAGAACCAGGGGTCACAGTCTCAGAATAAGGGGTCGGCCATTTAGGACTGAGATGAGGAGAAATTTCTTCACTCAGAAGGTGGTGAATCTTTGGAATTCTCTACCCTAGAGGGCTGTGGAGGTTCAGTCGTTGAGTATATTCAAGACAGAGATCGATAGATTTTGGATATTAAGGGAATCAAGGGATATGGGGATAGTGCAGGAAAGTGGAGATGAGGTAGAAGATCAGCCACGATCTTATTGAATGGTGGAGCAGGCTCGAAGGGCCAAATGGCCTACTCCTGCTCCTATTTCTTATGTTCTTATGCCCTTATTTCATTCCACTGCCAACAAAACCTCTAAGCTCAGTTACTCCAATCTTGTCACCAGCCTCTCAAGTTCCACCATCATAATCTAGAACTCATTTAATACTGTCATCTCATCCTTTTTTTCAAAATTCCTACCGCCTTATTGCCCTGTGCCCTTGCCAGTCTCCATCAACTCACCATTCCCCAAAACATCAGATTTAAAAACTCTCATTCTCATTCTTATCTAAAGGTTCTTCCATTGTCCCACTCCTTCAACCTCTGAAAACTTTCCTGCCCCTCTGTGTTTCTCTCTGCTGCACTTTTGGTTGCGAAGCTTTTAGCTTCTTGACCCAATAATCTGGAACAGTCTCCCTAAAAACCTTTACCTAGCTACCCCTGTCTACTCTTTCAAAAGCTTTCCCAAAACCTACCTCTTTGACCATGTATTTGTTCATCTCCCTTAACCTTTCTCCCATCACTATTCAATGTCTTGTCGCTTCTTTGAAGCACTTTGGGACACTTTATTACGTTAAAGATATTGAAAAAATGCAAGTAGTAGTAGCAATTAAAACTAATTGTGAATATTGGGGCTATATATGAACATATGAACAGCCGGACAAGAAAAGACTGGCTGGTCAATCGACCCTATCCCAACCATGATGTAACAAAGCATCAGGACGCCCTGTGATCCTTCCCACTAGTAGTCATGTAATCTCCTGGGAGAGGCAAAAAAACAGATTAGAAAGAAACCTCGGCCAATTCAAAAAACAATCAGGAAAATTCCTCTTCAACCCCATAAGGAAATCAAAAATAAGTTCTAGGCGATCACAGTGACCATGACAAACCCAAGTCCCACCTACCATCTGTATGCAGTGATATTAGTCATCGTAAAGAACTTAACCAGTTCTTAATTGAAATGTCCCAAATGAATTTGCACTCACCACTCGATCCGGCAACTTGTCCCAGGCGTCGACAACCCTCTACGTAAAGAAAAACCTACTGTCATCTAACCTAGTCTTATGCTTGCATCGCTTATCGGCATGACCCGTCATTATCCCTAACCTATGTAGCTCAAATTGTCTTCCCACACAGACACAGTCTAGTCCATACTTCAATTTAATCACCCCAAAATCTATGCTTTTCTGGAGTAAAAAGCCCCAGCTTTCTAAAGCTTAACCTGATAACTACGAGTTTTTAAGCTAGGGATCATTCTAGTAGCTCTCCTTTGACGCTTTTCCAGGACAATGTGAGAGAACCAAAACTGGACACAGTGTTCCAGATGAGGTTTAGCTAGGGTCTTGTACAAGGATACTATAGTTCTTTATACTGGATTGTTTTAGCTGCTCTAGTTGCCTTAACAATAGCCTCTCAGCACTGGTCCGCGCCTTCAGAGACTCGTGTATTATAATGCATAGGTCCCTTTCCAGCTCGACAGACTTTAATTCTTCACCTAGCATGGTATATACATGGTTGGTGTTATCCCTACGCACGTGTATGACACTGCATTTATCTACATTAAATGGCATCTACCAGATGCATGCCCATTCTCCCATCACATCTAAATCAGATTCTAGTCTTCTTTTCTCCTCAAGGGTCCTGAACCAACCACAGATCTTCATGTGATCCACGATCTTGCATATAGTACCCACAACATCTTCATGTAGATCAACAATATAGATCCTGAAGAGCAGCAGTCTCAATATGGATCCTTGCGCGAATCCACTAGTAACTGGTCTCCATGCAGGAGCACTTCCATTAATAACAAATCTGTGCCTGTGAGAATGTAACTAATTCCCTATCAAATCCAGGATCTGCCCACCCATCGCATGGGACTCTGTCTTATGAAGTAACCTATTGTGCGGCACCTTGTGAAACTTTCTGAAAGTCCAAATAAATAATGTCAACAGGGCTACCTTTATCAGCCAACCTGGTTACTTCCTCAAAATATTTGTAGATAGATGTTTCAGTGCCTATATGTGTGTGTGTGTGTGAGGCAATGAGGTCAGTCAAGGTTCAAGTCCTTTCTTATAGCTGACCATTACTTAATTTGCCACTTGGTTGGGTTTTTCTTTATCAACCTGCCTTCAGCAGTTAGGTTTTCCTGAACGATACCCCTGATGTTCCTGATCTACTGGGACATGGCGTAAATGGCTGAAAAAGGCTATTTGTGCTGTTTCCCTGGGGATTCCACCGGTTTCCGGCCAGAGTTACGGCAAACGCTAGTGGAAGCTCTGCAGAATTTCAAGCCACACCTTTTTTGTTTAGATGCCCATCACTATATGTTTCTTTAAAATAATGCTGATCAGAAAATCTAGGCTGCTATGTCACCAAAATTTGAATTGGAAGAGAAAAAATAACAAATTACTATTTTTAAAAACCTTTATATTTTGTGAGGTTTAAAAGGATCACATCAGAAGTTAGGGGTACACCATTGATTTTGACCCAATCTGAATGCACTATGCTGCTTTTAATTTCAAAGAGAGGTAAATATGTCCCATTGTTCCCTTGGTCCTTAGACTTATCACAGTAATGTTTATTTACAGCTACAGATCTTTCTTTGTACCCTGCTTTGAGAATTTTTTTATTTTCCTCTATCTAATTTACAAATACTCATCAGATACACGATTGTTTGTTTTGAAAAGATATGGTTGCAAACTGTAATTAATGTTTAAAATGCTGCTTAGGTTAGCTCAGTTTTCTTCTTCAGAGGCGTACTAATTTGTAACAAGAGATTTTCTTTTTTGGTGTTAGGGTAAGGTAAGTTTATGGAGCAATGTATGATGGACTTAATGGCATTTGACCTATGCCATACCTAACAGCGCATGGTATTATCTATGGATACATAAAAGAGTCAGAATTGTTGCTACCTTTTCATGAATGCACACAAGTCTCACTCATAGAACAAACAGTTTACTGTCGGGGTACAAGCCAGAGGATGTCATGCTAAACATTATAATGTTCCGGTCTTCGCCATTTCTTTCTTGTTTTTGGTTATTCGGTTAGTTAGAAAGGGCAATAGTATATTTAGAATGTATTGGAATATTTGTACCACTCTTTGTAATACTGATATTCTAGACATTCATCTGAATACTATCCTACGTTTACATTGTTAAATGTTCTTTTATTGTAGTTTGTGGTCGAATCCCAAAAAAATAGAATCTTATTCAGAAACAAAAGTCTGTCAATCCAGCTATGTAGGGCACAGTTTTGGAGGAACATTAGGATTTTGAGAAAAGTCTGTTTTATTGAACCCAGGCCCTGAATATTTTAGTAATCTCTGTTGTGGAGAATTATCAGCACATTTCATGTGAGGGTGGACTTTAGCAAACATGCAAACCATGGCACTAAAGGACTAAAATAATCAATGCTGTGTCAATGACTCACAGGGCCTGGTGATGGGTCCAGAAGAAGTTGCACAAATTAAAGAAGAACACAAGAATAACCTATGAATATTATTGTAAACTAACATCAGAGAACACATGTGGACACATAGAAAAGTAGTAAAACTACATATGCAAAAGACAGTGAAATATTAAGAAGTAGTAACTATTACAATTTGAGTCCTCTACCAACACTCTTTACTTGTGGTCACTGCAAATGGTATCTTCCATAGGCAAGCCTGACCCACCTGTGAACTGAAATTTAAGCATGTAATGTAATGTGCCTCAGGGCTAATGGTGTATCCTTTTATTGCTAGGTTATAAGAGAAATAGTACGGGATGCCCACCATGAACTCCTGACATTTCTACTGGGTGGAACAATACCAGATTAATAGGGCATGTATTTCAGGCTAAACTATAAATTGATATTAATGGTAATACATAAAATTAAGCAGAAGCAAAAATAAATTAACAGATAAAATAACAATCCAGTACTTTATTCACACTGGTACTTAAACTGCTTCTGAGAGCAAAATAACAAAGAATTAAAAAAATTTTATGGAGTTCTTTTCCAGGGGTCTTATAACTCTAATCTAGAAATCTATAACATGGGTATTTCATATTCCATGGAGTTCTGTCTTGCTGCAGTGACATAAACATGTGATTCAAACAAGTAAACTAAAGAAACTAAGGCTGCAGCTCAGATATACCTGGTCCAGAGAGTTTCTTGCACTTCAGGCCATGGACAGGTTCTTCCACCGCAATTACATCATTTTAGTGGCATTAATGAGGCAGACATGGGTGGGAGGGAATGGGCTGGAAATCTGTTCTGCCATTTCTCTCACTTGCATTTTACCCACCCAAGTATGGGCAAGCACATTCAAAGTAGGTGGTCATATGCCACATTTCCCATCATTACTGCCATAGCAACAGTGAACGCAAGTAATGTCAGCGCGTTACTGGTGGCCAGTGTTGTTAATGTTGCAAAATTTAAATACCCCCAGGGGTGGAATTGAACATGGGGCAATTGAATCACTCTGTGCCCCACTAACTGTACTTTTATTTTAAATGACCCCCTCTGGCAATACTGTCTTTCAGAAATCCAGCCCTGCTGCAGCTGTTTAAGGCCTGGCGCACCCATATTGGATCTCCATCTATGGTGGGCTCCTCAATGCACGTGGGAATATCACGAGAAACCTATCTGAAATATGCTAATCAGACTGATCATGTGAAATTCACCAGTGTCAGTTGCAGAGAGACCGGCCTGGTGCAAAGCCCACCATGACAACCTTACGCCAGACATCCATCAAAGCAGAAAATCATTGTCAAAGTGACTTTTCCGTACTATGCAAGTTTCTTTGAAGAAGCCCAAATTATTCGCAACAGGCAAGTAAATACTTTTTAAAATTATGGCATAAAAATTATACTTCGACTGTTCCCAGTGTGTGCGAGGAGTGCAGCAAAATCTTTGCCCCTACATTCCAAGTAGATACAGCAAGAAGTGCCACCTCCTCCCCTCATCTGCTTGATTACTGGATCAGTTGCTCTGGCCTGTTTTCTGATATGTAGCCTGATTGGAGTATCAAAAATTGTTCAAGCACGTCTGCATTTAGGATTTCAGAGATTAAGAATAATCGGGAATGCAATTGACTGTAGAGGCAGTTAACAGCCCAATGGGAGATCAGCTGGTTGCTGGCCCCTGACAGCACTCAGCCATGGCTCACTCTTGCCTCTCAGTCAGAAGGTTGTGGGTTTGAGTTCCACTCCAGAGACCTGAGCACAAAATCTAGTCTGACACTCCAGTGCAGTACTGAGGGAGTGCTGTGCTTTTGGAGGTTCTGTCCTTCAGATGAGAAGTAAAACCAAAGCCCCGTCTGCCCTCTCAGGTGGTGGTAAAAGCTCCCGTGGCACTATTTCGAAGAAGAGCTGGGGAATTTTCCTCGGCGTCCTGGCCAATATTTATCACTCAACAAACATCACCAAAAGAGATTATCTGGTCATTATCTCATTGCTGTTTGTGGGAGCTTGCTGTGCGCAAATTGACTGCTGCGTTTCCTACAATCCAATAGTGACTACACTTCAAAGGTACTTCATTGGCGTTTTGAGACATCCTGAGGTTATGAAAGGTGCTATATAAATGCAAGTCTTTCTTTCTTGCTTGCTTGCTTGCTTTCTTTCTTGTTTTCTTTCGAACAGGCTTTCTAGCCAAAAGGAATTTAAAAATCTTGATACTCTTGCTACAAGAACTGACAAAGAAATTTTTAATTTGAAACAGCATGGATCCAGGTTTCCATGGCAGTAGCAAACAAGGTCGTAGAAGTTCATTACGCAACTTACATTACGTATGTTATAATGGGACTGCATGAAGGAATTTCTATGGGCCAAATCACTCTGTCTAAATACCTAATGCTTGAAGGCTAACTTGTATATAATGGAAGTCACAACACAGAGCAGGTGGTAAATCTACAGTGATGGAACAACTCACTCCTTGTGAGAAATCTATTTGGGAGGGTGAGCTTTGAAGGAGTGGGCTGCTGAAGGACAGGGCAGAACCTGTGATATGTACTATATTATTCAAATATTCTATGATTTGCACAAGATGTTACAATCATCTGTCTACACACAGTGGTTGCGCACAAGCGTGTAATAGTGCAGTGTAATGACAATGCAGCACTCAAAAGGATCATTTAAAAAGTTTAACTTACCTCATTTTAAGTGGTCTGCAGTGGTCCCTTTAAGGCTCATTGGTTAGGCCGCTCAATGCCTTACCATTGGGCAGGGTGTGTGCGCGCTGCACGCTTCGCCTATCGGTACCTGAAATTTGTATCAGGGTAATATAGAGGTCATAGGACCTTGACTTGCACGGGTTAATGAGCTGTTCCCTGTTTTTGGTGGGCACCAGAGCCGCCCATTTATAAACTCCCGCCATCATGGCAGCAGCCTGAACGTCAGCGGCAATGGGCTGGCAAGTTCTGAGCTCCAGTTTTCCTGCATTACCACCTTGTCCCCACCCAAAACTGGCACAAAAATCAGTCCCATAGAATGACGTAGCACAGAAGGAATGCATTCGGCCCATTGTGTTTGCGCTAGCCCTCTCACAGGACTATCCATTTAGTCCCAGTCCCCTGCTCTTTCCGTTTTAAATGTTTTCTTTTTCAAATATTTATCCACTTCCCTTTTAAAAGGTATTATGGATCCTGTTTCCAATCCTGTTTCTGATTGGGCATTCCATGTCCTAATAACTCTGCGTAAAAAGAATCTCCTAACCTCTCTCTTCATTCTTTTGATGATTATCTTAAATTTATGTCCTCTAGTTATTGACTCAACTGCCAATGAAAATCGTTTTTCCTGATTTACTTTATCAAAACCTCTCAGAATTTTGAACATCACTATTAGATTTCCTTTTAACCTTGTTTGTTCTCATGAAAAGAGCCACAGTTTCTCTAACCTCTCCTCATAACTAAAGTTTTCATCCCAAATATCATCTTCAGCACAATCTCCCTGGCCCTGATATCTTCCTTAAAGTATAGAAACATAGAAAAATAGGAGCAGGCGCAGGCCATTCGGCCCTTCGAGCCTGCTCTGCCATTCAATATGATCATGGCTGATCCTCTATCTCAATACCATATTCCCGCTCTCTCCCCATACCCCTTGATGCCTTTTGTGTCTAGAAATCTATCTATCTCCTTCTTAAATATATTCAGTGACTTGGCCTCCACAGCCTTCTGTGGTAGAGAATTCCACAGGTTCGCCACCCTCTGAGTGAAGAAATTTCTCCTCATCTCAGTCCTAAATGTCCTACCCCGTATCCTGAGACTGTGACCCCTCGTTCTAGACCCCCCAGCCAGGGGAAACATCCTCCCTGCATCCAGTCTGTCTAGCCCTGTCAGAATTTTATACGTTTCAATGAGATCCCCAAGTGGTATGGTGCCCAAAGTGGGACATAATACTGGACCAAGCGGGATCAACTCAGAGAAATGCATACCATATGAGGTAGATGCATTGGCAAATACATTAAAATGAAACATCATTATTCTTGTCCAGCCAAATAAAATCAATTCACTTTTACTGTATCATGTGGTCTGTGGTTGTGCAGAAATTAAAGCATCATAAAAACCACTCAAACAAATCACAACCAGCAGGTATTACAATTACACTGCTGCGGAGATGCTGATTCCCAATGAACCCTGAGCTCACATTTGAGCCAATTAACAACTTGACATGGCACCTTATATATTACTAACAAGCTACTTTATTCAGCTACAGTACCAACATTTTATAGCACAGTTATCAACCTAATCATCATAAGCATAATAATAAAACCCAACCTTCAGAATTACAGTGGCACAGCTTTAGATATGGTCAATTTAACATAACATAAAATGACAGAGTCTAGGTTCTGTAGTCAGAGCAGCACAAGAGCAAAGCATACAACTATCAATATTAACACTGCAAGTTATAACACAAAAGCATGCGACCTCTTTAAGTTAAATGCTATAATTTAATGGTCAGTACAGTTCTGGCCTATTCTAGCAGCAATGAATAATTGATATGGTATGGCACAAATTCAAAAATCATTTCAGTCTCTTTGTAGTTCAAACCAAGTTGAGTGGCTGTTACAGCTACGAGTTTGTATTCGCTTCCAATGAATCACGCTTCAATTTATTGGGGCTGGTTTTGTCTCCTTCTCCAAGATTTCAAAAGGAGAGGTAGATCAGATGTAACCTGATTTGTCCTCGGGCTGTCATTTCAGAAGCAACATCAGATGGTATAGCCAACTATGGCTCTGAGTATCTACTTTTATACCTTTCCTACAATAACAGAAGTTGAGATAAAGGCTATCTGGAGTTCACAATTACAACATTCTCTGGATATATTTCTGAGAAAACGCTTTGCTTACACTAAAAGAAATGAATCTCTTTACTTTGCTTCATTTCCACATAGTTGACAGAAACTGCGTGGCCAGAACAGCTGGGGAAAAGATAAAATTAACCCCTTACATATCTTTTCGGGCGTAATACTGTTTTACTACTCAAATTCTGGGGCTAAATTGCCATAAACAAGTATATTTTCTCCCTTTTTCTAATTATAGTGAAAATGTTGGTGTAAGTATAAAGCGGTGTTGCACCAGTGCTGACTGGCATTTTGTCTATCCTACTTCAGTTTTATACAACTTTCACTTGTCACTGATGAGGCCAACCATTTGAGTCCTTCTTCTACAGACTGTGGTGAACTATTTTCAAGCATCTCTCTAACATTTGAAGGCAATTGAACAAAACTTCTGGACCTCCATTTCACATCCTATTTGTGGGATTGCCCCATAAATAAACAAAGCCGTCGAAGACTCAGTGGGGTAGATTTTCACCTTCACTACCTCGGTGGTAACCTGGCAGAGTAGCTCACTTGCCCTTTATAGAGTTCACTTGACTTTCAGTCCATTGATATCGATAGAAAATGGGGCAAGTTCTATAAATGCCAGGCGATCTGCTCCGCCAGGTTACTGGCCAGGCAGTGAAGATGAAACTTTACCCCAGACACTCTTTGAAAGGGAGATTACATAGAAACATAGAAGATAGGAGCAGGAGTAGGCCATTCGGCCCCTTGAGCCTGTTCCGCCATTTAATGAGATCATGGCTGATCATCCAAATTCAGTACCCTGTCCCTGCTTTCTCCCCATATCCCTTGATCCCTTTAGCCTTAAGAAATATATCTAACTCCTTCTTGAATATATTTAATGAATTGGCCTCAACTGCCTTCTGTGGCAGAGAATTCCACAGGTTCACCACTCTCTGGGTGAAGAAATTCCTCCTCATCTCAGTCCTAAATGGCTTACCCCTTATCCTTAGACTGTGACCTCTGGTTCTGGACTCCCGCGCCATCGGGAACATCCTTCCTGCATCTAGTCTGTCTAGTCCTGTTAGAATTTTATAAGTTTCAATGAGATCCCCTCTCATTATTCTAAACTCTAGCGAATATAAGCCTAATCGACCCAATCTCTCTTCATACATCATTCCTGCCATCCTAGGTATCAGTCTGGTGAATCTTCGCTGCACTCCCTCCATGGCAAGAACATCCTTCCTCAGATAAGGCGACCAAAACTGCACACAATACTCAAGGTGTGGTCTCACCAAGGCCCTGTACAACTGCAGCAAGACATCCTTGCTCCTGTACTCGAATCCTCTTGCTATGAAGGCCAACATACCATTTGCCTTCTTAACTGCCTGCTGCACCTGCATGCTTACCTTCAGCGACTGGTGCACAAGGACACCCAGGTCTCATTGCACTTCCCCTTTTCCCAATCTATTGCCGTTCAGATAATAATCTGTCTTCCTGTTTTTGACACCAAAGTGGATAACCTTGCATTTATCCACATTATACTGCATCTGCCATGCATCTGCCCAATCACCCAACCTGTCTAAATCATACTGGAGTTTCTCTGCATCCTCCTCACAGCACACACGCCCACCCAGCTTTGTGTCGTCTGCAAATTTGGAGATATTACATCTAGTTCCCTCGTCTAGATGATTAATATATATTATGAATAGCTGGGGTCCTAGCACCGATCCCTGCGGTACGCCACTAGTCACTGCCTGCCACTCGGAAAAAGACCCGTTTATTCCAACTCTTTGCTTCCTGTCTGCCAACCAGTTCTCTATCCAAGTCAGTACCTTATCCCCAATCCCATGTGCTTTAACTTTGCATGCTAATCTCTTATGCGGGACCTTATCGAAAGCCTTCTGAAAGTCCAAATATACCACATCCACTGGTTTTCCCTTATCTATCCTACCAGTTACATCCTCAAAAAATTCCAGTACATTAGTCAAGCATGATTTACCTTTTGTAAATCCATGTTGACTTTGCCCGATCCTGTCACTGTTTTCCAAGTTTTCTGCTATTACATCTTTTATAATGGACTCTAGCATTTTCCCCACTATCGATGTCAGGCTTACCGGTCTATAATTCCCCATTTTCTCTCTACCACCTTTTTTAAATAGTGGGGTTACATTAGCTACCCTCCAATCCATGGGAACTGTTCCAGAGTCTATAGAATTTTGGAAGATGACCAGCAATGCATCTACTATTTCTAGGGCCACTTCCTTAAGTACCCTAGGATGTAGATTATCAGGCCCTGGGGATTTATTCATTCCCTTCCTGCCTGTGCAGCCTTTACCTGCGGTGTGACCAACTCATTAAAAGTGCTATCCACGATGTCCTCAGCATTGCAAATGCTCCAGTATGTATCCATTCGCAGCTCCAGCGCCGCAATGTGGTCTGCCAGTAGCTGCAGCTGGATACACTTCCCGCACACATGGTTGTCAGGGACACAGGAAGTGTCCCTGATTTCCCACATAGTGCAGGAGGAGCATACCACGGGGCCGAGCTGTGCTGCCATGACTTACCCTTTAATTAATTTAAAATAAATTAAATCAAATCAATACCACTAATTACACTACAATTAAATGATATACTCAAGGGCCCTTGTTTACTAGCACTCCCCGCTACACAACAGATTCCTGAGGTTCCCCAGCTGCCAGCAGTGGCAAACACAAATGTTGGCCGGAGGTGGCACAAAGGTCACGGCTGGCATTTTGAGTGTAACCTCTCTGCCTACCCACATAGACCAATTCTGCCACTGACTTCAATGCAACTGAAAATTGGGAGAGATGTATAACGGGAGGGTAAATCGATATCGCCCATTTTACGCTAAAACCCAAAGTCAAAATGACCCCCCGTTACGCTACTGCACTATAAATTAAATAACCTGCTTGCATCTACATTATTCATACCTTTCAGTATTTTAAACTTCTCGATCATATAAATGTTTATAAATAGTGTACAGTACTTACCAAATCTGCTGACCGTGTGCATCACAGAATGTGTTATGGCTTAGGGAATTATAAGTAACGTATATTTTTAAGCTAACCAACCTAAAAGCTAAATTTTGAACCAAGAAGTTAATGTTCCCAGGCTTATAGCTGATTTATTGATTGTCATCTATGATAACCATAGTTGTTAACTAATGCTGCCAAAATTCATCTTTGAAATAATTTTAAAAGTACTCATTTGAGGATCAACAGAACAGAATAATTGTATTTAATCAATTATATTTGCGCAAATTGTACATTATTGCATACACAGATTACAAAAACATTATTGTATGTCAGAAAGTCTGTAGTTCTGATTTGTTGATGAAAATATGAAGCAACAGGACTGGCATTCAGCTTTGTGAGTTTTGTGGATCAGAATTATTACCATGGAAGTTCAAAACCAAAGGCACTTTACAAATGCAATCAGTAAGAACGCGACACAGACAGTTATACTTCTCACAGTATAGAAGAATGATATTACAGGAATACAAAATTAATGGTAATCAAAATCAGAATTGATATTAAGATGGTATAAGTGATCCCATTGTCATTAAAGTTGAGGTAATGACATATTTGAAAATCCTTAATGTGGTTTTCTAGAAATAATGGATATGTTAAATATTAATGTCAAGCATCCTTTTCATATTCCACAACAATCCCAGATGTTAAAACGCTGCACTTAAGTGGCTCGTGCTTTAATCCATTTAAGGAATGTAGTGACACGGGCATAAACACCGGGTTTATTCTTCACCCCGCAGCGATCACCCCAGCTCACTACTCCATAGATCTGGTAACGTCCATCTTTCAAACAAGTCAGCGGTCCTCCCGAATCGCCCTGAATGTCAAACAAAGCATATGCAATTTTAGAACATATTAATCGTGACTTTCATTCAAACCTTTGGCTGTGAAAAGAAGGTTGCAACAGGGACATTTCTTTATTGAACCCTTCCACTGAATGATGTTTGTTCACATACAATCATGGCATGATACAGCACAGAAGGAGGCCATTCGGCCCATTGTGCCTTTTGGTAGAGCTGTCCAATTAGTCCCACTCCTCTGCTCTTTCCCCATAGCCCTGTGGTTTTTTTCCCTTCAAGTATTTACCCAATTCCCTTTTGAAAGTTATTATTGAATCTGCTTCCAACACTCCTTCAGGTAGTGCATTCCAGATCACAACAACTCGCGGCGTAAAAAATGTTTTCCTCAGGTCGCCTCTGGTTCTTTTGCTAATCACCTTAAATCTGTGTCCTCTGGTTACTGGCTCTTCTGCTACTAGAAACAAATTCTCCTTATTTACTGCATCAAAACCCTTCATGATTTTGAACCTTCTCTGCTCCAAGGAGAACAACCCCAGCTTCTCCAGTCTCTCTACATAACTGAAGTCCCTCATCTCTGGTACCATTCTAGTAAATCTCTTCTGCATCCTCTCCAAGGCCTTGATATCCTTCTGAAAGTGTGGTGCCCAGAATTGAACACAATACTCCAGCTGAGGCCTAACCAGAGTTTTATAAAGGTTTAGCACAACTTCCTGGCTTTTGTATTCAATGCCTCTGTTAATAAAGCCAAGGATCCCATAAGCTTTTTTTAACAGCCTCCTCAACTTGTCCTGCTACCTTCAAAGATTTGTGTACATACACCCCCAGGTCTCTCTGTTCCTGCACCCCATTTAAAATTGTTCCATTTAATTTATATTGCCTCTCCTCATTCTTCCTAACAAATGTATCACTTCACACTTCTCTGAGTTAAATTTCATCTGCCATGTGTTTGGCCATTTATCAGTCTGTCTATGTCCTCCTGAAGTCTGTCACTATCCTCCTCATTATTCACTACGTTTCCAAGTTTTGTATCATCTGCAAACTTTGAAATTATACCCAAGTCCAGGTCATTAATATATGTCAAAAAGAGCAGTGGTCCTAACACCAACCCCTGGGGGACACCTCCGTATACTTCCCATAGTCTGAAAAACAACCGTTCACCAATACTCTCTGCTTTCTGTTCCTTAACCATATTCCTACCCACACTGTCCCTTTAACCCCATGGTCTTTAATTTTGCTAACAAGTCTATTATGTGGTACTTTATCAAACGCCTTCTGAAAGTCCATATGTACAACATCAACCGCACTACCCTCATCAACCCTCTCCGTTACTTCATCATATAACAAATTCGTGCTGGCTTTCAGTTATTAGCCCATACTTTTTCAAGTGCCAATTAATTTTGTTCCAGATCATTGTCTCTAAAAGTTGCCCACCACCGAGGTTAGGCTGACTGCCTTGTAATTGTTGGGTTCATCCTTCTTCCCTTTTTTGACCAGGGGTGCAACATTTGCAATCATCCAGTCCTCTGGCACCACCCCCATATCGAAAGAGGATTGGAAGATTGTTGGCAGAGCCTCTGCAATTTCCACCCTTACTTCCTTCAATAACCTAGGATGCATCCCATGGACCGGGTGACTTTTCTATTTTGAGTACTGCCAACCTTTTAAGTACCTCCTCTTTATCTATTTTTATCCCATCCAATATTTCTATTACCTCCTACTTTACTACTACATTGGCAGCATCCTCTTCTCTAGTGAAGACAGATGCAAAGTAGTTATTTAGTATCTCAGCCATGCCCTCTTCCTCCACAAGAAGATTTCCTTTTTGGTCCCTAATCAGCCCCACCCTTCCTTTGACTGCCCTTCTACTATTTATATGTTTATAAAAGATTTTTGGGTTTCCTTTTATGTAAACCGCTAATCTATTCTCATAATCTCTCTTTGCCCTCCTTATTCCATTTTTTAGATCTCCTCTGTACTTTCTTATTCAGTTTGTTTCTCTACTGTATTATCAACCTTACATTTGTCATAAGCCTCCTTTTTCTGTTTCATTTTAATGTCTAAATCTTTAGTCATCCAAGGAGCTCTAACTTTGGATGCCCTTCCTTTTCCCCTCGTGGGAATGTGTCTACTCTGTACCCCAACCATTTTCTCCTTGAAGGCCTTCCATTATTCAATTACTGTTTTGCCTACCAATTGTTGATTCCAATCCACCTGGACCAGATCCCTTTCTAACTCACTGCAATCAGTTCTCCTCCAGTTAAGTATTTTTTATCCTTGATTGTTCCTTGTCCTTATTCATAACTATTCTAAACCTGAGATTATGATCACTGTTCCCCAAATGCTCATCCATTGAAACATGCTCCACTTGGCCCACTTCATTCCCCAGAACTAGATCCAGCACTGCTTCCTTCCTTGTTGGGCTGGAAACACACTGCTCAAGAAAGTTCTCTTGTACACATTTCAGGAATTCCTCCCCCTTTTTGCCCTTTACACTGTTACTATCCCAGTCTTAATTGGAATAATTGAAGTCCCCCATTATCACTACTCTATAATTCTTGCATCTTTCTGTAATTTGCTTGCAAATTTGTCCCTCTATTTCCTTCCCACTATTTGGTGGCCTATAGTATACACCCAGTAGTGTAATAGCTCCTCTATTGTTCCTTAATTCGAACCAAATGGATTCTGTCTTTGACCCCTCAACTACATCATCCCTTTCCAGTGCTCAAATAGTTTCTTTGATCAATTCTATCACTCGCTCCCTTTTTTCCTTCCCTAGCTTTCCTGAATACTTTGCAGCCAGGAATATTGAAGGGAATATTAACCCCCAAAAAGAGATGGGTTTGGGTTGGCTGGGATGTGAAAATTTTAAAAATCTCAAACCTGAACCCAACCCGCCTTGAACCTGTCCACTTCCGGTTTTAACGGAGGTGGAACCTGGGGGGGCGGGCGGGGTTAGGATGCGGGCAACCAACCCGCTCCCAGGAGGCAGGTTGCTCATTTAAATATTGTAATGAGGCTGCGTGCCTCATATTTTATGTCTCTTCCAGGTTTAACCCTGGCTGGCCGGGTTTCCCAGGCCTCAGGAAACCGGGCAGCTAAAGGGAAATGAGGATTGCTACGTGGAAGAGGTAAGTGCTTTTCAAACACTTTTTGTGGGCCAGGAGGAGCAGGAGTGCTAACCTGCCTCCCTCCCGGCGATCGGAACCACCCCGACATGATCACCGACCCCTCCACAATCACCGACCCCCCGCGATCGGAACCCCGCCACCGTGATCGGACCCCCCTGCGATCACCGATCCCCCCCCCCCCAGTGATCAGACAGCCCCCGCGGTCACCGACCCCCCCACCATGACCCGACTCCCATCTCTGCCTCCAATCTCGCCCTGACCCTCCAAGCCACGCCAGTCGCCAACTCTACTCCGGCAGCAGGAAACCTACCTGCTCCTGGGCTGCGACCTCCACTGCAGCATTCCCCGCCCGACAGGGAGCCAAGCCTGTCAATCAGGCTGACTTTTGCGTGGGGATCCTGCTGGAAAAAAAACACGCACGGCCCATCGTTCGAGGACCAGAACTCCTCCCCCGGTAAAGATTGGGGCCATTAAGTTCCCAGTAGTCCCCTTTTTTGAGCCAGGTCTCTGTTAGTCCCACTATATCATATTCCCATGTGGCGCTTTGTGCCTGCAGCTCACCAACCTTATTTACCCCGCTACATGCAATTACGCACATACATCCAAATCCATCATAGACTGCCCTGCAGTTGCCCCTTTCTGATCCCTCCTATTCCTGAACTATTCTTTATTCTGGTGCTTATCATCTCTCCCAGTCCTCTGTGCATCTTGTTCCCCCTCGCTAATATTTAATCCCCCTGCCAAATTAGTTTAAATCCTCTCCCACAGCACTAGTTAAACTCCCTGTGGGGATATTGGTCCCAGCTTTGTTGGGGTGCAATCTGTCCATCTTGAACAGATCCTCCTGCCCCGGAACTGGTCCCAACGCCCCAAGATTCTGAAGCTCTCCCTTCTACACCATTTCTCTAGCTACGCGTTAACCTGTTCTGTTGACTTTCACCTAATTCACAAATCATCAAATAGTGGAAGCAAGTTCCACAATCCAAAGAATAGTTATTGCAAACCTGACATGAATCCACACTTCCATCTAAGTTTCCTGCACAAAACATGCTGTCATCGATAGCGGATCCATAGGAGCGAGGGTCCTTACAGCGCTGATCAGATATCAGTCTCACATTTGTATGCAACAACTGATTAGATGATGCCTCTGTACAATCATCAATAAAGAGAAAATGATATTACATTTTGGCTATATCCAATCTAAATATTACTTCAAGTTTAAGAAAAATATATAAAAATTATCCAAAATAATGGATGAAATACCTGTCTCTGTCTGGCCCCATCCTGATATGTGGCATTCAGTGCCAGGCTGAAAATTAGCCTCTGGTAAACATGCAGTTTTTACATATTTAGTTTCCAGGGCACAGTGACCATTGACTTGTTTAATCTTCACCAAAGCTGAAATGCAAATGTTGATTTCCATTAGAATTTGTTATGATACCAAAAAGGTTAACAAAGACAAGAAATTAGAAATTTAAAGGTAAAGTGTCTTGGATTCCTTACCAATATCATTGTGTAATCCCACAGAGCTCTCGTGATAATTTTCATGGACAATAATACTTTCAACGTCATAGTTCTGTTCATGTGATTCCTGTCTTTGAAGGTCTTGTTTACCAAGTTGTAAGCGGAAATCTCTAGGCTGTGCTCTATGTATTGGTTTAAAAAAAATAGAGAATGTTTCTAACTAAAAGGATTGGCAACTGGTTTTAAAATTAGTGACAACAATGTAAAATGCATATTCCAGTCAAAAAGTAACAATTAACCTGGTATATTAAATCCTTCCTAAACATTATGATATCCTAGTCATGAGTATTCCCATTAATTGGAATGTCTGATTCAGATTTAGGCCTGCTCCCACCAATAAAAATAATTGGTTCAAACCTTCATGGAAAGCATATTGCAAATGCCTCTTTGAACTATTAAACTCACTAAGCTAGCAGATAACTTGGATGAATACTTTATGAATCAATGCAGTAATGGGGACCTCACTTGGATGTATAATTCTAATGAAACATTTGTGATTTGTGTTAAGTAGGTCACCAAGGAACTCAGAGAGACATATGGCCAATATACAAGTTAACACAGCCTATCCATGATGACACCTGTCCTTAGAGGTCCCATTTATGATATGGATCTTATTCTTCTCTTTTTGATAATCTGTAATGTATTAAATTTGGTATGTGAGGGGCACATTCCATTGAACCGCTACATCAACTTGCTCTTATGGGAATCCCATTATAAAAGTGTCCACAATTTCCTGTAATTATCTGTTACACCTGTAGGTGCCGTTGTGATAGGTCTTTGAAAGTTGGAGCTGTCGTACCTTCTGTCACATCTCCCTGTCAGATAAGACCAACTGCATTATTCAGATAGAACAATCTGTCTGGATTGTTGCTTGGAGACCAGGAATACCTCTTGCAACCATGGCTGAGGACCCCATTTCAGCAACCTAGACAAGTTGCGTGCAACAGATACAACAAAGCACTCGGATCTACACTCATCATCATTGAGCAAACAATTGGGATTCTGAAATCGCGCTGTGCTGGCATCAGAAGGGGGCAGAAGAATGGAACCACAGCATCTCTATCATTTCCCCATAAGTTACACGAAAGGCTTTCTGATAACATTTTCACTGCCAATTTTTTTCTCAATAACTGAAATCTTCATGTCCAAAATAAGGATTTAAATAAAATTAAAACATTAAAAATGGAATGAAAACCGGGCGGGCTTGATAAAGGGCGGGTGATCCTCGCCACCATTTACCGCTCGAGTGGTGAAGGTGAAAATTACCCCCAGCGTCTTTCTTCAGATTAATGCTGGTTCAATTTTCAAAATTAAAGCACCTGCTGAATTTTGAAGTCAACTAATTATCTCACCTGTGTCTTGCTCACAGCTGGAAAAGGTAATTGCTAAATGCTTCCAGCTGTGAGATGGAAGTTCCAACTGCTAACACCTATGAGATAGATTAATCTGGACTACAACTTTAAATTAAACTGTGGGAGTAGGACAAGGGGACGCAGGTTCAAAGTAGTAAAAGGTAACTTTAGGACTGGTATCAGGCGGTTCTTCTTCACACAGAGAGTGTTCAACACCTGAACTATGCACTGGAGAATTTCAGGAGTCGCAGAGGTAAACTGAAGTCTTGAAGGCCAGGGAGGATTCTACAATTATTCCACCTTCTCCGACAATTTCAGCACTTGGAGCTTCCTGTTTGCTGATCTTCAAATTTGGAAGGCCGACGCGTGTAAATACTGGTAGGTGGGTATGGCTTTGTTCTTCCTATTATTTTCCTGCTGCCCCATCCCTAATGCCACCCGCCACTACAAAGTTGGCATTTTCAGGAGCAGTATGGTGTCTCTGTTGGGAAAAGATGGTGGAGGCTGTTGCTGAGGCATTGTGTGGAGCCTGCAGATCATTTCACAGCTGAAACAGACTAAAGTTTATAAAGCCCGTTATAAGATCCTAGTCAGTGAAGTTTATTTACCATATTTTAATGGATAATTTTGGGAAGCTATGGATTTCCCTTTAGGAATTCCTCTTTACTATGTTTTGAGGAAGAATACGAGGATATGGAGGAAGAGATGATGGAAGTTGGATGAGATCCAGCATCATTGATACTGTTAAAATCATACCCACATATACCACCTCCAGAGAATATATGGACCAAGGAGTTTATATGCATTTCTCAGACAGTGTGTGAGAAGACTGCGATTCCCACCAAAGGCAAATGGGGAGTTATGCCACCTGCCGGCCACATTTGTAGCCTTGTTATGCTGAAGCCCTAGAAGGAATGGTTTCCATCTGCATCTTTTTTGTACTTGCAAAGATAGCATGGTCCTGGCACAAATCTTCCTCACCTACTTGCATCAGAAGTGGCCAGAAGAAGGGATGCGCAGTGTCACTATCATGAGAGGCAGCAGCATTTTGAGTTACCATTCCTGGGCTAATGATCACCCAAGAAGCAGATAGAATAGTCCCAAATACGTCTCGGAAGCCCTGAGCAATGGTGCTATTGAGGTTGTTTTGCAAGGTATCAATGGAAGCAGTTGTAGCTGCTATGGCTGTCCTTAGATCGTCCTCATGGTGCCTCTCAGCCACAGATCTCTCCTGGATTGCTGCATGCTCTAGGATGGTCTGCATGGTCTCGCGAACTTCTGTCACTGTGTTGCAGATGTGGGTTGTGGACTACTCCAACTCATCCACCATCTGCAGTACATTCAGGAAAACCATCTCCACTACCTGCACATGAGTTTGATGCTCCTATATCATTCATATTGAGAATACCTGAGATCTAGGTTCCTCAACCGAGGGCATTCCTTTCTCTACCCTCCGGGATGCAATCTCAGCACAACCATCTTCAGCTGCTTCATCAATGACCTTCCTTCTGTCAAAAGGTTAGCAGTGTAGCTGTTCGCTGATGACTTCACAGTATTCAACCCCATTTACTACTTCTCCAATAATGCTTCTCCTGTTTGCTGATGCTCTGTGTGTCACCCTGAGATGTTTGTTGTGGCTTGCTAAGAAAGGTGGAGATATCTGGGCTGGTGCTTGACTAAATAAGATGCAATGATGGAGTTGATGAGGCAGGTGTATGAGTTATTGAAGTAGAGGTGCCAGGCTGCTTTTCAATACAACCATCAGCTTCTTGATGAGCTTCACCTGGGAGGGTTAAAAAGGGAAGACTTTAGGAATGGGGACTCTCACAAGTGACTGTGAAAATGTGACTGAGCAGTGTAAAATCTTACAATAATGTTGAACGTCTGGATACTGTAACTATTTGCTGAACTGTAAATGATCCCCGCCAATACCAACCTGTTCCTGGCAGCTCACTGTCTACTTCCCCATCTCATCACTGTCCCTCCGGCATGTCTCCCGAAGAGTTGAAGAGCTTCCTCCTCATGTACACTTAGAAGTCACAGTGTCACCATTCATCCCTTGTGGCTGTTCTTTGTCGATGAGTTGGAGTAGTACGCAACCCTTTACTTCGCAAGGAAAATACAGAGTGAGAAAGGTACATGATAGGTATAAAATTAAATTTCACCTAGGTGTCTCCATCCATTCCAGATGATCAAGCTTTCAGGTGTAGGCTAGCAGTAATAACCTGTCATTTGATCCTCACACTACCATTCTTGGTCTTGGTGACTGGGAGAAGGCACAGTGATATGATGGAAAAGGAATGTTTGTGCGGGTCGTGAGGTGCCTTGATGTACACTATGAGGGCATGGTGAGTATGGAAGTGAGTCAAGCTTCTACCATTATTTAGAATGTGCATGGGTACTCACACTTTCACTTACCTTGGTCAACTTTGTGTGGCAATTAAACCTCTTCCAGCACTAAATGACCGTGCGTGAAGTGATGGTGGAGACACTTCCTGCCTGCGCCACTTCGCTCTTTGATGCCTGTACTACCCTTTTCTATGGCTTTCTGTCCTGTCTACCGAGGAGACATTCTCTTCTTGTTCTTATTTTTGCCAGCAGGACATTCACATAGCCTGGGGGTTCTTACCACAGCTGAAACCTCCAAGGCTGTTCCTTCTTCCAACATTCTTGAATATACCTGCTGCTGTCTCTGATAATGGTTTTGTCAAGTTGCCTGCCCCTTTAAGCAGCTGCATCATTTTATACACCGCAGGTGCACAGCAGTTCCCTCCCTCTCAGTGGCAGTAAGCCAGTCAGGCGCAGGGATATCGCTCCAAACCCACGCTGAATAAAATATCAGGCCTGTCCCAGGAAAATGAAACAGGGTTATGGTACTGTTGTGTAGGTGGCCGGAAGTCTTGCACCTCCACACTTCCAGCAGGAAGTGGAAAATCCAGGCCCACATATCTAGGAACCAGTGGTAAGAGCCCCGACTTTCAGTGGGCCTTTTGCCGCACTAATGCTGCAAGTTGGTCAGGAGTGCAGCAGATTCTCAGGCATATCAAGGGTTTGACCAGCTCTCATATAACTTAATGTAACAATGGCTTACTGCACTAAAAGTAATTCTTGACCAAGAAAAGCAGGACTGCAACTATGGGTCTGAGCATATGTAGGTCCGTGTGGATAAATTGGGCTTATTTTTTTTATTAAGCTATCTACCACATAAATTGTACACTTCTTGACTTAATGAACTTTTTTGATTTTTATTCCAGTTGAGCCATTTGTTAGGTGCTTGAGAAGAGTTGCTGATGTTTTGTGATTGGCTGTTACTTTTCATTTCCATTAAAAAATATTGCATTCTCAGGAGCCACACGTTTTGAAACAGTGCGTTACCGCAATTTTGTTAGTGGCCCATAAATCACAAAATAGAACTTTTAACCTGTTATTCAAGAAAATAGGAAAATAGGATCCAATGTTTGTCTCTCAGTACCAACCAAAAAAGAAGGCTGAGGGGTGACCGAATAGAGGTCTTTAAAATTAAGAAAGGTTTTGATAGAGTGGATACAGGGAGAGTGTTTCCACTTGTGGGAAAGAGCATAACTGGAGGCCATCAATATAAGATAGTCACAAAAAAATCCAATAGGGAATTCAGAAGAAACTTCTTTATCCAGAGAGTGGTGAGAATGTGGAACTCGCTACCACAGGGAGTGGTTGAAACGAATAGTATCGATGCATTTAAGGGGAGGCTGGACAAACATATGAGGGAGAAGGGAATAGAGGGTTATGTTGATAGATTTAGATGAGGAAAGACGGGAGGAGGCTCGAGTGGAGCATAAATGCCGGCACGGACTGGTTGGGCCAAATGGCCTGTTTCTGTACCGTATATCCTATGTAATCCTATGTAAAAATCTCTTATTATTTCATCCCTTATCTTCTCCATCTACTTCTTCCTCTGTCCATCTCTTTCACTCAATCTCTCTGGTTTTACTTACTTTTTTCTCTGAATGCACTCACACTATATACTTGTATGTCATTGGGAAGCAGTTTTTAAATTGTGCGAAGCAGTGCATTAAATGGAATGGATGGAAAGTCAGGGGCAGTGTGCCCATGAGTTTCTCATCTGCCATCACTATTTGAATGGCCCTGACTCTTACTGGCACCGAACATCACAAAATTTATCCTACTGTTTCATTGCAACCGGAATCCAGAATTAGGAACCTACCTGAAACTGGAGCAAAGAGGAGTTAACTCCCTGGAGGGGAGCGTATCACCCCACTTCACCTCAGATACAATTCGGGCCTAGATACTTGATTTACACTCCACATCTCTGAAATTCTGGGGTTAGGAGAGGGCGTTAGTCTGCTCTCGGTGGGCCTGGAATATAATGCCACCAGAATTCCACCCCGTTTAGACTGGACCTTTCAATTCCAGTTGGTGGGGGCTGATGGGCAGATCCTCCAACTGACCCCACCACAACAAGGAGGTGTTTTGGGAGGAATTCCCTGAGAAGGTGGTGATGGTGCCTTCTCCTTGAACCGCTACATTCCTTGTGGTGACGGTGCTCCCATTATGCTGTTAAGCATGGAGTTCCAGGACACTGATCAAGCAATGATGAAGGAAGAGCAGTAAATGTCCAAGTCTGGATAGTGCGTGACTTGGAGGGGAACTTGTAGGTGATGGTGTTCTCACAACATTGCTACTCTTGCCTTTCTTGGTGTTAGAGGTCACAATGGGAGTGAGGTGCTGTTGAAGTAACCTTGGTGAGTTACTGCAGTTCATCTAAAATATTGCAACCACAGTATGTCTGCAATAGAGGGTAGTGGATATTGGACCTGGTGCCAGGGACACCAATCAAGCGAATTGCTCGGCCCTGGATGGTGTTGAGCACCTGAGTGTTGTTGCAGCTGCATTCATCCAGGCGACTGGTGAGTATTCCATCACACTCCTCCCTTGAGCCTTGTATATGGTGGTTAGGCTTTAAGGGGTCAGGGGATGAGCCACTTGTCACAGAATACCCAGCCTCTGTCCTGCTCTTGTAGCTATGTTGCTAATATGGCTGGTGCAGTTAAACTTCTGTCAGTGGTGATCCTCAAGCTGTTAATGCTGGCGGACTCAATGAAGGTGGTGCCATTGAAGGTCAAGGGGAGATGGCTGGGCTTTCTCTTGTTCAAGATGAACATTGCCCATCACATATGTGGGTGATTGTTACCTGCCACTTCTTAGCTCAAGCTTGGATGTTATCTAGGTGCTGCTGTAGGCTGGCATGCGACCCTTCATTATTGGAGAAGTAGTGATTGGAGTTGAATACTGTGGAGTCATTAGCGATCAGATGCACTTCTAACCTTTCTACGGAGGGAAGGTCATTGATGAAGCAGCTTAAGATGGTTGGGTTGAGTTTGTTTCTGTGAGGAAGTCCTGTAGTGATATCCTAGGACTTAAATGATTGGTCTCTGACAATCACACTAATCTTCCTTTGTATCAGATATGACTCTGCCAACTGTATCGTTTTCCTATTCACTCCCATTAACCTCAGTTTTGCTATGTCTCCTTGTTGCCATACTCGGTTGAATGTTATCTTGATGTCACGTGCATTAGCTCTCACCTGTCTTCTGACATTCATCTCTTGTGTCCATGTCTGAATCAATGCCGTGATAAAGTCTGGAGCTGAGTGGTTCTGGTCGAACTATTTAACTGTATTTTTCTCGTTTTTCCCTTTTCAACTTCTCAGAGTCTCTTTTTCAGTGCTGTTTAATATTCTCCTTATATTGTTCTTTATTTTCCTTTGCTTTTTAGATATCACTGTGTTTCCTACTTCCTTTTCCTTCTCTCTATTCCTTCTCACTGTTTTTTTCTGTCCCAGTGATCCCTTGATTCTCTTTATGCCTCTCCAGGCTCCAGCTAAGCCGATCAGTAGGCCCCAGCAACACAGACTTATTCTAATTGATACAACTGGTATTCTTGCCATCATTCTGGTACTGTTTAACACAGATCTTAAATTATACATATTTAAGCATGTTGTAACGACTGTGATGCACCAAAATTAGCACCTTTTCAAGCCAGTGCTTCACTTGATTTGTAAGATATTGAAAGATATTGAAATTAACAGCGGTGGACAAAGCAATCCTAATAGAACCTCGCTTAAATAACTACCTTCCTTTTGTCTGTCACTCCCTTCTAGCCACTGACATCAATTCAGGCATGTGTTGCCCAGAGTTTTCTGACCATTAATGAGTGAAATATCATGAGCAGGGAGTGCCTGGACTTTCAATATGTGCTGCCAGTGTGTGAGGCTCCCAGCTTAATTAATGTGACTTTATAATGAAAGTGTTCACTCCAGCATTTGTAAGAAACTATTGTAAATGATGCAGGTAGCTGCAATAGAAAGTAAATATATAATAGATATGTTACAAAATGTCGACAGGTGCTTCTGTGGAAGAGAATTTCTGAAATAAGAAGATAACTCAAGGCAACTTGTAAACATGCTAATACCTACTGTGAGACAATGCAGTGGGCAGCAGTGAGAACCCAACATGGTCTAATCAATGTTCCTCCACACAGATGTCCTGATTTATAAAGTCCAATGCGATTTTTCAGCTGTAGAGATACCTGCCATGGATATTTTCCTGGTACTGTCCTTTTTCCACCAAAGATTTTGCCTGTGACTACTGCAACCTCTGGCACTCCACACACAAAGGGCACAATGGTTGGAGTAGGGGCAGTTGATCGGGGCGCAGGTCTGGCCGTAGGTTCCCGTTGGGTTTGCGGTCTAGATGCTACGATGGAGAAGCAGTACAAAGTCAAAACCCATTCTATGGATTAGTACTAATTGTTGGTTTTTTTGTAATTGTGGTATTTGATACCATTCTCAGAATGGAGTTATTGCAGAGGTCCAAATATTAAGAATACGTCTCAAGTTCAAAACAGTAATCCAAATTATGTTGACGTAGATTTACTTTGATAGATCCAAATTTAGCTCAATTCAGACCACTTTGGATTTAGATGCGAACATACATCCAATTGCCTTGGCCCTATATCTGCATTCTTTGAGGAAGTTACATATTCAGTTCAATTACTCACTAGATACAATACCAGGCAAGATGCCTTCTCCATTGACAACACCAAAAATGTCCTGCTCGCGCAAGGAAATCACTGCATTTCTGGAATGGGAGATTAAAAATGTCATTAGATGACAAGTTTATTCTGAAGGGAAATTGGTCACCATATAGCAGGTTGTTGTAATTGAGATATGAAGGCAAGTTGTTGTCAATACAATTGCTTGTCATTTACTTTAGTTTTCATGAACTATGACATGATTAACAGGAGAGATACAGATATGCAGTTCCCAGGGTATGAACTTGATCTCTTCTTGTGTATAGGCAGGTTTCTTGCTGGTTTCCACTAAAGTGGAATGCTACTAGTTGATGTGGACAATTGAAATAAATCAACAGTAGAGCAGACAGTCCCTCAGATTGCACTTTGAGAACCTGAAAATCTGAGGCACTTGGTTGCTGCCGATAAAAGGAAGCAAAATAAATTCCTTTGCCCTGGCTGTGTCTCTGAGCGAAATTGAAAGGGATTTGATAAAATCCCCATATCTACTACTGCCCCCATCTCTCAATATATAGATCTGATAAGGGAAAATTACAAGGATTTAAATGTAATTCTATCTCTTAATTTAAAGTAGTTAGCATTGTACTTTTAGCACTTAACCAGTAAAGCATTAATTACACCAATTATTGTGATATTGCTGTGTAGTTACTGTCTATTCGGTAAGGCAGGGCTAATACCCATCTGAATTACATACCTAATGGAACAAATTAAGTGTTGTAAAATGAAATTAACACAGATAATACATACCTGCAGGGCAGGGAGAAATATCACAATGGTTCCAACTTAATCTATCCAGTTTATCCTTAAAATAGCACCAAGGCTTTTCATCACCATCAGGATTTCTGAAAATAAATAATTCAGTTGAATTTTTATTATTCCCAACCTTGCCACTTATCTTTAAAACAAGCATTATATAGAAATAAATAAAAACTATCATCACTCAGCTTGCTGGGTTCTACCCACCTGAGTATAGCAACGTTCTAAAGCTGTGGTACCTGCAATAGTTGTGGTCACCAATGCCATATTTATTGGGATTCTCCATATGAGTACCAATGGCTTCCTTAAGCAGCAAGTTAGAGCTCCAGTACAAACACTTCTTCCCCTTTTCAGTTTGTTTCACAAGACCTCTATATGATAAGCCGTTACCCTGGTAACAATCATTTGGCGCTAAGAAAAGAAATGCACAAAAGAATAAAACAAAATCAAGAGCTTCTCTGAGCTTAAATACGATTGTTGGTTTCGATCATTTTGGAAAATAATTATGTGGAGAGCATTGTTTATTTTATTTCTCAATATTATCTAGCATTACTGCAGAATGGCGCCCTTGTTAACTTCAACAGAGACAGATGTGTCATGAATTTGATCACAGTAGTTACTGGGAGCACAGAAAGGTTTGAAGAAATTGTATGAGGGTGCCAACACAGAGATTTCCTATTGCCTAATGCATGATCCAACAAGCCTGGCTCATAAAGTAATGGTTAAATCTGCATATAAGGAGCAGAGTTCCAGGTGAAAGAGTTGTGTGGGCATAATAAGCAGTGTTTGCAGCTTTACTACATGTGAACTTTTGAAATGGTTGTGTGTTTAGAAATTACTGCGGGTAGTATTAGGTAAACAATTTTTTTTTTTATTCGTTTATGGGATGTGGGCGTCGCTGGCAAGGCCAGCATTTATTGCCCATCCCTAATTGCCCTTGAGAAGGTGGTGGTGAGCCACCTTCTTGAACCGCTGCAGTCCATATGGTGAAGGTGCTCCCACAGTGCTGTTAGGGAAGGAGTTCCAGGATTTTGACCCAGCGACGATGAAGGATCGGCGATATATTTCCAAGTCCGGGATGGTGTGTGACTTGGAGAGGAACTTGGAGGTGGTGGTGTTCCCATGTTCCTGCTGCCCTTGTCCTTCTAGGTGGTAGAGGTCGCGGGTTTGGGAGGTGCTGTCGGAGAAGCCTTGGTGAGTTGCTGTAGTGCATCTTATAGATGGTACACACTGCAGCCACATTGCACTGGTGGTGGAGGGAGTGAATGTTTAAGGTGGTGGATGGGGTGCCAATCAAGTGGGCTGCTTTGTCCTGGATGGTGTCGAGCTTCTTGAGTGTTGTTGGAGCTGCACTCATCCAGGCAAGTGGAGAGTATTCCATCACACTCTTTACTTGTGCCTTGTAGATGGTGGAAAGGCTTTGGGGAGTCAGGAGGTGAGACACTCGCCACAGAATACCTAGCCTCTGACCTGCTCTTGTTGCCACAGTATTTATGTGGCTGGTCCAGTTAAGTTTCTGGTCAATGGTGACCCCCAAGATGTTGATGGTGGGGGATTCAGAGATGGTAATGCCATTGAATGTCAAGGGGCAGTGTTTAGACTCTCGCTTGTTGGAGATAGTCATTGCCTGGAACTTCTGTGGCGCGAATGTTACCTGCCACTTATCAGCCCAAGCCTGAATGTCGTCCAGGTCTTGTTGCATGCGGACATGGACTGCTTCATTATCTGAGGAGTTGTGAATGACACTGAACACTGTGCAGTCATCAGCGAACATCCCCATTTCTGACCTTATGTTGGAGGGAAGGTCATTGATGAAGCAGCGAAGATGGTTGCGGCTAGGACACTGCCCTGAGGAACTCCTGCAGTGATGTCCTGGGGCTGTGATGATTGACCTTCAACCACCACAACCATCTTTCTTTGTGCTAGGTATGATTCCAGCCAGTGGAGAGTTTTCCCTCCGATTCCCATTGACTTCAGTTTTACTAGGGCTCCTTGATGCAACACTCGGTGAAATGCTGCCTTGATGTCAAGGGCAATCACTCTCACCTCACCATGCTTAACATGTTCACTTGACATTTCTTTGTCTGTTATTTTAACACAGGCCTTCATCTGTTTACTTTAAAGGTGCTATTCCCCCACTAAAACAGTGGACATTTGAACATATTTGCTGCGAAATTCAGTATGTTAGCGCCTCCCGTTAGCGCCTGTTGGGGGCGCTAATGAGGTGCTAAGGGGTTAGCGCCGAGGCGCGGTGAATGCAGCGAAGCCCGCGAACTTCAGTGCCGGTTTAGTGCTGGCGCTAACTCTTAGCGCCTGGGCCTCTAGCGCCTCGCAGATCGTGACGTTATAATGTGCGCAGCGTCCCGTTATCGCCCCGGATGGAAAATTGACTCTCGCCCCCTGCTTTATCGCCTCACGCTGACAATACCAGCAAGAGGAGGCATTGTGAACTCGGCTGGCTGCTTCTGGAGCGGTAATTAAAGGGAATACTTTTCAGCTAGTGCAAACTTTATTATTTCCACCAGTCTGGTGCCTGTGCAAAGTTTTTAATGTTTCATTGGTGCAAGATGTCCAAGCCCTCCACTTTGTGAGAGTCTTTGGGGCTGTAATGGCAGTCGCCCAGGTCGCCTTGCAAAACAGAACTGACGACAACCAGCGTGTGCAGCATCATTGGCCCTTCGCTTGAAGCGAGGGAAGCAGCCTCTGTGATGAAAGAGTGCCATTTACAATCCGCTCGAAATTGTTCAGCGCTCTGCCACTACCGCCCCGCTCTCAGACTTTAGCACCCTAAGGGAAGTGGTTAACGCTTGATTTAGCGCTCCACTTCCCTCTTGGAGCGCTAAAACGGAATTTCGCGGGAGGCGAGAATGATTAGCACCTGCCGCTAATTTTTCAACTTTTAAAGTTTTAGCGCCCCAAACGGGGCGATACCGAATTTCTCCCCCACAAGTTTTTGTCCGCTAATACGACCGTCAGGCTATAGAATATTGTGATGAAGCTACAGCAGCTTTTATGTTCCCAATATGGAGATCTGGGTTAACTGGCCCTGAAAATCAATGAGCCAGAGATCCTGGCACTTATGCTTGGATTGTGACCACTCGGAACTCCACTGTTGGCCCAGGTAAACCTTATGAGGTCAGGGAGAGATTCTTTAGTTTGCTTGAAAATGGCGAGTGTCCAAGTCACTAGGGACGCAACTAGAGTGTAGGTGCCTGGGTCAGGGGTGTCACGGACCCCTCCTAGCAGGTCCTCACATCCACCGCTGGGTCAGCCAGTGCACTTGGTCTAATCATGTGTACCTACACTGACCATACACAGGATCCCAATGAAAGCCTGGGTATGGCAAATCTAACAAAATTCAGAGTACCCGCCCCCTGGCCCCAACCCCACAAGTTCCCCCTATTGACGATGGCCTTGTGGGGAAGACTCAGGCTCACACCCAAGGCCATCCTGGAAAGCCAGTACCTGGCATATTCAGCTGTGGATTTAGGGGCCATTAGGTGGCACTTTCTCCAGTCACAATCTCATAGAGAACTGACAGACTGCCCACATATCTCTGATGTGGGTAGACTATAATTGTCCATTTCAAAAGTTTACATGGATCTGCCCTATACTTAGTCCAATATTAAGAGATGAATTTTCTCTGAAACCTACCAAACAGGTTCCATCATTGGGAGGTATATATTATATTTTTTGGTATAATGAAAATTTAACCGTGACAAGTTGGACTAATTTCTTGAGGATTCCAACTTTCTTCTAGCTTTTCCAACCATATTTGTGATTTGTTTGACCCAGTCTAACTCAGGCCACAAAGTTGAAAATGACCCTCACATCTGTAAATGTTTAACAAGGTTAGAGAAGTAATTCCAGAGCATGGAGACTAGGCAACTGAAGTCCAGTCACCAATGGTGGGTCTACTGAATTTTGGAGTCCTATCATATAATTTCCACTCACCAAAGTCAATTCTCTACTGATGATTTTATCATCCATGCTTCAAAAACACATTTATATGTTAAATGGCTGGTGATACTTTGGATAGCTATGTATTGTGAGTCAATGGATGATGGCTTTCACTGTGGATGGAAGTTACTGTAATGGAAATGGTTTAACTGTTTCACGGTGAACAAATGACTACATTTATATTAGAGATATCAGTCACAACTCGAACCAACAGTAATGTTACCTATTTCACATAGTTCCCCTCTGAATGATCCTGAGCAGTTGCAGGTGAAGGTTCCTTTCTTCTTCCCAGCCCTGCATGTTGCTCCATTTTTACAAGGATTAGGGCTACATGGTGCGATTGCTTTAAAAACACAATTGTCAAAAATAATTATTTGAGAGAAAAAAAATTACAAATGCTGGCAATCTGAAATAAAAAACGGAAAAAGCTGGAAATACACAGCAGGTCCACCACCATCTGTGAAGAGAAACATTAATATTAGAGGCATAGACCATTTGTTGAACTAGAACCTGGAAGTATAAGCAAGCACTTTAATAGGACTGAAGAAAATGAAATGGGGAGGGAGAACAACAGATGAAAGTTAACCTGTTATCTGGTGTTTAACCACTATCACAAAGAAACAGTTAATCAGTCTGTAAACAGGTTTTGTAAATGCTGGAAGGAGGTGAAAATGTGTTGGATGATAGACAAAGATCAGCTCAGTCAGGCATTAGAAATCAAAAAGGAGATTGAAGGCAGCTCAGTCATACAGTATAAAGGTAGTAGAAGGACAAAAACAGTAAAAAAACAGTTCCAGGAAATATGGTGATGTAATGGAAGACGGACGGAAGGAACAGACAGGAAAATGGGGGAGACTGTTCAGGTCTTAAATTGCGCAAGTCATTGTTCAGACCAGAAGGCGGAAGATCGTCCAGACGAAAGACAAAATACTGCTCCCGAAATACATGGAGGATTCCTGGCATACCATAAACATTGTGAGAATATTTCCCTATCAGTCAAATAGATAAGTTTAAATCCAACCGATAGATGTTTATTTGTGTCATGAATGAAAAGGAGACTAATGAACAAATATTGTATCCTTTCTACATTTCTACACACAGCTTGTACCAGGAGTAGACTAAACATTATCAACAGGCATCATTTCTAAGGATGAACTAATATTCTTTCCATCAAAAGCTATAGTTTATCAGAGAATCATAAAAACTTACAGCACAGAAGGAGACTATTCGGCCAATCGTGCCTGTGCTGGCTCTTTGAAAGAGCAGTCATGCTTAGTCCCACGTCCCCGCTTTTTGTCCGTAACCCTGTAAGTTCCTCATCCTCAAGGACCTGACCAACTCCCTTTTAAAATTATTTATGGAATCAGCTTCTACCACGTTTTCAGTTAGAGCACTCGAGATCCCGACAACTCTCTGAGTGAAAATTTTATTCCTCATCTCCCCTCTAGATCTTTTGCCAATGATTTTGAATCTATGGCCTCTGGTTATTGACCCACTCGCCAGAGGGAATATTTTTTCTCTATCTACTCTATCAAAACCTCTCATCATCATGAAAACCTCTATTAGGTCACCTCTTAACCTTCTCTGTTCCAAGGAGAACAGTCCTAACTTTTCCAACCTCTCCTCATAACTGAAGTCTTTCATCCCTGGTAACATCCTGGTAAACCTCCTCTGCACCCTTTCGAAGGCCTTTACGTCTTTCCTGAAGTGTGGTGCCCAGAATTGTCCACAATACTCCAGCTGAGGCCTAACCAGTGATTTATAAAGTTCTAGCATGATCCCTTTGCTTTTATATTCTATTCCTCTATTTATAAACCCCAGTAACCCAGATGCTTTTTTAACCACCTTGGCAACTTGCCCTGCCACCTTTAAAGATTTGTGTATATGGACACCAAGATCTCTCTGCTCATCTACACTTTTCAAAATATAGTACACTGTCTTTCCATATTAGTCCTCCCAAAGTGCATCACTTCACACTTCTCTGCATTGATCTCCATCTGCCAGGCTTCTGCCCATTTCACCATCCTGTCTATGTCATCCTGAAGCCTATAACTATCCTCATTGTGATCTACTACTTTGCCAAGTTTAGTATCATCTGCAAACTTTATAATGCTGCTCCCTACACCGGAGTCTAGGTCGTTTATAAAAATTGAAAAGAGTAATGGACCCAAAACTGACCCTTGGGGAACACCAGTGCAAACCACCTCCCAGTCTCAAAAACATCCGTCCACCACCACCCTTTGCTTCCTGTCACTGAGCCAATTTTGTATCCATACCGCCACTTTCCCCTTAATTCCATGGGCTTCCATCTTCTTAATAAGCCTCCTGTGTGGCACTTTGTCAAATACCTTTTGAAAGTCCATATATACCTTGATCAACCCTTTCTGTTACCTCATCAAAGAATTCAATCAAGTTCGTCAGACACGATTTACCTTTAACAAATCCATGCTGGCTCTCCTTGATTAACCCATGCCTTTCCAAATGAAAGTTTATTTTGTCCCTGATAATGATTTCCAATAACTTTCCCACCACCGATGTCAGGCTAACTGGCCTATTGTTTCCTGGTTTATCCCGCTCCCCTTTCTTGAATAGTGGTATAACATTAGCAACCCTCCAGTCCTCCGGCACTACTCCTGTATCCAATGAGGATTGAAAGATTGTGACCAATGCCTCTGCTATTTCTACCTTTATCCTTAATGTTCTTTCCTGCTTTTAGTCTATTTTGTTCTTGCTTTTAAAACAAGAATGCTCTTCTAAGTAAACAGATAAGAGAATGAAATATAGAGAGAATATTTGGTATAATGAATGTATAGTAATAAACTTCACTGTGTGCTACAAAATCAACTTATAACAGGAAGATAATTACAGCCAAGGCCTGAAGAACCACATGGGTTGATTTGTCACTTTTACTATTGGGCGGACAATTGATGGCAGCGGATTGGCCGCCTGTTTTGCACTGTCCGATTTTGTTTTTCCATTGACTGGTTGGGTGCTGTGTACTGCCCATTTTCCACCCATGAAAACTCACCCCCACATAACCATGACAAACTGTGAATGGGAGATATCAAATCAAGTATTTTGTGATTTATTTCTAAATATCAAAAGATTATATGACTCAGAATAATAAATAGTATTGAGTCTTACCTCTTTTGCATGATGGTGATACATATGGGTGTTTACATTTACATTTAAAATATGGTGGGTTGGGCTGGATAACACATTCTCCATTTTTGCATGTGTTTTTCTTACAAGGATCATTCACTGTAACAAAAAACAAGATCTATGGTAACATTCTGCAGTCAGTTATTATTCATTCATCTCGTGGATTTAAATCAGCATATGAAAGATTTAATCAGTTATTTTGTGTTTATTTTTTTACTATTGCTATTCTAGCAGTAAATTATTACAAATAGTACAGATAATATCTTGTAGATATTTTAATTCTATACATTAAAAAATGTAAATGCATTTTTAACAAATTTGATTTAATTTTAGAAAATTTGAAAAGTAAATTTAAAAAAAAGTCTTTATCAATAACTAAGAATTAAATTTGTTTTAATGTTGTTTCATTGATAAAATCAATAGGTAATATATTTTTATTGCAAACCACTTAAACATGTAAGCTGGTATTTTCTGCTCTGGGGCAATCCCCGCATAAACTCTGTGGGCCAGGCTTCGGGCCCACACCAAGGTTGTGCTTTTGACCGTGGCCAATTTTCCAACATCAAGCTAATTAGCATTTCATTGATGGGCAGATTGTATTATCACATTATTTGTCACATGGTTTAGTATGAGTATGCTCAGTTCGCTCTGGCCTAGTCAGGCAAGCACGTGAAATAGCAGCTCATCGCGCCTCTGTCCTCCATTTGTTCCAACCACATATATTCCATATTGGTGCCGAGGATGGGATCCCAAAGCCATTTTTAGGAATCATGGAAGAACACAGTGTTCAACCTTCGAGTGGACAAGTTCAAGGTGAATTTGTGACGCCTAAATGGAATTTTTGCGATGTTTTACCGTTAATGCTCATGCAGAATGGTCTGTGCTTCACCTTAGCATGTATGTATAGCAACAACGGCATTGATTCTCACATGTACACAGGTAACGTGATGGGTCACTGTTCGATGGGATCGGGACAATCATGGCCGCACCTACGGGATTCATTGGAAGCCTCGGCATGTATGACCGAGCTCGCGAACCATTCAGTTCTTTCATTGAGCGGATGGAGATGTTTTTTCGGGCCAATAACATTATTGAGACCGAAGGTGCAGATGAGAATGTTCAAACTCAAAATAAAGTAATTCGTGAATGGAAGAAAGCAATTTTTCTAATGGAGATCGGGCCAGATGTCTCTGGAACGTTGACAAACCTACTCGCGCCAGGGATAGCGAAGCATGCATCGTTTGAAGACATTGTCGAGAAACTCGAGGACCATTTTGACCCAGAAATAACAGAGAGCTATACGTTTGGTAACAGAAACCAAAAACAAAGTGAAACCATCAGTGAGTACATTGTAGCTCTTAAAAACTTAAAAACCTGTCTTTGCATTGTAACTTCGGCACATTTTTGTATCGTGCGTTACAAGATAAGTTTGTGTGTGGACTGGTGGATGAGCACACACAGTCCAAGTTACTGAACACTCCAAACCTAACATTTGTCATAGCATGCAAAATTGCCCTATCTATGGAGATGGTGTCTAAGAATGCTAGAGAGCTCCATCCAACTCAAGTGACTAGTGCAGCTGAGGTCTACAGTCACAAAGCCACCGCCAAACCTAAAGCTATGAGACCGAGTCAAAAGTATGTCAGTGAGAGCAGTTCAGTGAATTGTTATCGCTGCAATGGAAATCACTCACCACAGTCCTGCCAATACAGAAATGCAAAGTGTTTTCACTGCCAAGAGCAAGGCCATATTTCAACAGCTTGCAGAGCTAGATTGAAAGCAGGAAGTAAGAACCATTCTAGTGGCAATGCAAAGCAGCGACAACAAAAGGGAAGAGTTCACAATATTGAAGTGAGCACAGCTGATTTTGAAAAACTAGGCATCTACAGTATCTATGCCATTAGTGGCAATGCTAGCAATCGTGAGAAAGACTTCCACACAAAACTTTTGATCAACGAGCAATATATTGATATGTGTATCGACACAGCGGCGGACTGCTCTATCATGAGTAAGGTCACATATGAGAGTAAGTTTAATCAAATACCACTTACAAAGTGTACCGTAGAGGTAAAAACCTACTCTGGAGAAATCCTAGAGACATGCGGACAAATGGAATGTACAGTTCAGCACAATGGCCAGTCAGTAAAGCTGCCTATTATTGTAGCGAGCTACAACAACAGGCCAACCGTCATGGGCAAAGACTGGATGAGAAAGTTACAACCAGGCTGGAAAAACATCTTCAGTGTAGATGCTTCAAAGAAGTGACTCGACACAATGCTGAACAAGTATAAAAGCATGTTCACAGACAGTTATGAGGGCATCACTGGGTATGACACGCATATCCGCATCAAGTCCAACGCGAAGCCTGACTATTGTAAGGCAAGGCCGGTCCCCTATGCGTTGAAAGGTCAGGTGGAGGAAGAGCTAGCGAAGCTGAGAGAGAATGGAGAGCTAGTAAAAACTAACAAAAGTGAATGGGCTACCCCGATTGTGGTAGTGGCCAAAGCAGACAAAACTGTATGCTTGTGCAGTGACTACAAAGTTACTATCAACCAATCAGTTGACGATGAGCCGTACCCGTTACCTACATCGCAAGATTTGTATGCAGCACTCTCTGGGCCAAAGATTTTCCCTAAGCTTGGCCTGTTGCATGCTTATGCTCAGCTGAATGTTTCCAAAGAGAGTCAACAGTACCTCACCATCAACACACACAAGGGACTGTACTTATACACCAAGCTGCCGTATGGTGTAAAGTCCTCCCCCAACATCATCCAGGCTACGATTGATAAGATTTTGCAAGGAGTTCCAAATTGCTTATGCAATCAAGATGATGTGCTGATCGCAACAAGCAGCGAGGAAGAAAATCTAGAAGTGTTAGATTTAGTGCTTCAAAGGTTGAATGCCCACAATGTCAAATTGAAAAGGAGCGAATGTGCTTTTGTGCAGCCTGAGGTTGTGTACCTTGGTCTGAAAATTGATGCAAATGGCTTGCAACCAGTGAAGGAAAAGGTTGATGCTGTCATCAATGCTCCAAAGCCATAGAACGTGTGTGAGTTAAGATCTTACCTTGGAATGGTCCAGTACTACGCACGTCTCTTACCTGAGTTAGCGACCGTGTTAGCTCCATTGCACGAGCTCCTCAAGAAGGACGTCCAGTGGAAGTGGACAAAAGCGCAACAGGAAGCTTGTGATGCTTGTAAGAGAAGTCTTTCTAGTGATGCTCTACTTGTGCACTACGACACAGAGCGTGAGCTTAAGTTAGCGTGCGATGCTTCCAGCTACGATGTGGGAGCTGTCATAAGCCACGTAATGGATGACGGCCAAGAGAAACCAATCGCGTTTGCATCACGAACCCTCACAAACAGTGAAAGAAATTACACGCAAATTGAAAAGGAAGCACTCGCCATCGTGTTTGGAATCAAGAAATTCCAACAGTTCCAGATCGGCAGAAAGTTTACCCTGATAACCGATCAGAAACCATTCCAACAATATTGGTGCCCAAATCTGCCATCCCTGCAATGGCCGCATCAAGAATGCAACGTTGGGCAGTGTTGTTGTCACAATATGACTACACGATTGAATATCGCACTTCAAAGCATAATGCAATTACAGATGCCTTGTCCAGGTTGCCACATGAGGACTCATGTGTTGGGAGTGAAGCTGAGATTTTCATGCTAGGCGCAGTTGACAAAGACTTTCCCGTGAATGCAACTGAGATTGCAGATGAGACTCAGAAGGACTCAGTACTGAAAAGAGTGTATGACAACATCTTGAATGGATGGACTGATCAGTGTCTGGACACAGAGTTGAAACCATTCCATAACCGTTGTACTGAATTGTCCTGTGAGCAAGGTTACATCAATTGGGGAAACAGAGTGGTGGTACCTACTTCGTTAAAAGATAGAATTCTGACCGAACTTCATATTGAACATCCAGGAATCGTCAGTATGAAATCAATTGCAAGAAGCTTTGTTTATTGGCCTGGATTGGACAGTGGTCTTGAATCACTTGTCAGCAAATGCAGTGTTTGCCAAAATTGCAGAAACAAACCACCCAAAACTCCACTACAACCCTGGTCATGGCCAAGTAGACCTTTTCAGAGAGTACATGTAGACTTCTGTGAGAAAGCAAATGATTATTTCCTGGTACTTGTAGATAGTCACTCAATGTGGATTGAAGTGAAGCACATGGGTTCAAATACTACAACTGAATGTACCATAGATGAGTTGAAGTCTATCTTCACATGTCATGGCTTACCTGAAGAGCTTGTTTCTGACAATGGCCCTCAGTTCTGTTCTGCTCTATTCCAAGAGTTCATGAAATGGAACGGTATCAAACATACTCTCGTCCCACCATATCATCCAGCTTCAAATGGAGCAGCCGAAAGGTCAGTCAGAATAGTAAAAGAAGCTCTCAAAAAGCAAGTGTTGCAGGGTTGTTCAGGACTCAGCATAAAGCAACGTTTGGCAAATTTCTTGCTGAAGTACAGAACTACTTCGCACACTACAACCGGATATACCCCAGCAGAACACTTGATGAAGAGGAGATTGAGAATGCGATTGAGTCTTGTTCAACCAAATTTGGCCTCAAGAGTTGAACAGAAACAGTTGAGACAAAAACGTTATTGTGACAGTAATCAGAAAGAACGCAGTTTCAAACAAAACGCGTGTGTTCATGTTCTCAGTCCCCCTGGCAAGTCGAGTTCACACAAGTGGAATGTAGGAACCATAGTAGAGGTTGGTGGAACCAAGAGATATTTGGTTGAAATTGGTGACAACATCCGAAGTGTTCATGTAGATCAAATGATCTCTGCTAGAGATGAACCAAGACATGATCTTGAACCACTTGATCATGAACACATACATGAGTTTGACTCCGTTCAGACTTCAGAAACTGAAGTACCAGGTTCAAACAAATCTGAGATAGAAACAGGATCATCTTTGAGTTCGGAACCAGAACAGAACAGCCCAAAAATTGGTTCAACACCAAAACCTTTTTTTAAGGAGATCAGGAAGGCTCCGCAAACCTGTTATTGAACTGAATGTGTAGTTCATTTGTAGGATTTGTACTTCATTTAAAAGAAAAAGAGCCAGTGGTTTTGTTACGTGGTACATGTAATGCTGGGAAAAGTTGTATTTGAGAGGGGAATACATACTTTTTTTTAAAAGGGGAAAGCAGTGTAATGTATTATCACATGGTATCACATGGTTTAGTATGAGCATGCTCAATTTGCTCTGGCCTAGTAAAGCAAGCACATGAACTAGCAGCTCAGCTTGTCTCTGTCCGTCATTTGTTCTACCCAGATATATTACAATGGGCATTTGACATTTAGGCCGGAATTTTTACCTTGGAGTCTGGTTGCATGCATGCGAGCCACGTAGCGGGTTGGAAACCCAAAGATTTGAACAGTGCGTCCTGCACTGCGCATTTAACTCAATGGTCCCAATTAAAACAGTCATGCGCATTTCCCAACCCCATTAAATGAAGTGAGTCTGATGACTTCACCGATGACTCGTATTCGGCGCGGATATTTAAAGCAGGCTTGCACACATCTCATTTGAAGGTTGATGTAGGAGTGCAGAAGGTGTTTTCCAGAGGTCTCAATAACGCATAAAACTGACAAAACTGTGGGTCATGGAGACAATGCCTCCCTGGAAGTTCTGGTGCAGGCAGTAAGAGCACGCAGGGAAGTCCTCTTCCCTGGTGATCAACAAAAACGACCACCCAAAGAGACAAAAAGGGGATGGCTGGAGCTATTCGTAGAGGAGGTCAGGAGCAGGGGTGTCATGAGGAGGACGTGGATCTTGTGCCGAAAAAGATTCAATGATCTCATGTGATCAGGAAAGGTGAGTGCAATGCCACACTCAACTTCATCCCAATGTGCCTGTCACCCCAACCGCATCACTCTGCCTTCCCAACCCTACTCCTGCACATCATTCCTCACACCAACCTACTTTGCAGGTCCACCCATCTTTCTCTGTCTATGTACCTACTCATATTTCCATCTGACTAACCACTACTGACACGCACCCTCATCCTAATGCAATCATAGCAAGTAACACCACAGAAGGAGGCCATTTGGCAATGTCACGCCACTCCCTCATAGTCACCCTCTACAGGTGTAGCCCATCCATTCCTTACACTCATTCCATCACTCTCACTCAAAGTTCTCTTCTTTCCCTTCTTGCAGGAGAAGAGAGCGCAGAACAATAGGGAGAGGCAGAGAACCAGAGGTGGCCCTCCAGTCTTCAGTCATCTGACTCTAGCAGAGGAGGAGGTTCTAGAGATCTCCGGAGATGCAGAGTTGCTGACAGTGGGAGACAGAGAGAGGGGGGCCTCCCAGCAACCTGGTGACAGAATTAAATCTCATACAGCCACATGGCATACAACAGTCTCTCATATGGTGACTGATGTCAGCATCCAGTGAAATGCCATCATATGCATAATGGTAATATTACCCATTCCTATTATAACATTTCTAATTCATCTCTTTACTCTCCCACATGTCCTTCAAATGACCCCAAATGTCCAGCCGCAGGAGGAAGATGAATCCTCAGAGGAAGCTCCATTCTCTGAGGGTGCACCGTTAGCAGACCTGTGCGTAGCCGGCAGCAGCACAGATACGTACACCTCGGTGGGTCCTGTGCAAGATAGAGTCGTTTTGTCAGCTGCTGTCTCTTACATCACAGGTGAGCAAGAGCAGGTGGTGTTGACAGGGACAGTAGTGGAGACTCCTCGCCGAGGGCACAGGATGCTCCAAGCTCTGCTGAGCTACAAGCAGATACTGAACCTCGGGGGCCATCAAGAAACAGGGTGATCTTGGAGGGGCAGAATCAATTGCAAGAGGCTCTGGCAGCTTTTGCAGCCGCGAAGTGTGCAAATGTACAGAGAATGGAGGAGTCCATCTCCAACATAAGCACCACCATCTCGCAGGCGATGACGACGATGTGCTGTTCCATGGAAAGGATGGCCATCTCCATGGAGCAGCAAATGCGCCAGTCCAACGAGAACATGCTTGTTGTGGACAACAGATGGCAGACGCTCATTGACCTCATTTCAAGGAGGGATATAAACATAGACTTGGGCCTTCACTGCCCCACTGATGTGCTCTCCAGCTCCTTGCTAGCAGGGAAGTGCGGGTGGCCCATTAGAGGGATGATGTTGAGAGGGGACATGGAAGTGGGGGCTCTTCTCAAAGCGCTCCTACTTCTCCCCCGTTGTCACCTCCTCAGTTGGAGCCCCACATGCTTCCTCGGATCCCAATAGCCAAGTCTGCCCCTGCACAGTTGTAGGAGGAGCAATATGTTCGGGGCCCTCACAGGCTCCAAAACCCAAAGGACATCCGCCAAAAGTGTCAAAGCAGTCGCATCAGGGAAGTGAGCAGCCTGCCTCTACCTCTGCTGAAGCCACAGGGGTTGCACCTGGTAGAAGCACGCAGAAAAGCAAAAAGACACAATCCTAGATGCACAAGGGTATGCACCTGAGTGTATGAAAAATGTTAGTGATCAGTTTCAGTTCTATTTTGACTTACATAAATTTATTTTTTGCACCACTTTCCGGTCTTCTCCATTTTAGCCTGCCACCTGGGAAGTGGTCTTTTCATTTGGAGTGAATAGTGAGACATTACTTAACCTGGAGCTCTGGGGGTTTGGGGGAGAGGAGTGACTTGGTTACTGTAGGGATGCTCTGTGGTGTTATTGGTGGGGGAGGGGGGAACTTAGTACAGCATGTGGCAGACATATGGGTACACTGGAGCAACTTAAATAAACCTGGCCATTATGAGGCCATCTCTGGCCTCCCGGGTGGCAATGTGTGCCGCTGCTGGTGCCATCTCCACCTCAGGTTCGTCTTCCTCCTCCTCCTATCAACGGGATTAGACAAAGTCATCATAGATTTATGAAAGGGACATCGTGTTTGACAAACCTACTGGAGTTTTTTGAGGATGTAACTGGTAGAATAGATAAGGGAGAACCAGTGGATGTGGTGTATTTGGATTTTCAGAAGGCCTTTGATAAAGTCCCACATAAGAGGTTAGTGTGCAAAATTAAAGCACATGGGATTGGGGGTAATATACTGGCATGGATTGAAAATTGGTTAACAGACAGGAAACAGAGAGTAGGAATAAATGGGTCTTTTTCGTGGTGGCAGGCGGTGACTAGTGGGGTACCGCAGGGATCAGTGCTTGGGCCCCAGCTATTCACAATATATATCAATGATTTGGATGAGGGAACCAAATGTAATATTTCCAAGTTTGCTGACGAGACGGAACTAGGTGGGATTGTGAGTTGTGAGGAGGATGCAAAGAGGCTTCAAGGCAATTTAGACAAGTTGAGTGAGTGGGCAAATACATGGCAGATGCAGTATAACGTGGATAAATGTGAAGTTATCCACTTCGGTAGGAAAAACAGAAAGGTAGAGTATTATTTAAATGGTGATAGATTGGGAAATGTTGATGTACAGAGGGACCTGGGTGTCCTTGTACACCAGTCACTGAAAGCAATCATGCAGGTGCAGCAAGCAGTTAGGAAGGCAAATGGTATGTTGGCCTTCATTGCAAGAGGAGTTGAGTACAGGAGCAAGGATGTCTTGCTACAGTTGTACAGGGCCTTGGTGAGACCACACCTGGAGTAGTGTGTGCAGTTTTGGTCTCCTTACCTAAGAAAGGATATACTTGCCATAGAGGGAGTGCAGCGAAGGTTCACCAGACTGATTCCTGGGATGGCAGGACTGTCGTATGAGGAGGGATTGGGTCGACTAGGCCTGTATTCACTAGAGTTTAGAAGAACGAGAGGGGATCTCATTGAAACGTATAAAATTCTGACAGGGCTAGACAGACTGGATGCAGGGAGGATGTTTCCCCTGGCTGGGGGGTCTAGAACGAGGGGTCACAGTCTCAGGATACAGGGTTGGACATTTAGGACTGAGATGAGGAGAAATTTCTTCACTCAGAGGGTGGTGAACCTGTGGAATTCTCTACCACAGAAGGCTGTGGAGGCCAAGTCACTGAATATATTTAAGAAGGAGATAGATAGATTTCTAGCCACAAAAGGCATCAAGGGGTATGGGGAGAGAGCGGGAATATGGTATTGAGATAGAAGATCAGCCATGATCATATTGAATGGCGGAGCAGGCTCGAAGGGCCGAATGGCCTACTCTGCTCCTATTTTTCTAAGTTTCTATGTTTCCTCCTCCTCTGAAGAAGTTGTGTGCTCTCCACCTTTCTCCCTCCTGCAGCGCCAATCCTCGCTGCTGCACTATATTGTGCAGCGTGCAGCAAACGACAATGATTCTGGAGACCCTGGCTGGTGCGTACTGAAGGGCTCCTCTAGATCTGTCAAGGTATCTGAAGCGCATCTTCAGCATGCCAATTGCTTGCTCTATGACACATCTAGTAGATGTGGCTGTCATTATAATACTTCTCGGCCTCAGTATTGGCCTTCTCAAGGGTGTCATCAGCCACGTCTTCAGTGGATAGCCCTTGTCTCCAAGCAGCCAGCCGGTAAGTCTGTTTGGAGGTGCAAAGAGCTGAGGGAGGGTGGGCTGGTGCAACACGAAAGAGTCATGACAGCTGCCCGGGAATCTGGCGCACACATGCATGATTAAACATTGAGGGAGTGGAAGCCCTTGCAGTTCACAAACACTCCTGGGTGATGTAGGGGTGCCTTGATGGCCACATGTGTGCAGTCGATGACGCCTTGCACCATTGGGAAGCCAGCCAGAGCAGCAAAGCCGAGCACCTGCTCAATAACACTGGCTTCATCAGTGACAAAGTTTACATAATTGGCTGACTCGTGAAACGTGGCATCGGTCACCTGGGTGACGCATCTGTGGGCGGCCGACTGCGAGATGCCGCAAATGTCTGCTGCAGATTCCTGGAAGGAGCCTGAAGCAAAGAAGTTGAGGGCAGTGGTGACTTTGACAGCCACTGGTGAGGCGTGTCCACCAGGACCTCTGGGCAGCAGGTCCTGTTCCAGCAAGCTACAGATGTCTGTGATGACCTGGTGCGATAGCCTGAGCCTCCTGAAGCACTGCTGCTCAGTCATGTCCAGGAAGATCATCCTCTGCCTGTATACCCTGTGTTGGGGGTATCGTCTCTGATGCGGTGCAGCCCTGTGCTGACCCCCTCTCTTCTGTGGAGCATCAGGTTGGTGAGGTGAAGGCTGCTGGTGGTGTTGCTGCTGCTGCTGCTGCTGGTGTGGATGATGTTGTTGGTGCTGGGGCTCATCTTGGTCCAATTCTGAGGTCCAAGGTGAGACAGCATAAGCGGCACCCATGCTGATGTAATAGATGGCAGGTAAAGTGGAGATCAAAGGCCCAATCATTCAATCTTCTGATAGTGACTAGCAATGTGGTAAGATTGGCTTCCGAGGTTGCAGAAATGACCTGCAAACTCCTGACAGCTAAATCTCTGCAAAAATTGGAGTCAGCAAGAGCCTTTCCATTAGGCAAGGAAGCAGATGTAATGTGGGAATATTTATATGGTTTTCCCAGCTGTCAATTAATGGACTCATACAATGGCCACTGAGCTTCCTCCTCCCCTTCACAGGCGAGGTACTCGAGGTGCGTGAATCCCGTGCTCAAGAAGTTAAAGCCAAAACCTGATGTTAAAAAACCTCTTCAGGGTCTCACAACAAGTATTTAAGTACTTCAATGAGGTTGCCCACCTCTCCTGAGCGGGTCCGTGACACGCTGGGAAATGCGCCCAAGTTAAATAGTTAAATGCGGAAGTCAGCAAGATGACGACGGGTTCCCGATTCGTTGGCAATTTCCGCAAATTTTACTGCTGCCCCGCCCCCAAACCCGCATGCTCGGGACTGGGAACATTCCGGCCTTATTTGTTCTAAATGTTTGTGTCTTGGTAAATTTCACATTATAAATGGATGAAATGGACGCCATGTAAGAGTTGTTTCTCCATTGCCTGCGCTTATATTGAATCTTACATTGGCAGATTACCACCCACGTGGCTGAGATTTTCTGTGGTGTCGGCGGGCGGGATCGGTGGTGGGTTGGGTGGGAAATATTTTTTTCCCCAGCGAGTCGGGACCCCGCTGTCAACCCGCCACAACCCGCCTTTCCCAATATTAGGTCTGTCAGCGCGGGCGACCCAATTAAACTCATTAGCATCTAGTTGACAGATCATTAACAGGCTTTTTTAACTTACCTTTTCACTTTAACTTCATGATCACAGGCACCACACTGTTCGGGGACCGCGGCTGTCAACCTGAGGCAGGAGTTCAGTGGCCATTGCTCCAGCTGATTACTTGACAGCTTCAAATGTGCAGTAAAAGCTCCCACCTGACACATCATCACTTTCCTCAGCTATAAGCTATTTCTCAGTCCATTTCCAGCACAGATTCTGCAGGATTTCCACTTTCCATTCTTCATCCACTCTTACCTCATTGGAAGAACTCTCTCACCATTGACAGACTGCTTCTGTCATCTCTACTTCAGCTGCCATCTATTCCATCAACATGGTTGCCCTTTATACTGACTCACCTTGGTCCTCGGAATCCGACCACGATTAGCCCCAACACCAGCAGCATCAGGCACACCAGCAGCACCAACAACAACACCAACCTTCTTCGCCATCATCTGATGCTGCACAGGACACAGGGCATCAGTACCTGAGCACATTGCTGCCCGGGAGGTGAGAGATGGCCTCACCATGGCCAGATTTACTTCACTTGACACTCTACACCTTGGCTGCCACATGATGCGCCAGGTTGGCACCACCCCACACCAACATCATAAAGCATCCCTACAATGTCCAATCCATTCCTTTCGCACTCATGACCATTACAGGGAGTACCATTATGTCTCACCATTCACTGCAACTCACTAAGCCACTTCCAAATGTGCACACAAATCTGTCCAAGAACAGAAAGTGTTGAAAATAAAGGTTTCAATGTTTGACAGCACATTAACAGAAACTTTACATGAACATTGGATAAAACATCCAAGTGGCTACCCTTACCCTTGTGTGTTAGTTGGTATGATTGCACTTGGATGAGGGTGAGTGTGAGGGGTGGCTAGTGAGATGGGGATGTGATAATCTAGATAGAGAGGGATGGATGGAGGTGCAAGGTAAGTTGGTGTGAGTAAGGATGTGCAGGGGTAGGGTAGGGAAGGCAGAGTGATGGGGATCTGATGAGAGGCACAGCAGGATGAGGTTGAGTGTGACTTTGTACTAATGTTTCGTGATCTACTGAGATCATTGAACAGTTTGTGCCACTGCACCCAGGTCCTCCTGACCACATCCCTGCTTGTGCCCTCCTCTGCAATGTGCAACCAGGCTGTATTGGTCTCCTGGGGAGGTCTCTTCGCCCATGGGAAGGGAAGAGGACCTCCCTGCGTGCTGTGACTCCCTCCATAAGCATATGGAGGGAGTCCTGGGAGAACCTGGGTGCAGCCCTGTGCCTCTGTGCAGTAATTGTCAGTGTTTGCAGCACCTCAATGTTTCCGCTCAAACTCATTTGCATATCGACGAACGGAAAATCTGCTCTGAACCAGCGCAATCGGGCAGCTTTTCAAAATGTAATTAAAAAAAAAAATGTTGCTTTAAAGAAATATTCTTTGATATATTCAAGAGTGGTAACCTGGTGCAGTTTGATTAACACAGCTGAAAATGAGTTTATCACAAAAACATAAGCATTTTTAATCAGAGTGTCTGGTCTACCACCTGTGAGTAACCTGATTTTAAATGACTGAAAATTACTTTAAAAAAATATATAGAACCATTCGCTAGATATATTGGGGTACAATAGTCAGTTTCTTAGTAAATTCAAAAAACTTTTAAAACGTGCCTATTAGTGTCCTTGCATCCAAATGTTCCAGCTTAATTTTTGGAGGCCCCTCGAAGGCCTGCAAACGAGCGCAATTAGCGGAAACTCCCAATGGTGATTAATTCGATCTGGGGGGTGTGACCAGGTTTGTGGGCAGGGCCGTTTTCTAGTGTGATGATTTTTAAACTAGCGCAAAAGATCGTGGAAACTCGATTTGCGCTGAATGGAATTTGCGCTTAAAATTCCGCGATCTTTTGCATGGGTTACACCGATTTCGGGCAAATTGCGCCGAAGAAACCAACGCAACCGAACGGAAACTCTCCCCCATAACATACTTGGATTGGTTGTAAATCATCCACTAAGCTGATCGCACTAATGAAATTAATTTTATCAAATGATTCCGCCAACTAGCATGTACTTAGATGTGCATTAACAGCTGTAGTAAAAACACAACCCTACATAAGGCTTGATATGCTTATGATCTGATTTCAGTGGGTGGTGCAGTGGCAAAGAAGATTGGAGCACTAATATGCAGCTACGTGGCTCTCAGGCATACAAGCTTAATCCTACAAACTGCTGAGTTCCCTATCCCAGCCATGCTTCTGGGTTAAGGTGGGGGGGGGAGGCACAGGAAAAAAGCACAGTAATCTATACAAATACTATTCATTAATTAAATGTAACTTGGTAAATATTAACAATTTAGAGGCATTTATTTAGAACATTCATTCATAAAATAATAAGAACATTACCTTTTTGGCAGTGTTTTCCATTAAATGGACGACGACATCGACAGAAGTAACCAGAAGTGGTTGTTTCGCAGGTTCCCTGATTGTGACAAGGATTTGAAAGACAAGGATCTAGAAGAATGTTGCTTTTATTAATATACTCATCATAAACTTTACACAGCTTTTCTTAGTTGCTATTGGAATTAAAATTCCTTTTGGAAAAGAATTTGTCAGTTGGTAAACATTGGTCAATAAAGAAAGTCATTATGCTGAGCGACGACAGTGCTGTTGGAGTATAAAGAATTCTACCAGTTTTGGATTTAGTAACACTATTCTGCATTTTGTGCATATTAATGGATAGCAGCCATTTTAGACTCTGCATTATTCACCTGTGACAATATATATTATTTTGCCTGATAAGCAAACAAACATAAGCCCAGAATTTGCGGTGGGTAATAACAGCGAATGACCAGCGTTCGCTGTTATTACCTCTTGCAAACTGACCGCAACTTCAGGATTTAGCTTGTGCACATCCTAACGGAGAAATCCTGACGTTGCGATCAGTCATTCACTGTTCTGACACAGGCGATGCTCTGCCCGCCCTCCCCCCACCCCTACACCACCCCCCCCCCCCCCACCCCACCATAGCCGGCAATCAGTGTAATCAGTGAAATCAGTGAAACTGACGAAAACTTGGGCTTTTCAGCGGTAATATCACTGTTAAATACCCCATTAAAAGTTAGACCTTGTTGGATTAGGTGTATCTGGGGTTTTAACAGTGTATTGACTGCTAAACAAACGTTATGGCCCTGAAAAACTGCTGCTATTTTTGTGACGTGTCAAATTTCTCCATTATAATAAACATTTCAATTTTGAAGAAATGAAAAAAAAAATTATATTTTTTACAAGTTTATTCATATTTATTTCAGGTTTACCTTTTCCCCATATGAGAGCCCCAATCTTTGCTTTGCTCTCTATAACATTTTTAAAAAGTCAGAACTCTCCTGAGAAGAAGGATGTTTGAGGAATATTACACTGCCATGCAGACTCAGATCATTCTCTGAGGACGTGCAGCTGCGACTGTAGAGTCTACAGTTCTCACTGGTGGCAACATCAGGGAAGCTGTTTCTCTGTTGCAGACATAAATGGAGCATGTGGCAGTTTCTTTGGAATCTGCAGTCGATCCCCACCTAAGAAGCAGCGAGGGACCAGTCGGTGCCTCCTCCTCCACAGAAGCACAGACTATAGCTCAAGTGGCAAAAGGCAACAGGATAGACAAAATCTTGAGCACCAGGTTCCAGACCCTGGGGGCCAGGATGCAGACTGTTTTCTCTCGGGCCCTGTAGGATTGGATTGTCAATCTTGCATCAGTGGTAGCACTCTCGCTTGTGAGTAAGAAAGTCGTGGGTTCAAGCCCTACTCCAGATATTTGAGTACATAATGTAGCCAGATCTTTCACCGCCACACTGGGAGAGGTGCCGGCCCTTGGACAAGGCGCTCAAACAAGGCTGCGTCTTCCCTCTCAGGCGGGTGTAAAAGATCCCATGGCACTATTTGAGGACAGGGAAGTTTTCCTGGTGTGGTGAACAGCATTTATCCCTCAACCGACATCACAATTAGATTATCTGGTCATTTATCTCATTACTGTTTGTGGGACCTTGCGGTGCTCAAATTGGCTGCCATGTTGTAACAACTGTAGCTACACTTCAAAAGTTATCCATTGGTTATGAAGAGCTTTGGAATGTCCTGCGGCCATGTAAGGCGCTATATGAATGTAAGTTTTTTCTTCCTTTAATAACTACCATCAGACCAACCATCCTTATGATCAGCAATCCAAGGCCCAGTAAAATAGCGATGGCTGGAAAAAACCTGTCTGATGCTGCTGTATCTCAGAATAGCAGTAAATGCCAGGCCTTGAAACATGCCACCACGCCACTGGCACATAGGAGGTGACAACAGGCTGCCCGGGCACAAGCTTCAGAGGTGTAGCAAGCAGCGGTTCCCTTCTGAGATCAAGCTGCCACGAGAGGAGTGCCATATCTGTTCCATTAGCCTTTTCTAGTACAGCAACCAACCATTTCTTGTGATACTGGTCCTGAGGTTGCAGCTATACAGAAGTACTAGAATAGGAGAAAGAAATGCATGCTTATCCATCTGGGGAAGCATGGATAAGGAAGGTGTAAATTGGTTTCTATTCACTTAGGTATCATTCATGGTAATTGAAGTTATACAGGAAAGAGGACACTTACTTTGAACTGACTTATTATTGGCATGGTCATGTAGTGTCAAATATGGTCCGAGGTGTTGTAATGTTCTAGGATGGGTAATAAGTTAAAGGATTTGTCCTTTATTTGAAGGTGGGGGAGATGGACTAAGGCAGCGGTGGCAAAGGTAGACTGTATGAAACATAAGAGATGTCTTCAGTAATCAATTGTACTCAGATGCTCCCTGTAGCAGTCACTGAGGAGGTCTTGAAGGTTATCGTGATGCTTCCCTTCATGTACTTCTGCCTCCAAAGTAGCTAGGGCCACCTCTGCAAGAATGTCCAAGTCCAGGCTTTTTTGGATGCTGGAGTTTGCAGGGCACATACCCTTTAAGACCCTGATGGTTCTCTCGATGACAATTCTGGTAGGGATATGTGCCTCATTGTAGTGTTCCTCTGCTGCTGTTCGCTCAACTCTTAGTGGAGTCATTATCCATTAAAGCCGGGGTTACACCTTGTCATCACTGTGGCTGCCTGTAATGACCCAGTGCCATAAAAGTTGAGTGCCGTTGTCACCTTTGATAGCCACAGACAGAGCCACTTGGGCAGATAACCATGGCTGCACGTCCTCAGGGAGTACGTGGCAGAGCTCCCCATTTCCTCTTTGGTGAAGCGCACTCTTCTAATACACATCTCTTCTCTAAGGTCCTCATAGGATCTATATTGCTTGTACATTCCTTTTGAAGGGTAGGGTGCAATATCTGGTGACGTTCATCCTCCTTAAATGCTACTTTATTCTCCTTTCCTCTAACCTTTCCTGTCCCTCCTCCATGATAATGGCATGCAAAGATATGCCCAGAGGAAATGGCATACCTACTCTTGAGAAACCCTCACTGTTGGTGGAGTTGGTCAAGTTCTCCCAGTGGACTCACACTCCAGTCAGTTAGAAGTCCAATGCTGAATACAAATAAAATGCTCTGAAATATCCTTCCCAGCTGCAATAACTTACACCTAATGCATTGCAAGTGTAAAAACAGGAAATTCAGTGCAACAGAGCCACTGGCTCTATTATAATATATGCTAATTTGATGGTTGGGGAGATGGCAGGTGGATAACAGGAAGCGCCGAGAAGTATGTGGAAATTTGGGGGGGGATCAATTTTGGGGCAGGTAACCAGAAGCAGCTTCCACCTAATTTGTTGGCTATTAAAGGTACTTGTCCCAATTTTTCACTCTAGACTCGCTGAAAACAATGTGACATTTCAGGGCCTACAAGCTGGTGTGGAGCTAAGACTAAGACTAATCTTCTTGGCAACTCGACTACAGTAACAAAAAAAGGAAGAAACATTAAACAAATTATGCTTATATTTGCTGTTCTTTTACATAACTATAAATTTGCTTACTTTTATTCGAAGTAGTGTGAATGAATAATCTACTACATAGAACACTTTGCAATGTACACTTTCTAAATGACACAAATCAATAAGTACAAGGTAATTTAATAAGTTTAAAAAATATTGTTCACAAACCATTATTATCGAAGGAATATTCTAACCACGTGGGATAACTGTCCTCGTCCAATCCTGTAGGATCTTCCCCTAGGATTGGATCACATTTAAATATTACTTTTGCAATATCGTGAGTTCAAACATATCAATAATTAGCAAAGCAGTGGAAAACTATTTCTGCTTTTATCTCTGACAGTTTTCTGGTCCTAAACAGCCAGCTATATTTTTTACAAAGATTTATTTTTATCAATGATCCTGGAAGATTTGTTTTAAGAATTATTAGCATGCAGGCAGTTTCATAAGAACTTAAGAAATAGGGGCAGGAGTAAGTCATGCGGCCCCTCGAGCCTGCTCCGCCATTCAATAAGAAGATGGCTGATCTTCTACCTCATCTCCATATTCCTGCTCTATCCCCATATCCCTTGATTCCCTTAATATCCAAAAATTTATCGATCACTGTCTTGAATATACTCAACAACTGAGCCTCCACAGCCCTCTGGGGTAGAGAATTCCAAAGATTCGGAAGGCATTCAATAAGGTGCCACCCCTTATTGGGAGACTGTGACCCCTGGTTCTAGACTCCCCAGCCAGGGGAAACATCCTCCCTGCATCTACCCTGTCAAGCCCTATAAGAATTTTGTATGTTTCAATAAGATCACTTCTCATTCTTCTAAACTTCAGAGAATATAGGCTTAGTCTACTCAATCTCTCCTCATAGGACAATCCCCCCCATCCCAGGAATCAGTCTGGTGAACCTTCGTTGCACTCCCTCTATGGCAAATAGATCCTTCCTTGGGTAAGGAGACCAAAACTGTACACAATACTCCAGGTCTGGTCTCACCAGGGCCCTATATAATTGCAGTAAGATGGCTTTACTCTTATACTCAAATCCTCTTGTAATAAAGGCCAACATACCATTTGCTTTCCTAATTGCTTGCTGTACCTGCATGTTAACTTTCAGTGATTCGTGTACAAGGACACCCAGGTCCCTCTGAACACCAACATTTCCCAATCTCTCACCATTTAAAAAATACTCTGATTTTCTATTGTTAAGGTCCTGCTATAAGATTGCTTTTGGTCGTGTATTTGAAAGTGTTAAAGAAATGTGCTCAACTCTACTTTTGTTCATTTTGCTTGTGTAAAATATTTGCAGGGTCTTGTTACATTAGGCTAACATGCTCATTTTATTATTCCTTGAAATCAAATTCCTTCTGTAAAGAGACATCTTAAAATTATAAATCCTAATGGAAGATTTCTTTTGTGCTCCGTTAGGAAAACCATAAATGTGTTTTTCATAAAGGTATTTACAATTTGACCACACATAACGCAGGAAGGAATTCTTAGTCCATGGTTTATTTCTTAAATGCATATTCAATTGCTCAGGATGTACTCGCAGATCGTAATAAATGTTGTGAATTCATATCACGGCAAATTAAAAACATTTTCAACTTTAGTCGTGGCAATCAAGAAGTAATGTTAGATGCTTTTAAAATTTCCCTTTTTTGATTTTCAAGTTTTTACACTCCTTTTCTGGAGAAAGTGATTCATGCTGGTTTTACAGTTCCACGGGTGCCAGGTGTCATCTGGTACGTTGGCCAAAATGGCTTCGACACTCAGTGCGATTAGGCCATTCAACCACAGGAAACCACAGCTGTGCCTAATCCTACCGTCACTTGACATTCACATGCACATAATTTCCACCAAAGGTTACTGGATAATGTTCAGGAGTTGAATTTTTTTTTTCCTCTCCATGGCCCAAGGACATTGGGACAATTATTTCAATTTTACTACTTACCCAGCTGAGATCAGCTAACTCAGCACAGACTGGGGATTGGACCAGAGTTCATTACTTCTCTGCAACATTTTTTTTATTAGGAGAAAAAACTCCTGTGTCCTGATAAGCGGATACTTAACTGATTAAATTTGTTTTTTTTGGAAGTAAGCTTTAAACTGAACTGTTAACTCAATGACCTGAACTGGACAATTTCAGACTGAGTCACAAATAACTTTTTTTTGAATTCTGAATGCTGTAGGCTTGAACACATCAGTCCCTTTAATGAAATGACACAACACTTACACAAGGCAATATTTCCCCCTCCTATCTTCTATGTTTCTATGTTTCTATGCAGTACTATTTTCACAGGTATCCTCAAATTTACGAGCATCATTATGGCAAACGGGCACACAGATATTAAATGTCACTAGATCCAAAGCAACAAAGCTAGAAGTATGTTTATTGTTCATAATATTTTGTATTTTAATTCTAAAATAATAATAATAATACTTGGTGGTCTAAGTTTGGCCTCCAAGCTTGGCCTGCAGGCTAGTAGGGACCATCAAATCTTTGATGGTCTAGGACTGGGTATCTATCTGCACTCTGTCAGTCTTAGTGATGGGGAGTAGAACAATTATGGTGTTCACGTTTTTTTTGGTCAGTCACGCATCCAACACAAGCAGAAACTCATTCCCATGCTTAAGAGCATCTAATTCAAGCGAGTGAGAAATCTATACAGGTAGTGCTTCTGTTTGTCCAATATGGACTGCACGCTCTCTCCTCACAGAGAGATGCACCATGTATCTAAATTCAGAGAGGGCTAACTGCCACTGTCCTTACTAACACCATCTGATTGTCTTCCTTCAGTCCAGCCTTATGGGTCTTGCCCTCACTTCACTATAATATTAACCGCTAACACCAAATCCAGAACAAAAAACAAGTTCATCAAACAACTCAAATCCATCTGTATCTAACAGTTATCAGAAATAATTATGAATCACCCTTGTTCAAGCCTTGATTGCTTGTCTTGTGTGCTCGTTTGCCTATTCTAGTGCTCTTACAAAGTGATTCCTCAGTGCTGCAGCTTGTGAGGTGGAAGGCTGCTGAGCTTCCATTGAGGACACGTCAGATGGCCATGGTGGGCAACCTCGAGCAGTTGTGGGCTTTGAGGGCAAGACTGCAGTGTCTCAGCATGGACCGCAGTAGTTTGGCTCAACTGGCTGCTTAGGACTAATGAGGGCACTGGCGGAATGGATGGCGGGGTGAGCAGGCATGCTGTCATCCTGAGAGATGATAGCAGCTGCCTCTCCCATGGAGCCAAGGCCACTCTCCTGGGATTGGGCTTCAGCACTCCTGCGGCTCTGTGTGAGAAACACCTGAGAGTGTATGTTCCATCTCGGACTCCTCCTGAGGTCCCCACCATCACAGATGCCAGTTTTCAGCCAATTCGATTCGCTCCACGTGATACCAAGAAACAGCTGAGTGCACGGGATACAGAAAAGGCTATGGGCCCCGACATAACCCTGGGTATAGTGCTGCACCTCTAGCCAAGCTGTTCCAGTACAGCTACAACACTGGCATCTATCCAACAAAGAGCAGGAAAAATCCAATACGGCCAATTACTACCCCATCAGCCTACACGCAATCATCAGCAAAGTCTATTATTAAGGACATGGTAATAGAGCACTTGAACAATCACAGTATGATTAGGCAGAGTCAACACTGTTTTATGAAAGGGAAATCGTGTTTGACAAATCTATTAAGAGTTTTTTGAGGGTGTAACTAGCAGGGTAGATAAGGGGGAACCAGTGGATGTAGTATAATTGGATTTTCGGCAGGTATTTGATAAGGTGCCACACAAGAGGTTGTTACACAAAATTAGGGCACATGGGATTGGGGGTAATCTACTAGCATGGATTGAGGATTGGTTAATGGACAGAAAACAGAGAGTAGGAATAAACGGGTCATTTTTTGGGATGGCAGGGGTGCCACAAGGATCAGTGCTTGGGCCTCAGCTATTCACAATCTATATCAATGACTTAGATGAGGGGAGCGAGTGTAATATATCCAAGTTTCTGATGATACAAAGCTAGGTGGGAAAGTAACTGTGAGGAAGATGCAGAGACTGCAAAGGGATATAGACAGGCTAAATGATTGGGCAAGAAGGTGGCAGATGGAGTATAATGTGGGGAAGTGTGAAATTATCCACTTTGGTAGCAAAAATGGAAAAGCAGGATATTTTTTTAAAAGGTGAGAGTCCAGAAAATGCTGGTATTCAGAGAAATTTGGGTGTCCTTGAACATGAATCACTGAAAGTTAACATGCAGGTAATTCGGAAGGTAAATGGTATGTTAACCTTTATTACAAGAGGGTTGTAGCATAAGAGTATGGAGTCTTGTTGCAATTATAGAGGACTTTGGTGAGACCATATCTGGAGTACTGTGTACAGTTTTAGTCTTCTTACCTAAAGAAGGATGTACTTGCCTTAGAGGGGGTGCAACGAAGGTTAACGAGATTGATTCCTGGGATGAGAGGGCTGTTCTATCAGGAGAGATTGAGTAGAATGGGCCTATACTCTCTGGAGCTTAGAAGAATGAGAGGTGATCTCACTGGAATGTATAAAATTCTTACAGGGCTTGACTGGGTAGATGCTGAGAGGCTGTTTCCCCTGGCTGGAGTGTCTAGAACTAGGGGTTATAGTCTCAGGATAAGGGGTCAACCATTTAGGTCTGAGATGAGGAGACATTTCTTCACTCAGAGGGTTGTGAGTCTTTGGAATTCTCTGCCCCAGAGGGCTGTGGATGCTCAGTCGATGAGTATATTCAAGACTGAGATCGATAGATTTTTGGGAACTAAGGGAATCAAGTGATATGGGGTTCGGCCGGGAAAGTGGAGTTGATATCGAAGTTCAGCCATGATCTTATTGAAAGACGAAGCAGACTCGACGGGCCTTATGGCCTATTCCTGCTTCTATTTCTTATGTTCTTAAAGTGATGGAAGGTGTCGTTGACAGTGCTATTAAGCGGCACTTACTGACAAATAACCTCCTCACCGATGCTCAGTTTGGGTTCTGCCAGGACCATTCAACTCCAGACCTCATTACAGCCTTGGTCCAAATATGGGCAAAAGAGCTGAATTCCAGAGGTGAGTGGAGAGTGACTGCCCTTGACACCAAGGCAACATTGACCGAGTGTGGCACCAAGGATCCGTAGTAAAATTGAAGTCAATGGGGATCAGGGGGAAAACCCTCCACTGGCTGGAGTCATACCTAGCTCAAAGGAAGATGGTTGTAGTTGTTGGAGGTCAATCATCTCAGCCCCAGGACATCGCTGCAGGAGTTCCTCAGGGCAGTGTCCTCGGCCCAACCATCTTCAGCTGCTTCATCAATGACCTTCCCTCCAACATAAGGTCAGAAGTAGGGATGTTGCTGATGAGTGTTCAGTTCCATTCGGAATGCCTCAGATAATGAAGCAGTCCATGCCCAATGCAGCAAGACCTGACAACAGCCAGGTTTGGGCTGATAAGTGACAAGTAGCATTCGCGCCACACAAATGCCAGGCAATGACTATCGCCAACAAGTGAGAGTCTAACCACCACCCCATGACATTCAATGGCATTACCATCATCGAAACCCCACCATCAACATCCTGGGGGTGACCATTGCCCAGAAACTTAGCTGAACCAGCCACATAAATACTGTGGCTACAAGCAATGTTCCCTTTATGCTGCGCGGCCGCGCAGTGCTCTGCAGCTCCTGTGCAGCCGGGTCACCCACTTTTAAATAGGAAAAAATGCACATGCACGGTATTTTGAAAGAGCAGCGCGGCCCCTAAAAGGGGCCACTCACCGAAAAAAAAATTAAAGGGAACATTGGCAACAAGACCATGTCAGAGGCTGGGTATTCTGCAGCGAGTGACTCACCTCCTGACTCCCCAAAGCCTTTCTACCACCTACAAGGCACAAGTCAGGAGTGTGATGGAATACTCTCCACTTGCCTGGATGAGTGCAGCTCCAACAACACTCAAGAAGCTTGACTCCATCCAGGACAAAGCAGCCCGTTTGATTGGCACCCCAACCACCACCTTAAACATTCACTCCCTCCACCACCAGTGCAATGTGGCTGCCGTGTGTACCATGTACAAGGTGAACTGCAGCAACTCAACAAGGTTTCTTTGACAGCACCTCCCAAACCCACGATCTCTACCACCTAAAGGACAAGGACAGCAGGCGCATGGAAGCACCACCAACTCCAAGTTCCCCTCCAAGTCACACACCATCCCGGACTTGGAAATATATCGCTGTTCTTTCATCGTCGCTGGGTCAAAATTCTGGAACTCCCTCCCTAACAGCACTGTGGAAGTACCTTCACCACACGGACTGCAGCAGTTCAAGAAGGCGGCTCACTATCACCTTCTCAAGGGCAATTAGGGATGGCCAATAAATGCTGGTCTTGCCAGCAATGCCCATATCCCATGAATGGATAAATAAATAAAATAAGGACTGACATGATGCTCTGGAAGCCCCTGTTAACAGTGGCCCCAAAGCAAAGATGGCAGCCCATCTGAGCTTCCATGGCAGCTGTGAGAGCCGTCAGAAGAGGCTCCATGATGGTAGGTGCCACTATTATGTTGATGGAGTTGACCGCTCGGTCCATGTTGGACAGAATGGTCTCAATGCTCTACGTGAAGCCTTAACACAAGTTGGAGCTGGACTCCTCCGTGCTCTGCAACATTGTGCGCACGCTCGCTGCCAGGCTGCCCAGTACACCTAGCATTTCCTGGTATATGCCCATCAGTCTTCTTCGGTAGGCTGGGCCTTCAAAGTCAGCATCTGAGTTTTCTGCAGCATTGCTAGTGTGTGATTGCACCCTCCGTTGAGCTGACACCTGCGGTGTCTTATATCCCTGTCCTACTCCTGCACATGTCCCTGATGATTCGCCATGTGAAGACCTGTCCTTTAGCCCAGTGTCTAAAGTATGCGTGGTGCCAGTATCTGAGATGGTGCTTGTGAGGATGAGATCAAGTGACATGCATTATCAGTAAGGCTGGCCTCCTCTTCCTCAAGTCACAGAGATATGTGCACATCTCCAGCGCCTGAAATGAGAAGGACAAGTGTTAGCTTTTATTATAAAAGGAGAGCAGAGAGAGGGAAGTGGCTGGTGAAAGCATCTGCAGTTTGCCATGCAGAGTGTGTAGGCTGAGATAGAAGTAAGGAGGGAAAAAGAGGATAAGGTGTGAAGAAAGCCTGAGTAACGTCTCCTCCAGCATTACCAGTCACCACAGCCATTATTCTGTCGCTGTCCATGATGGCAAGCCTGCTTTCGTCAAGGGGAGGGAGAAGTTGTGCAGGCGGGCTCGGCCTCCTTTGGCAGCGTGCTATCTGGAGTTGTGGGGGACCTTCTTCTGCAAGTAAGAAGGGAATGTGTTAGTGACATTCTTGTGAGGTGTTCAGTGATTGTGCCTCTCATGAAGGAATAGCTGAGATGCTGTGTGTCAAATGTGAGGTGTGGGGAAGTGAGGGTTGCAATAGTGGTGAGTGTGTGAGCTTTAGGAGGTGGTGTAGTGAAGTGTGGTGCAGTGATTGTAGGAGAGCGAAGGGAAGCGGGTGAGGGGAGTGTTGTGAGTAATAAGGCTGGAGGTGTGCGCAGAGAGTAAGAGAGCAGTATTGTTACCTTAACAACTCTGGTGAGGTCATTGAACTTCTTTCGGCATTGCAGCCATGTCCTGAGAGCTAAGCTCCTGGCATTGACCTCCTCTGTGATGTCTTCGCATTGGCGGCAGAGGTGTTGCATCGAGGGCTTTCTGCCCTCTTGGGGCGAAGAAGATTTCCTTCCTCCTCCTGCACCAGGGACTCCAAGGCAGCATTGGAAAACCATGGTGCCCTCTCAGAACTTGCTGCAGCCATTTCTCTATGCACAAGTGCTTCCCTGTTGTCTGCAGCCAGAGTGCACCTCCCGTTTAAGAGGTGCTAGCTACCTTTAAAGTGGCATCAGAGATGCCCAATTACTGCCCGCCCGCCCCCCCCCCCAAACAGACATGCAGCCATGAATAGCGTGGGTAGCGCTGGTTGCACACCTGACTCATGATAATGTACAAGCAGCACGAATATTACGTTTTGCCTGGGACAATGGTAACAGGCGTGTGCAGTGTACACATCAGCCCCAGCGCACTCATTTTTGGGTACGATCGAATTTCTAGGCCACTCTCCTTACAGGAAATTCCAGTCAGGGTGTGACTGAAGCACAGTTGGCTGGCATTCAATTTGAAACCCACTTCGTTCTGAAGCTGGTTGAAGTTATTTGTGGGCAGCTGAAGGGATTTATCAACTATTCAAGGGAGAGGTCTGGACAGTCTGTCTGTAGTTCCCATCTAAACGTAACCCAATCTCCCATTCCTTTCTTCAACTTTCTCTTTTTACAAAACCTCCTAACCTAATTCCATGGCTTATGTTATTAGTTATACTCAACATAGTCCTATCATTAAATAATTGAATCCATACAAGGGGGTTGTATTTATTGTTGAAGTGAGTCATACTAATTGAAATGTTATGTCCACTGCCTGCACCAGGCTGACTAGTACGCTGTACATACAATCAATGTAAATTACCCATTGAATTGTATTTGTGTAGGGGACCATGTATCATGTTGTATCAATCTTTTGTATTTCCAGTTTTTGTCATTCCTCATGACTAGGAATTTCTACACGTAAATGAAGGTATGGCTTGGTAGAGTAAGTTTCTTTGAATAATAGCTTGGAATTGCAGATGTGTCACAGCAACCATAATAAAGAAGCAGTAGGGGTACCTCATAGGCAGGCATACACACCTAGTTACCAATAACCTGCTTGCTGATGCTTAGTTTGGGGTCTACCAGAACCACTTGGCTCCTGACCTCGTCATCGCCTTGATCCAGACATGGATGCCTGCCCTGCGACCTTTACCGCCAAAAGTGACAGGAGCAGCATTGTTGTGGGAACACCATCAGTTCCCCTCCACGTCGCACAACATCCTAACTTGGATAAAAATCACCATTCCTTCCTCATTGTTGGGTCAATATCCTGGAATTCCCTATCTAATAGCATTGTGGAACCACCATCATCACAAGGACTGCAGCGGTTGAAGGAGAACACCTACCAGCAGCTTCTCAGGGCAACTAGGGATGAAGAATAGTAGAGGTCTTGTCAGAGTCACCCACATCCCAAGAATTTTTTGAAAATGTTGGCACATGCAAGACTGTTGATTTGTTCTCTGTGCTAGCTGAGAAACATTATGGTTGGCAATATCAGTACGGTTTGTTATAATACGGTCTTCAGAACATCTGGACTGGCAGCATTGATCAAGAATTAGAGCATTGTTCACTAACATTGAAATTATGCCATTAGTCAAGGACTCTGCCAGGGTACTTCCTGTTGGCTAATCAGAGCCATATATTGAGAAATCAGGCATTTTAAAACTGAAAATATTTTCCTGTCAATGGTAAAGTGAGGACAATTATCTGGCCATGGGTGGCAAGTTTGTAATTTTAAGAAAGCAAATAATACTGTCTGCGATTGCGGAAAAATTAGGCAACTGCAGTCCTGCCACACTAAAAGTAAGACATTTCTTGGGGGGAGGGGGGAGGGAGGAGAGGAAGGTGGCGGGTTTAGGAAATAAATATATTATTCCAGAGAACGTTGCTTAAAGTTGGCTTTAGCACCAATCCATTAAATACAGAAAATCATGGATGGGGGTCAATTACTACTAACTTGCCTGATTTACAGGGCAACACGGTGGCATAGTGGTTAGCACTGGTGCCTCACAGCGCCAGAGACCCGGGTTCGAATCTGACCTCGGGTGACTGTCTGTGTGGAGTTTGCACATTCTCCCCGTGTCTGCGTGGGTTTCCGCCGGGTGCTCCGGTTTCCTCCCACAGTCCAAAAATGTGTGGGTTAGGTTGATTTGGCTATGATAAATTGACCCTTAGTGTTAGGGGGGATTAAATATGTGGGGTTATGGGGATAGGATGGGATATGTTAGGGGGAATTAAATACGTGGGGTTACCGGGGTAGGGTGGGATATGTGTACTGTGGGGATTAAAGCAGGGACAGGGTACTGGATTTGGATGATCAGCCATGATCGTATTAAATGGCGGAGCAGGCTCGACGGGCCGAATGGCCTACTCCTGCTCCTAGATTCTATGTTTCTACATAAAATGCCCATAGGAATGTTAACCTGTGTGGTACTGGGTCAGAACTGCTATATGAATGGTGGCCCCTTACTGCCTGCTGCTAATGAGGCAGTAAACTCACTGCCACCTAAAAGATAGGCCCCCTTTTACGAGATTCAAGTCAAGACCAGTTTTATATCGACCCACAGTAAACTTCTATTAAAGAGCAGTGAAAATTCCTGTGTATGCGCATGTCACAATTCTACTTTTCATCTCAATGCACGCATTGTCCAAATGATGTACTGTGTGCAATGTTGTTAGAGAATTTTATGAACTACTCAATCAATTGCCAGTTCTTTTTTAAACAGAACCTTAATGTTGAATATCATTGTGTATATATGTAGTTTTAAAGAAAACACTTACCATTGTCACTATTGGCTTTCTGTGGAGAAAAATAAAATGACAGTTTGAAAAGTTATATGTGAATTTAATGAATTGTATAAAGGGCCATTTATGACTTTGAAAATTGTGTTTGAAAACTTTCAGACAAGGTAAGTCTGCTGAGATACATCTGCTATTTAAAGTAATTCCATGCGCCAACCTAAATTATACTGACTACAGTACAAACTACAGCAGTGCAGATTTCTCTTTTTACAGTTTAAATGTCTTCACAGTCAAATGGAATTGTTGATGAAATGACATGATGACATCACTGTGTCAGCAATTACACAGTGTCACGTTTGCATATCATTCAGGTGAAGTACTTGCAAAAGAAAAACGTCACCACTGACAATGTCCCTTTAAGACAAAACATATATTTTAATTAAAGGGGAAATTAATTCCTAGCCATTTCTTTTATATACATTGAATAATTACTGTGACCTTTTCTCAGCTGTTTCTTGTAAAGCTTGCTTCCACGACATCACTTTTATTACTTCAAATAAAAACAATATAATGGGGAATAAGCTCTACGCAGGAACTATAAAAGCAGCATGACATCATTTACCTAGAATTCATAGCAAGAAAACGATATCTTGTAACCCAAAGGCCTAATGAATTGAATATAGAGTTTACTGAACAGAGAAATCATGAAAAAAGCCAGGGAAAGTGCGCAATAATCAAATGGAGAGAAAAGCAAGCGATTTAATGAAAGGATGCTTCATGAATGGTTTTGAAGTGAATGGACAAATTAAATTTTACAACATGCATAATTTTTAACTATACTATAGAAACCGGAAACTTGTGTGCAATCATTTTAGTCCTGGAGTTATGCTTACATAAAACAAGTTGCTAAGACTACACTTTTCGTGTTTCTACTTTAAACAAAAACATTGCAGTTATACATTTTAAAAGCTGTGTAAAAAGTGCTTACTTACAGAATACGACAGTGCAGCCAGCCAGATGAAAAAGCACCTGGTAGTTGACCAAACTATTGCTTTTGGCATAGTTCAAAGATTTGGAAGTACTATGTTTCACTCTGACATTTGATTTTCTGCTATTTATATTACAACACACCGGCATAAGTCCAGGGTCATATGAGCACACTAGAAGTTATTAACCAGTCTTCAAACATAGATAATTTAAGGAGGCAAAAACTTTGACATTGGTAAAAATGGCAAAAAAACTTGAAATTATTATAATTGCATAAATAAATGCAATGGCTAAATAGTAATCTCTTTGGCTGAACTAATTCTCAACCGACCTCCCATTTAGAATGCACGTTTAGGAACTGTTGCCTGATCATAGTCAGGGATATAAGTAAAAAGACCATCTCCTTAAATTGGCATAACATGTCTTTGACTTTGCCTCATTTTTTTCCCATTAACCTCTTCTACTGAATGCATTGACTTATATATATAATACCACAGCTGACAGTGACTCACCAGCACCTCGTCCAAGTATCCACTCTAGAGGATCATTTTAACTTTGGGCGATAATGTAAAACGGCCGATATCGAATTGGCTGTCCGTTAGACACCCACCTGATTTTCTGTTACATTGACTTCAATGGAAAGGAAACTTGGATTTGGATATGCACTTGAAGTGTTGTAACCTACAAGGCTACGGGCCAAAAGCTGGAAAGTGGGATTAGGCTGGATGGCTCTTTTTTGCCCAGCACAGACACGATGGCTCGAATGGCCTCCTTTTGTGCCGTAAATTTCTATGATTCTATGATTCCTACCAGTGCAAGGAGCAATTGATAGAATAGGTGTGACTATTCTGTCTAAGCTCCATATGACAACCCACTCAATTTAATTAATAGGAAAGGTTTTCATTCCACAAACATCCACCTAGTGTGCGATGTCAATCACCTTATCATGCATGTTAATGCCTCCCACCCAGGAAGCTGTCATGACCCTTTTTATTGCGACAATTCACCATACCAGCCATGTTGACTCAGAATCATGTATCAAGATGGTTGATTAGTGATCAGAGATATCCCCTGCAGTCATGACTTCTGTTTCAAGTAGCAAGGAGGAGAACAAATATAATGAGGCCCATGGGACTACAAGAATTTTAATAGAGCAGACCAGAGGGATTTTGAAGTCTCGCTTTAGGTGCCTGGATAAATCCTGCTGTCCAGCCCAGCAAGAGTCTCTGGAATCATTGTAGCTTGCTGCATCCTACATAATGGCCTGAATCTTGCAGTCAGTGGCGTACCTACGGAGTACGCCGCCGGCATCCGAATAGCGTGCGCACTTACCCGATGGGGACCATCCTTCGCGAACTTGCTGCATGACGCTGCATGCTAGAGGGCAGCCTAATGGCCCGCGGATCCCAGGGGAGCAGCGTGTGCGGAAGCGATGCTCCAATCAGGAAACAGAAGCAACATGTACTTGGAGAATTGGTCTTTGAAGCTTTATATTTGGAGAATTGATCTTTGAAGCTTTCTTAGAGAAAGAATAAAAGGAAATAAAAACAGGAAAAGAATAAATAAATCAAAGGAAAAGAGGAGGCAGATTCCAGTAGTTTAATGACACTCAGGAGAATCAGGGTGAAATTCAGTTAAATTAAGATCTGCTACCACTTCTTTTAAAGAAACACAAAATTAGCAACGTTCACTCTGTTATTCGATGATTCTGTGGGTACTCCTGTCAATTTGTGCTAACATTCCATATTTTCTCTGGGTGCTGTCCCAAATGAGACACGCAGGCCGGGATTTTACTAACCTTAGCGGGTCTGTGGCAGACGACGTCGATGGCGGGTCCCAACCCCGCTGCTGGCTCCATCCCGCTCTGTGAAATGAATTTCCCTTGATGGAGCTTGTTAAGCCCGCCCAGCGCGTTTCCCGGCCAATTAGAGGAAGCTGGTTTGGTGATGTCATTTGATGATGCGTCATCAGCCGATTTCCTTAAAGAGACCATGTCCAACTTTATTTTGACATTTGTGCTGTCAGTGTTCTACAGCACTGAGGTGCTGCAAACACTGACAATCACTGCACAAAGCCACAGGGCTGCACCCAGGCTCTCCCATGAGTCCCTCCATATGCTTATGGAGGGAGTCACAGCACGCAGGGAGGTCCTCTTCCCTTCCCATGGGCGGAAGAGACCTACCCAGGAGATCAACACAGCCTGGTTGCACATTACAGAGGAGGGCACAAGCAGGGATGTGGTCAGGAGGACCAGGCTGCAGTGGCGCAAACATTTCAATGATCTCAGTAGATCACAAAACATTAGTACAAAGCCACACTCAACATCATCTTGCTGTGTCTCTCATCACATCCCCATCACTCTGCCTTCCCTACCCTACTCCTGCACATCCTTACTCACACCAACTTATCTTGCACCTCCACCCATCCCTCTCTATCTATATTATCACATCCCCATCTCACTAGCCACCCCTCACACTCACCCTCATCCTAGTGCAATCATACCAACTAACAACACACAATGGTAGGCACTTGGGTGTTTTATCCAATGTTCATGTGAAGTTTCTGTTAATGTGGTGTCAAACATTGAAACCTTTATTTTCAACACTTTGTGTTCTTGGACAGATTTATGTGCATCTTTGGAAGTGGCTTAGTGAGTTGCAGTGAATGGTGAGACATAACGGTCCCCCCCGCAATGGTGATGAATGTGAAAGGAATGGCTTGGGGCATTGTAGGGATGCTTTATGGTGTTGGTGTGGGGTGGTGCCAACCTGGCACATCATGTGGCAGCCAGGGTATAGAGTGTCAAGTGAAGTAAATCTGGCCATAGTGAGGCCATCCCTGGCCTCCTGGGCAGCAATGTGGTCGGGTGCTGATGCTCTGTGTCCTGTGCAGCATCAGGGTGTTGAGGAGAAGGTTGGTGGTGTTGTTGTTGGTGCTGCTGGTGTGCCTGGTGCTGCGGCTGATTTTGGTGAGATTCTGAGCACCAAGGTGAGACAGTATAAGGGGCACCCATGCTGATGGAATAGATGGCAGGTCAAGTAGAGATGACAGAAGCGATCTGTCAATGGTGAGAGAAGTAATGAGGTCAGAGTGGATGGAGACTTGTGTAAAGATTTGCAGCATGGTGAATCTGTTGTGGAAATGCAGTGAGGAAGAGCTTGTGGCTGAGGGAAGATATCTCTGTAAGGTGGGAGCTTTTACTGTACGTTTGAAGCTGTCAACTCAACAGCTGATTCAATGGCCACTGAACTCTCTCCTCAGCTCGACAGCCGTGATCCACGACCAGCATGGACCCCATGGGCGAGCTGTCAAATGCAAAAGGTAAGCTGAAAATCATTCATAAGTGGCTCTAAACAAGCCACTAAATTGGGTCCCCCGCTGCTGTGTGTTGTGTCTGCTCAGCGCTGACAGGCCCGACATTGGGAAAGGCCCGCTGTGAAAATAAAACACTTTCCCACCCGACCCGCTACCGATCACGCCTGCTGACCCCCTGCAAAATTCCGCCCTCAGGTTCTACAACTTCATACGTTCCTGGGTGTCATCTAATTGAAAAAAAAGCATTTTTAAAATTCCAATACAGTAATAAAGCATCAGATGAAAAAGGGTAATCCCTTACACTGTGGAAACAGGCCCTGTTGCCACCAGCCGTAAAATTTTCATACGTAATTGCTGGGCAGTTAGTGGGCAATTAGCCCAACTCTGTGCCAGCATTTAAATTTTCAATGTCGGTGCGGTGTCAGTGCGGATGATCTGTTCAGTCGGAACTTGACAGATCGCAAGTTCGACATTTAGCGCATGAGCAAGCGCTTGCGGAATCTTGAACTTGCTGTCCAGTTCAAAGGCGGTATGATGGTGTACTCTCAGAGTACGCCTTCATACCCATCGCAAATCTGGCCCAATATCACTATGCAGAAAGAGTTACTGCCTCCTGAAGCTGAAGGGGATCATGACGATAATGAAGAAGATAGAGAAATCTCTTCATTCCCATATCAAGAGGAGGAGGGTGCACAGGAAGGGGAGGAGGTGGAGCCAGAGAGCCATCAGCCTGCAGCCAGAGAAAGGTGGCCACAACTTGCAGCCGAGTGCTTTCAGTAAATAAAAGTTGTGGAAACTAAATAAAATTTCTCCCCTGCCTGTATCTCCCCCCAACCCAACTGCCCCAAAAGACCTGCTTTCCCAAAGGCTTCTGTACTTTGCCTCCATGATACAAGAGTTACGCTCTCACAGGTCATGATCCCGAGTCCAAGTTGCAAGCATTCACAGAAATGAACTCTGAAGTCTATAATGTAGCCAAACATTTTTACTTTCCAGAACGAAAGTCACCAAAAGCTTCCAATAATTTCACACGCTCGAACCTCAACTATTTCTTACTGCTGGGTCTGCCCTTTGTGCCAGCTACCTTGCTTGCTCCAGGTCCTAATCTCCTACTTCCACAAGGTGCCCCCTGACTGATGCAAGGTTGAGATGTAGTTGGCTGCAAAGATTCCTCTGGATTCCAAGGACTGACAATTTTGTCTCAGGGCAGAACCTGTTCTTGAGGGATTTGCTTCTGGTTGCCAATTTCTTGCATCGTTAAAGAGTGCCAGGCTCAAGTCTGAAACTCCCTCAGGTGCTGGTATTGGAGGGGGTTTAAAAGTAATAGGCAAAATCTCACACTCATGAGAGACAGCAACATGTGTTATCATTCCATGTATCCCCCAGTGCAGGACTCAGATGTGCTATTGGCGACATTACAGATCAAATAGTCTGGAAGACCTGTGAAAGTGCTGTGTTCAGGCTGACCCTTAAAGCATCTATTGAAGCAGTGGTAGCTGCCATTCTGGAAGCCAGCAATCTCCTTAGAACCTTCCCCTGGTGCCTTGTTGCCGCAGAAATCTCCTGGAAATCTCCTGGACTGTCACTCCTTCCAGGGTGTTCTGCATGTCATGAGAAACTTCATACAATATGTTGTAAATGCATGTGATGGAATCATTCCACTTCTCCCTCATCTTGACCGTATGCATAGAAACTGTCTCCACTGCCTGCACATGAGATCTATGCTTCAGAATCATTGTCCTTTTGAAGACTGGGCCCCTGAAATCTAAGTCCCTAGGTTCTTCTGCCAAAGGTGGTCATTTCTACACTCTCTGTGGTGGAATGGCACTCTCCTCTTCCATTCCCAGGTTCGCACGCCCACTCATGCTTGGTGCCTCAGCCTCACCCAGTGAAAACCCTTCTGACTCATTTATTACTTTCTCCCGCGTGAGTTTGTCTGGGCTGATGCTGGGGCAGGTAAGATGCCATGACAGAATTGGTGAGGATGGTGCATAAGGTAGGGATCTTGATGAGCCTGGCTGTTCCTCTGAGCAGCTGGCCTCTTCTTCCAAGTCATCTATGATTTCAAAAACACAAAAGCTTGTTCAGCTGTGTAAACACTAAAATGACTCTAGGAAGAAATAGGAGTTGAAAGTGTGGGCTTTGCTATACTTTGATAATCCACATAAAGCTGAAATGACCTTTGTTTCCCTCTTGCCCTGCCTTTATAAATCTGATCTAGGCACCTCGCCTCCTATTTCTCCGTCTCCTCGCCTCCTATTTCTCCGTCTCCTCGCCTCCTATTTCTCCGTCTCCTCGCCTCCTATTTCTCCGTCTCCTCGCCTCCTATTTCTCCGTCTCCTACAACCACTCCTGTTTGTCTGCCTATGAACTGCAAAGTTTCCTCCTTGTATGCCCACAAAGTTTTCAGGATTACTGTTCCTCCAACCGCAGTTCCTCCTGGCCCCACAAAAGAAAGTAAAAAGCTTACCTTGAGGGCCTCTTCAGTTTCCCGATCCTCTTCAGGGTGCCCCTCACCTGGCGGGAAAGCCACAGCAGCCTCTCCGCTTAGTCCGCAGTTAAAATTGCTGTCGGGGCCCAATGACATCATCAGAGCCCAATTCGCATACGGTAATTAGGACCCCGCTGGTAGTTGGCTTAGCCATCAGTCGAGAAGCAGCCATTAAAGTCAGAAACGTCAGGATTCGGGCAGCTTTCCGTCAGGTAAGCAACCTGGGGCATTTTAACTGCCCACCCGGTATGGCTTCCATGCTGGGTGGGTAGGGTAAAAATCCACCCGCCTCCCATCCACAAACCCTACGGAATTTCCAGGCCTCCATTTGAAATTATTCGCTCTACAATATGTGGTCCAAGGATTGTTATTACAGATAAGAGGAATACTAGCGGATGCAGACTGCAATATATATACTGTTGCAGGTTCCATTCAGATGGTCCATTATGAGAGAAAGGGGTCCACACTGCAAGGCTAAGGAAAAGAAAGATGTATAACAGCAGCGCAAATTTCCACTTCATTTGGAATCAAGTCTCCCATAAAATAGTCTCACTGGCCTATTAATCTGCATGTTCTGTAACTGGCTACATTGCTCATTAAATGGTCTGCTGCTCAGCCTCCCAGTATTTAGCCACTTTTGCAATTTATGCAAATGCCGTTCATACCAAAACAAGTTCCAGATTCAGACAACAATTATACCGAGGAAGTCCTTATTTTTTTCAACTTCTCTCAAACAATTAAACTCAGAAAAAACCTTAATTGTTTACCTAGCCTATCGTAACTCAGAACTATAATTGAAGGAAACTAACCACCTTGTGCCAGAAAAACTATTGAAGTTCTCTCCAACTGAACAGATGGTGATTGAGGCTACAGTTATACTGCAGCTCCTTGTCTCCGACTAATATCTGTGTAATGTAAAATGCAGATTTTCACTCGATTGAGGTTGTACTGCACCTCGTTCATGTTTAACTCAATGTGAGATCGAGAGGTTTTTGCCGTCTGATCAGTGGGACTGCCACTTTTCCGTTGACAAGCATCAGAAACCATTTTGTATCAACATCATATCTGCACCCTGAGTTAATTCGAATCTGTTTTTCATCTGAATTGATTTGTTTCCTTGCTACGTTTCCTCATTTGTAGATTATGGGGCTTGCCTCTTTGCCTTCCTCTCAGGCAAGTACTTCCTAGCCCACGTTGTGCTTTGTGGTGTTCCATGTATTCTGTAACTCTGTGCTGGGAAAGGTAACAATCAGATAATACAAACCTACTGGATATTCTATCATCGTTTTATTAATACTATGTCCTTTTCAGCCACCATTTAAATTGTTACATATGTGACCCTGAGAGATGTCTCTTCATTTTGTCACATGCTAGGATGTGTCAATATTTGACTATACTTGAATACATTGCTTAGGCTCAATTGCAGTTAATATTTCTACAGCATTGTAACTAGCATTAAATAAACAGCACATCAATAAAGATCAAAGTACAAGTAGACACAAAAAAATTCTATTAAATTCTGTTAAAATACAGACATACGGCTTAGAAATTCAAAGGTGCTGCGTCCGTTTTCCAAGTGCAAAATGGCCACCTAAGCATCCAATATGATGGGCGGAGCGCACACGCACATTACGTGCTGAAAGTGCGCTGCCCATCATATTGGTAAAGGCAGAAAAAGAGGCTTTCAGGGTCCGCACCTAAAACAGGCATTAGGCCCTTTGCATATGCAAATAAGGCCTAACGTGTTCAGGAAAATGTGGTCTACATGTGGCCTAATCAGAGGTCCTTAAAGGGACCACTGGAGGCCGCCACCAAAAAGATAAGTTAAAAAAAAATACTTACCTTAATGTGGAGCTGGGAGGAGCAGCAGTGCCGAAGACCATTGCTGGCCACCACTTGGCCTCATCCCAATCGCCTCACCATCTTACCCTATCACCTCCCTCACTCCCAATTGCCCCCCCCCCCCCTTTCTGGTCATCCCCCCTCCCTCCCGATCAGCTCTGCCCATCTCCCAGGACTTACCTGAGGGCCGCTGCAGGTGACGCAGCAGCTCAAAATTAAAATCCTCTTCATCGGGAAGCTGCCTGGGGCGCTAAGCAGGCATCTGCTCTCGCCGGTCTGATGTAAATGAGGCCCAATATTGGGTGTGCCTTGGCCCTACCCATTCTGGTGCAGGGATCATTCCTGGGGCACGAACCAATTTCTAGGCCAACATGTATTATAAGCACTGATTTCTACAGGTTCTGTCAGCCCTAGCAGCAGGCACATGCTGCATCCTCTGGCAGTAATCATAGAATTGAGAGGTCGCACAACACCAGGTTATAGTCCAACAGTTTTATTTGAAATCACAAGCTTTCGGAACTATCGCTCCTTCCTCAGGTGAAGTAAATTGGATACAGAATCGTCAGAGCATATATAGATGGAAAAAAAAGCATGTGTACTTTACAATTGCAGACCAATAAATTAAATCATCCTGACTATCTGCCGAGGTGTGATAAAGTTAATTAAGTCAGCCAGGAAGGTACCACATCAAAAGACATAGCAAGATACAACTGAGACAATGAGGTGAAGTCGCAGGGGTTCTAACGTGTCAAAAGCTGCCGTCTGTATGTAAAACGAAAAGCTTTAAAAAAAAATTTTACTTTTTTACTGGGAAAATTTTTTACTTTTTTACTGGGAATCACATCTGTGAACAAGCTAACGACGACTCGAGTCCGGATCACGTCATGTATCGTGACATAAACCCAAGATCCCGATTGAGACCGTCTTCATGAGTGCAGAACTTGGCTATCAGTTTCTGCTCGATGATTTTGCGTTGTCGTGTGTTTCTAAGGTTGCCTTGGAGAACGCTTACCCGCAGATCCGAGGCTGAATGTCCTTGACTGCTGAAGTGTTCCCCGACTGGGAGGTAACAATCCTGCCTGGCGATTGTTGCGCGGTGCTCGTTCATACGTTGTCTCAGTGTCTGCATGGTCTCGCCGATGTACCATGCCGCGGTGCATTCTTTCCTGCAACGTATGAGGTAGACAACGTTGGCCGAGTCACATGAGTATGTACCATGTACCTGGTGGGTAGTGTCCTCACGTGTGATGGTGGTATCTGTGTTGATGATCTGGCATGTCTTGCAGAGTTTGCCATGGCAGGGTTGTGTGGTGTCATGGTCGCTGTTATCCTGAAAGCTGGGTAATTTGCTGCGAACGATGGTACTTCTGAGGTTAGGCGGCTGTTTGAAGGCAAGTAGTGCAAGCAAAATCATCGAGCAGAAACTGATAGCCAAGTTCTGCACTCATGAAGACGGTCTCAATCGGGATCTTGGGTTTATGTCACGATACATGACGTGATCCGGACTCGAGTCGTCGTTAGCTTGTTCACAGATGTGATTCCCAGTAAAAAAGTAAAAAATTTTCCCAGTAAAAAAGTAAATTTTTTTTTTAAAGCTTTTCGTTTTACATACAGACGGCAGCTTTTGACACGTTAGAACCCCTGCGACTTCACCTCATTGTCTCAGTTGTATCTTGCTATGTCTTTTGATGTGGTACCTTCCTGGCTGACTTAATTAACTTTATCACACCTTGGCAGATAGTCAGGATGATTTAATTTATTGGTCTGCAATTGTAAAGTACACATGCTTTTTTTTCCATCTATATATGCTCTGACGATTCTGTATCCAATTTACTTCACCTGAGGAAGGAGCGATAGTTCCGAAAGCTTGTGATTTCAAATAAAACTGTTGGACTATAACCTGGTGTTGTGCGACCTCTCAATTTTGTCCACCCCAGTCCAACACCGGCATCTCCGCATCATGAACAGTAATCATAGAAGCATAGAAGATAGGAGCAGGAGTAGGCCATTTGGCCCCTCGAGCCTGCTCCGCCATTTAATGAGATCATGGCTGATCATCAAAATTCAGTACCCTGTTCCTGCTTTCTCCCCATATCCCTTGATCCCTTTAGCCTTAAGAACATGTCTTTCAGCTACAGTAATAATATTCTCTCTTGCTAATAGCAGTTGGAACTTCACCTTCCACAAAGCAGCTGAAGCCAGACTATTATGAAGCATAATTTTGATCCAATACTAGAATTCCAGTGTAACCAAAGTATTTCCTTTTGCTCTCATGGTTCAGAGTTCCTAAGTCAAGCATAACTCTTCTTCTATGTAAAATCATCAATCAGAGTGTTTTATTTTCTGATTGGTAATCCTAATCTATGTACAAAACTTCTTGGTAAGCTTGTTATTCCTTTATCAGTGCAGGTTCGCACCATTCCGGCATTAGTTCTGTCAGGTGTTTTAGCAGGCGAATTGGCTATGGTTTCCAGGAGTTGTGCAACATTAGCATTAATGCACAAAGTTAGCATGGGGTCTAGGAATACCACCCTACGATAATCACAAGGAAGGACCATGGAGCTACCATCTATAGGAAAACCCCTGAAAGCCATGTTAAGCATAGCAGCAAATAAGGCTTAGGACCTTACTTTGGTCTTCACTGTGGAGAAGAGCTTACAATACCAAAGATGCAGGCAAGTCTAGAGATTAGTAAGGTGGAAAAACTTACAATGATTAACATAAAAAGAAAAAAACTGTAATGGTTAAACTAATGAGATTGAAGCCAGTCAAATCTTCTGGTATAGACATAGAAATACATAGAAGTTACAACACACAAGGAGGACATTCTCTGTTGGCGTTTACCCTCCACGAAAACAAATGGTTCTAATCACATTTACCCACCATGTTCCCATATCCGTTCAATGCCTTTTCTTTCATTCACCTAGCCAATCTAATCCTGAATGTTGACATAGGCCCTGATATTGATTGGGACCGGGTTTCGGAGCGCGGTGGAGGAGTTACAGTCGGGAAATCCAGAAGAGTGGGTTTCCCCAAACGCCATGGAGTTTTAAGGCCGGATTCCCAGGCCGGAAGTCGGCTTGATTGACAGGCTTGCCTGCCTGTCTGGTGTTAAAGAATCCAGAAAAGGCCGCAGCTGAGCATCAGGTAAGTTTTATGGTTGTTGGGTTAGGTTTTATGGGTTTTGGGGTGGGAGGGGGTGGGTAGAGCGTGGTTGGGGGAGTCAGGGGTGATTGTGGTGAGGTCCAAGATTGCAGGGGGGCTGTGGAAGATCAAGGGGGGTCGGAGGGAGATCGGAGGGCGTTCGGAGATGGGGGGAGATCGTGGAGGTGGGGGGATGTTTACAGATAAGTTTGTTGGGCCTGGAGGAAACAATCCTGCTTCTCCTGGCCCATAAGCAGTGCTGTAAAGGCACTTACCTGATGGATCCAGCCCTTCTTGCCTCCTTTTACCTGCCGGGTTTCCCAAGGCCAGGGAAACCCGGCCAACATTGGTTAAAATAGAAGCACTGTAAAAATAGAAGCATGCAACCTCCTTAAAAGGTTTCAATGACCTACCCACCTCCTGAGAGCGGATTGATCACCCGCCCCTCGTCCTGCCTCCGTTAAAACCGGAAGTGGGTGGGTTCGAGGCGGGTTGGGTTCCTGTTTCATATTTTTAATACTTTAACCTCCCACCCAAACCAAACCCACCCAATTTGGGGGATAAAATTACCCCCATAGTTTCTGCCTCAACCATTATCCCCGGAAGTGAATCCCACAGCGTCACAACTCTCTGTGTAAAGGAGTTTCTCCTGCCCTCTGGTCTATATCTTGTACATTTAATCTTGTATCTACTGGAAACAGTCTGCTTCTATCTACCCTGTCCCATCCTTCCATAATTTTAAACACTTCTATCATGTCCCATAATCTACATTGCTTTAACAACAAAAAAAACGCAATTTTTCGAGTCTTTCTTCATACTTGTATTTTGTTTCTTCATATTTGTATTGCCATCGGAGCCCGCCCTGATTGGTGGTGGATCAATCGAAGTGACAAGGTACCAGAGGAGCCAGAGGCCTTTAACAGGTTGAAGAAGAAATAACATTTTTTTAAAAAATTTCTGACGGACACAAGGACAAGCATTTGGAAGTAATGAGTCCCCTCCGCTCTGAAACTTCTTTGGGGCCTTCGGAATGTCCAATTTAGAACTCCTACCGGCTCTCAGCAGGCGATAGGATTCACTGAGCCTCTGGATGACCTGCGGCTCACAATTCCTGGGGTAGCCCAGGAATGCTCGCTGACATGCCCCCAAGTTTCTGTTGGGTAGTAGGGTAGTAGGGTGCCGCCCCCCCACACCCCCACCTCCCGCCCCCCCATTGGAGTTTCTGGCAGAGGGCAAATAGTGCAGAAATCCGGTGGATCTGCATTCCATACCAAATTTTTTAACCCCCGCCCCCCTCTCCTCACTATGATCAATCCATTTGAGTTGTGGTCTTCCCCACCCCATGATTTTGGGCCTCGTGGCTCTCATTTTTCATTGAAAACTGTAAATGAGTGACCGTGATTAATTTACCATTGTATTATGTAGGATTCACAATTGAGTTGTAATTATAGGCAAGTAACTACCTGATGTACCTCAATGCCTAACAATGAGAACTATGTTTTCTTAGGAATAGGACTGCATCTTAAAAGTTAATTTTTCATTGTTAAGTTATATCAACAACAACTTGTATTTATATAGCGCCTTTAATGTAGTAAAACGTCCCAAGGCGCTTCACAGGAGTGTCACAAAACAAAATTTGACACCGAGCCACATAAGGAGAAATTAGGGCAGGTGACCAAAAGCTTGGTCAAAGAGGTAGGTTTCAAAGAGCGTCTTAAAGGAGGAGAGAGAGGTAGAGAGGCGGAGAGGTTTAGGGAGGGAATTCCAGAGCTTAGGGCCTAGGCAACTGAAGGCACGGCCACCAATGGTTGAGCGATTAAAATCAGGGATGTTTAAGAGACTAGAATTAAAGAAGCGTAGATATCTCAAGGAGATTGTGGGGCTGGAGGAGATTACAGAGATTATGAAGGCAAGGCCATGGAGGGATTTGAAAATAAGGATGAGAATTTTAAAATCGAGGAGTTGCTTAACCGGGAGCCAATGTAGGTCAGCGAGCACAGGGGTGATAGGTCACAGGCAGCTGAGTTTTGGATGACCTTAAGTTTACGTAGGGTAGAAGGTGTGAGGCCAGTCAGGAGTGCATTGGAATAGTCAAGTCTAGAAGTAACAAAGGCATGGATGAGAGTTTCAGCAGCAGATGAGCTGAGGTGGGGCGGAGATGAGCCATGTTACGGAGGTGGAACAGGCGGTCTTTGTTATGGCATGGATATGTGGTCGGAAGCTCATTTCAGGGTCAAATATGACACCAAGGTTGTGAACAGTCTGGTTCAGCCTCAGACAAATGCTAGGGAGAGGGATGGAGTCGGTGGCTAGGGAACAGAGTTTGTGGCAGGGACCGAAGACAATGTTAAGTATTTAAGTTTCACCCATGTTAAGTATTTAAGAGTTGCAGTAGAATAGCGGGTTAGAAATTTGAATTTAAAATAGGTAAATACCTCTGTTAATATAGCAGACAGAGGAATGTCATACCAATATGTTTAGCTTTCATCTGCTAATATCGCCAACAGTAGTTTCTAGCCTAACATCTTCAAAAAGTGAGATTCGATAGTATGCTGTCAAATATTAACAAATAAAACAATCATGTTTTGAATTAAATTTTACTGTGTTTATAGAAGGATAGACACAAGAGCTAATTCTGTGATTTGATGCTCCAACAACAACCTGCATCCTTCAGTGCCTCGAACATAAAAATCATCTTAAAGCCTATTCACAACATAGAAATAAATGAGTAAATGGATGCTGAGCCAGAAAGAGAGAGATGGGGATGGGAAGCATGGTTGAAATGATGGGTTTTAAGAACGTTTTTGAATTTGAAGAGAGGGAGATGGAGGGGTTTTGGGTGGGAGTTCCAGAGAGCAGGGCTGAAGCAGCTCAAGGCTCTACCACCACTGGTGGGGTAAAGAAAGGGGAATGCAAACAAGCCCAAAGTCGGCGGGCCAGAGCACGCAGAGGGTATTGGAGATTGGAGAGACTGGGAGGGACAAAGCCGTCGAGGGATTTAAAGGTAATGATGAGGATTTTAAATTTAACGTGAGAGTGGGGATGATGGGTAAGGAGGACGTAGTGCATGCAGGGAGTGTGGGTTGGAGAATCGGAGCTACAATGTTATCGCTCTATTTCTGACCATTGCTCCCTTTGAGCATGGCTTCCCCTCTAGGACCATGGAATTGTGGAATTAATCCTATAGTTCGTAAAGAAAAAAGTGATGTTACTGATTAACAGAATCAAACAAAATAGTAAGACATACACAGATTCAGAAAAATCCTTATGAAGTTAAAACCTTGCCCTAAGAGGATCTAAACTTTTACATGTGGATGGAATGGTTACTCATCATCAATACCCACTGATCATAAGAATGGCAATTCACAGCTTTTCATGAGTCAATGGCCCTAAAATTCCTGATGTTCCACTCCACCAGCGCACGTGCAGTGGAGTGGATCCCGCCCTGCCCGCCCATTCCTGATGACGCAGACCCCTCCTAAGTTGCAGGCATGGCGTAATTTGCGTTGTGGGCTGGGCACATCGCAGCTGAAAGGGTGTTTCAGTGCCACCCGCTACGAACCGCTGTTCAGAACATCGGAATGGCTCCATGCCGCTCTGATGGCGGAGAGGAGGCCCAGCAAGCGTCCACCGACTATCTTTGCTTCTCAATCTTCTGCCCCCAATGAAGCAAGTGGGCCTCTTGGGGAAGGTAATTGAATCCCTTCTTGCCCTAGAAAAGGTTTGGGGCCTCTATAAGGATGGTATGCAGAACACACACCAACTCTCAGTTTATAAGGGTGAAATGGGTGGAATTTAGCTAGAGTAATTATCCATAGAGGAAAATGGGAGAAGAGGAAATCAAAGGGAAATCCAGAAAGGAAAATTCAAACGTTAAATGAAGGCTCTTAATTAGGATTTAAGTTCACGACATTGAATCTATTGAGTATATCTTCTTATCCAGTTAAGGAATTTGGTAACAATGACATAAACACCAGGTTTCATTTTCTTCCCACAGTCGTGTCCCCAGCTAATGATTCCATCGAGAAAGCACTTTCCATTTCTCTCACAAGAAAGTGGTCCTTCAGAGTCACCCTGTTGAAGAGAAAAGTTTTAGCATTAGTTCCACCCATTCACCACTTATTACTACTTTTCCCAAAGATATATTTCCTGGAATTTATGGATTACAGGTTTAATTTAATTAATTATAAGGGCCAAATTTCTTGAACCTTGACCTGGAGGAACGAATGTCCACTTTCCCAGGGCAAAAGTCAGGATAAAGGGGCATAGAGTATCTGGGGGGAGCGGAGCTGGGCCTGCACCTTCAGTAGGCACAGGCCCATCGCAAACATTGAAGTAAGGCAGAAGGAGATGATCGCTTGTTTGGTCCCCCAGTATAGGAGTACCCAGAATATATAGTGCTGTGGCCTTGTCCCTGAGCTCCTGCTAACCAGATGGTGCATGGGCGTACTGAGCGCAGGCCAAAGACTTAAAGGTTGGCTGTTTTGTGTGGTTGGACACGGCCAACCCCCCACTTGCCCCCAGGATGTCCAAGTTTAATTGGGACATACTGGCTGCCGCTCTCCATCAGCAGCCAGAAAGTCCCAATCTCCGAGGCCCAACATTTAGCTGCAATCTTGAGAAGTGCCCCACCCGTTCTGCTGGCTCTAGGCCCTGCCAAGGTGCCAGCCTGTGGCAATAGTACCCATGGGCTATATAAATGGCCTGGAAAAGGAAACCCCAGTGCTTCTGGGCTTGGGTGCCCTTCTCCTGTTCAGCAATAGTGCAAGGGATTGGGGCTGGAAAATCTGCCTTATAAAGTCTTCCCAATCCATATCCATTATACATTGGAGGGAAGAAACATTAGAGGAGAATCTTTTATTGCCATGATTATATTGAATCCGGGGATATGTGATCCAAGAGAATTCTGGTTCTATGTTGGATCACCCAAAGTGTTTGAGAATTTCCTCCCAGTGAAAAGCTGACTAACATATACATGTAAGTTGCTGAAATTCCATGGCATAATTTCACATGTACCATTGTGACACTCTGGGGGAGAAATTCAGTATCGCCCCATTTGGAGCGCAATTATTGGCCGGGCGCAAAGATTAGCGCCTGGCGCTAATTATCGCCTCCAACTGCAAACTTGGCTTTTATCGCCCCTGGAGGTAATTGGAGCGCTAAATCAGGCGCTACACACCTGTCTTAAGGCGCAAAGGCCGAAGAGCGAGGCGCTACCTCAAAGCGTTGGCGAAGCTCATATGATGTCAGTCAGCAATGGAACACAGACACAATGGCGCCGGCCAGTTCTTAAAGGGGAGGGTTGATCTTGCTCTCCATCCACACCCTGCTCATTGCAGCCTTGAATCTCATGATGGAGAGATCTGTACATCAAATCTGCTGGAAAGAACAATGGAGAGGCCCAGGGAAAGAGCTCAGAGTGCAGCCCCCACAGTCTCTTCTAAATCGATACAAGGAAGGGCCAATCAAAAGGAACCTGCAAAGTGCTGCTCAGTACCTAAAACTCCTTCACACAGCGTTGAATCTCTCTCAAACTCTCTCTCTCAGAATGCGTGGTGCAAAAATGTCACCAACAAAAAAAGGCAGGAAGCAGGCGCCTTTAAATAGAACTCCCCCAGTCCCTTCCTGACAGCAAAACGCTCCCCTCAACCTGTCGTTGCTAGCGGCAGGTGGTAAGGCAGGGGCGCCACTCAATATCCGGTCCGGGGCGCTACCGGGGCGTTGCGCACTCGACTGACGTCACGATCTGCCGGCGCAGGAGATCGTGGCGGTCGTGTTTAGCGCCGCCGCAAAATGTCTAGTTAATTTCGTGAGCGGCTCAAACATCGCCGCCCACGGGCGCTAGTTGCTTTGCGCCCCATTAGCGCCCTCTTAAGGCGCTAACGGGAGGCGCAAACCAACTGAATTTTTCCCCCTCTATCATTCTGTTAATAAAAAACTTTTGAAATGACACTGTAATAGTAGTATATTAACGCTTTATATATGCATATGAAATTTCCCTTTATTTTAATAATTTAAATATTTTCATCACACAATCTAATTTCAAGGCTACGATTATTAAAAGCAAAATTGAAATAAAAACAGAAAATGCTGGAAACACTCAGCAGGTTAGGCGGCATCTGTGGAGAGAGAAACAGAGTTAACGTTTCAGGTCGATGACCTTTCGTCAGAACTGGAAAATGTTCGAGATGTAGTAGTTTTAAAGCAACCACAGAGGCAGGGAAAGTGGGAAGGGGGGAGGAAAGAAGAAAAGGGAAGGTGTGTGATAGGGTGGAAGGTAGGAGTGAGTAAATGACAAAAGGGAGGAAGGTGCACGGCAAAAGGGGGTGGTAATGGGACAAGAAAAGAAACAAAAAATGGGTCCAGAGGAGCTGTAAATGGCAACAGCAGATCATTACCAGCGCCTGCTGTCCGAAAAAATGGAAGAAGTGGTTATGATCTGAAATTGTTGAACTCGATGTTGAGTCTGATGTAAAGTGCCTAATCAAAAGATGAGGTGCTGTTCCCCGAGCTTCCGTTGACCTTCATTGGAACAGTGTAGGAGGCCGAGGACAGAGAAGTGGGAGGGATAATTAAAATGGCAAGTGACCGGTAGCTCAGGGTCACGCTCGCAGGCCGAACGGAGGTGTTCAGCAAATTGATCACCCAATCTGCGTTTGGTCTCCCCAGAGAGATCGCATCGTGAGCAGCGAAAACAGTACACTAAATTGAAAGAACTACAAGTAAATCGCTGTTTTATCTGGAAGGAGCGTTTAGGGCCCTGGACAGCAGGAAGGGAGCAGGTGAAAGGGGAGGTGATGCATCTCCTGCGCTTGCATGGGAAGGTGCTGTGGGAAGTGGGAGCGGGTGTTTGGGGGTGATTGAAGAGTGGCCAGGCTGTCCCTGAGGGAACAGTCCCCTCGAAATACTGAAAGGGGAGGGGAGGGGAAGATGTGTTTGGTGGTGGCATTGCGTTGGAGCTGGCGGAAATGGCGGAGGATGATCCATTGAATGTGGAGGCTGGTGGGGTGGAAGGTGAGGACAAGGGGAACCCTATCGTGGTTCTAGGAGGGAGGGGAAGGGAAGAGAGCAGAAGTGCTTGTGGACGGTTAGATTTTTTTCTGTCGAAGTTAGTTATTTCCATGCCCTCTGATGACTCAGTGGCTTTATGAAGTGAGTAGCCTAAGCCATACACACTGGTAAGCAACCTTCCCACTAAGCTGCGCGGCAACGGTCTGGAGGTCCCACACAGGCCGCTCAACTGGCTTTTATATGGGAGAACCTGCGCATGCGCAAAAATTTGAACGGGCCGTGCAACCACTTAAAGGGACCACGCACCAAAAAAAAAAGAGGGAACATTGCTGGGAAGATACTATGTTGAGTTCATAGAATCAAAGAGTTAGTTGATCTTATCTGGGGTGCTGGAAGGAGTGCTACAATTAGCTTCAGTGAGTTGGAGATGGGAAATTTGACTGCGGTTTCTGTTGCTGATCACTTTCTAGCAGCCTTTTTGGGAACGTACATGTGTGGACATCAGCTGAAGAAAGGATTCGGCTCTTCTGTGAAGTCAGCCACGATAAAATAGTTTTCTGATCCTCATTGCCAAAGCTCACACATAATTAATGACCACTTGAGTGAGGTACCAGGGTGCCAGGCACAATCCGTGGCAGTGTGCCCCAGGAAGGTGTTCTCACCAGGGGAGGAACAGATGACAGAAAATTGTCAAGAAAGGAAAAAAATAGTTCTTATTCCCTTCAAGTTCTCCCAGAGTTCTGGTCACATTTATCAATCTACTATGGGGTGCTAATCAGTATGGAGACCAGATGACAACTTCATTGCAGAGCTGGTAGGGCTGACAGAAACCAGTCCAAATCACTTTAGGAAGACAAATTTGACCCAGTTATGCTTTTCCTTGCAAAACCAGATTGTGTTAGATATAGGGAACATCCTGGTTTGCAAAGCGCAGTATCAGTGGAACACCTGGGTTGCAAATACTCAGCTCACAAGACATGTTTTGAATGGTTTGGCAACTAAACTTGCTAGATGCTTGGCGGATTACAAATAAATTAAAATACATTTTATTGTTTACTCTGACAAACCTGGCAGGCATCTACTGAATCCCCTTCCAAATATCCTGCACATATCATGTTCTCACCCAACAAATTTCCATAAACTTGTGGATTCATACAGCAACTCCTGCTTATCAGTTTCGCCCTGCCTTCCAATAATTCACTACGACGCTGCCCTGAAATAGAATGAGAAATGTTAGGTGTAACCTCTTAAAAAAAATTAAATTATACAATATAGCTTGTAAGAACATAAGAACATAAGAAATAGGAGCAGGAGTAGGCCATTTGGCCATTCGAGCCTGCTCCACCATTCAATAAGATCATGGTTGATCTTTTACCTCATCTCCACTTTCCCGCACTATCCCCATATCCCTCGATTCCCTTAATATTCAAAAATCTATCGATCTCTGTCTTGAATATAATCAACGACTGAACCTCCACAGCCCTCAGGGGTAGAGAATTCCAAAGATTTACCACCCTCTGAGTGAAGAAATTTCTCCTCAGCTCAGTCCTAAATGGCCGAAACCTTATTCTGAGACTGTGGCTCCTGGTTCTAAACTCCCCAGCCAGGGGAAACATCCTCCCTGCATCTACCCTGTCAAGCCCTGTAAGAATTTTGTATGTTTCAATGAGATCACTTCTCATTCTTTTAAACTCTAGAGAATATAGGCCTCGTCTACTCAATCTCTCCTCATAGGACAATCCCCCATTCCCAGGAACCAGTCTGGTGAACCTTCGTTGTACTCCCTCTATGGCAAGTATATCCTTCCTTCGGTAAGGAGACCAAAACTGTACACAATACTCCAGGTGTGGTCTCACAAGGGCCCTATATAATTGCAGTAAGACGTCTTTACTCTTATACTCAAATCCTCTTGTAATAAAGGCCAACATTTGCTTTCCTAATTGCTTGCTGTACCTGCATGTTAACTTTCAGTTATTTGTGTACAAGGACACCCAGGTCCCTCTGAACACCAACATTTCCCAATCTCTCACTTTTTAAAAAATACTCTGCTTTTCTATTTTTCCTACCAAAGTGGATAACTTCACATTTCACCACATTATATTCCATTTGCCATGTTCTTGCCTACTCACTTAGCCTGTCTATATGCCCTTGAAGCCTCCTTGCATCCTCCTCACAACTTACATTCCCACCCAGCTTTGTATCATCAAGAAACTTGGATATATTACATTTGGTCCCCTCATCCAAATCATTGATGTAGATTGTGAATAGCTGAGGCCCAAGCACTGATCCTTGCAGTACCCCACTAGTTACAGCCTGCCAACCTGAAAATGACCCGTTTATTCCTACTCTCTGTTTTCTATCCATTAACCAATCCTCAATCCATGCTAGTATATTACCTCCAATCCCATGAGCCCTAATTTTGTTTAATAACCTCTTGTGCGGCACCTTATCGAATGCCTTCTGAAAATCCAAATACACCACATCCACTGGTTCCCCCTTATCTATTCTGCTAGTTACAACCTCAAAAAACTCTAATCAATTTGTCAAACATGATTTCCCTTTCATAAATCCGTATTAACTCTGCTCAATCCTATTATTATTTTCTAAGTGCCCTGTTACCATATGCTTAATAATAGATTCTAGCATTTTCCCTACTACTGATGTCAGGCTAACTGGTCTGTAGTTCCCCGTTTTCTCTCTCCCTCCTTTCTTAAATAGTGGGGTTACATTTGCTACTTTCCAATCCGCAGGAACCGTTCTAGAATCTATGGAATTTTGGAAAATGACAACCATTGCATCCACTATCTCTATAGCCAATTCTTTCAAAACCCTAGGATGTAGGCCATCAGGTCCAGGGGATTTATCGGCTTTCAGTCCCATTAATTTATCCAGTACTATTTTTTTACTCATACTAATTTCTTTCAGTTCCTCATTCTCGCTAGACCCTTGGTTCTCCACTATTTCCGGAAAGTTTTTTGCGTCTTCTTCCGTGAAGACAGACACAAAGTATTTGTTTAATTTCTCTGCCATTTCCTTATTCCCCATTATAATTTCTCCTGTCTCAGCCTGTAAGGGACCCACATTTACTTTCGTTAATCTTTTCCTTTTTACATACCTGTAGAAGCTTTTACATTCTGTTTTTATGTCTCTCGCTTGTTTACTCTCATTCTATTTTCCCTTTCTTTATCAATTTCTTGGTCCTCCTTTGCTGAATTCTAAAATCCTCCCAATCCTCAGGCTTACTACTCTTTTTGGCAGCATTATTAGCCTCTTCCTTTGATCTAATACTATCTTTAACTTCTCTTGTTAACCACGGTTGGACCACTTTTCCTGTGGGGTTTTTGTGCCTTAAAGGAATGCATATTTGTTGTACATTATTTATTAGTTCTTTAAATGCTAGCCATTCCTCGTCCACTGCCATAACTTTTAATGTAGTTTCCCAATCTACCTTAGCCAACTCGCCCCTCATACCTACGCAGTTTGCTTTGTTTAGATTTAAGACTCTAGTTTCGGATTTAACTAAATCACTTTCAAACTCAATCTAAAATTCTATCATATTATGGTCACTCTTCCCTAAAGGCCCCTTTACTACAAGGTTATTTATTAACCCTTTCTCGTTGCACAATACTAGATCTAAAATAGCCTGTTCCCTAGTTGGTTCCTCAACATAGAAAACTATCTTGCATACATTCCATGAATTCGTCCTCCACACTATTACTGAAATTTGATTTGCCCAGCCTGTATGTAGATTAAAGTCCCCCATGATCACTGTATTACCCTTGTTACACACACCTCTCATTTCCTGATTTATACTCTGCCCTATATTACAACTACTGTTTGGGGGTCAATACACAACTCCCACCAATGTTTTCAGCCCCTTGCTTTTTCTTAGCCCCACCCAAATTGATTCTACTTCTTGATTTTCGGAGCTAAGATCCTTTCTCTCTACTGTCTTTATCCAATCCTTTATTATCAGGGCTACCCCTCCTCCTTTTTCATTTTGCCTATCCCTTCTAAAAGTTATGTATCCTGGAATATTTAGTTCCCAACCTTGGCCACTTTGCAACCACATCACCGTTATGGCTATTAGATCAAACCTGTTAATTTCTAACTGTGCTATTAATTCATCTATTTTGTTGCGAATGCTTCGCGCATTCAGATATAGAGCCTTTAGCTTTGACTTATTTCTCTTTTTCCCTGATGTCACCTTAGTCAGTGATGCCTTATTACCTTTGTTACCCTCTCTGTCCCTTCCTGACCCACTCTGCTTATTTTTATCCAGAACTCTATTCTGCTCTAGGGCCTTGACATTTCTCTCGCTGCTTTTAAATTGACTCTTTCCTGAATCCTCCCGCCCCCCTCCCCCCCCCCCTTCATTAGTTTAAAGCCCTGTCTACTGCCCTAGTTATTCGATTCGCCAGGACACTGGTTTAAGTGGAGCCCGTCCAACGGAACAGCTCCCTCTTTCCCTAGTACTGGTGCCAGTGCCCCATGAACCGAAACCCCTTCCTCCCACACCACTCTTTGAGCCACGCACTTAAACCTCTAATCTGTTTGTCCCTATGCCAATTTGTGCGTGGTTCAGATAACAATCCAAATATTATTACCTTTGAGGTTCTGCTTTTTAATTTGGATCCTAGCTCTTCAAACTCCCTCAGCAGAACCTCATTCCTAGTTCTACCTATGTCGTTGGTTCCTACATGGACAACGACAACTGGATCCTCCCCCTCCCACTCCAAGTACTTGTACAACTGGGGTGAGCTTAAGTTCCATTCTATTAGAGTATCACTGACAATTGTTTTACATAAAAATCAGCAGGAGGTGACCTGAAAGTACATTTTGATGTAATTTTAACTTCTGGTTATGGTGTAAGATATTGGATCGGTTGCCCATTATACACACTGCCCAATTTACCTCCCCGTTCAAGGAAAATCAGGCAGGATGTATAATCGGCGGCCGATCCAACATCGCCCGTTTTACACCATCGGTAAAAGTTAAAATTACCCCCTTTAAAATTGATAATATATTTCTAAAGCTCCAGCGGTTTAACGCTAGGGTAAAAATCCAACAGTATTAAAAACACATTTCACAAACCTTGTGCCACAATTATTAAAACTGTCTTTCGGATGCAAACATTAAACTGAGGTTTCGTCTGCCAGCTCAAGTGGATACAAAAGATCTCATGGCACTATTCGAGGAAGAGCAGGGAGTTCTCCCAGTGTGCTGGCCAACGTTCCTCCCTCAACCAAGACCACCAAATAGAGATTATACGGTCATTCATTCATTTGCTGTTTGTGGGACCTTGCCTTGTGCAAATTGGTTGCCATGCTTGCCTAGATAGCCGCAGTGACTGTACTTCAAAATATTCCATTGGGACATCCTTAGGCTGTGACAAGATGCAATAGAAATTCAAGTTCATTCTTACTTTCGTTCTTTTCTTTAAATTGCAGCCAGATATTTGTCTGAAATGCACAGTTAATAAAGTTGAAAAGAATCAAAACAGGAGATGATTCTGGTCTGACCTCCGCTGCTGACTCAGTGGGTAAATGTAAGTGACTTGATCTCAGTTGAAGCAGCACGAGGTAGGGAGGAAGGGGAAGCAATCATCAGGGGTGGTTCTCACAGAAAGCCTTGCCTTTATATAGCGCCATTCACGACCTCAGGACAGCCAATTAAGTACTTTTGAAGTATAGTCACTGTTGCAATGTAGGAAACGCGGCAGCCAATTGGCACACAGCAAGCTCCCACAAACAGCAATGTGATAATGACCAGATAATCTGCTTTAGTGATGTTGGTTGAGGGATAAATATTGGCCAGGACACCGGGGATAACTCCCCTGCTCTTCTTTGAAATAGTGCCTTGGGTTCTTTTACATCCACCTGAGAGAGCAGATGGGGCCTCGTTTTAACATCTTATCGAAAGGACAACACCTCCGACAGTGCCGCACTCCCTCAGTACTGCGCTGGAGTGTCAGCCTAGCTTTTTGTGCTCAAGTCTCTGGAGTGGGACTTAAACCCACAACCTTCTGACTCAGAGGCTTGAGTGCTACTACTGAGCCACAGCTGACTGGCCGATCATTATCCAACGATGCCTGTGTGAAAGTGTATATGTGCATGTTGAATAACCACAAAATCAAGCCCAGCTGTGATACCTTTCATGTGAGAGTAGTCTGTCGGGGTTCATGCATGAAAATGGCAATTTGAATAAGGTGCTATGGAACTGTAACTGAGCAGGAGCTAACCTTCAGCAGGGGTGGGTTAGAAAGTTGGGGAGACAAAAAATATTGCTTTGAAAATACATACATAAACCATAAGGTTTTAAATGCAAATTAATCTTGATCAGTTCTGATCTCTGGATCATGACTATAACCTAGGAAAAGAGATGAATGAGATGAAATGTATTATTATTAATGCAGTCCTTAGTGAACAATATCCAGGGAGCTAAGTCTGGAATGTGGATCCTTTTAGTCAAAGGCGGAAGTAGTTAGTGGAAATCGGACTGTTTGCTTCTGATGTTGGTAAGAGTTTGTCGCATTTTACTTAGCCTAGATATGCTTAGCAAGAATGAACAAATGAACTGTCTTTGAAAAGGTTTCAAACCAGAGCAGCCTTTCCTTTTATTCATTCATGGGATGTGGGTGCCACAGGCAAGGCCAGCATTTATTGCCTATCCCTAATTGCCCTTGAGAAGGTGGTGGTGAGCCGCCTTCTTGAACCTCTGCAGTCTGTGTGGTGAAGGTACTGCCACAGTGCTGTTAGGGAGGGAGTTCCAGGATTTTGACCCAGTGACGATGAAGGATCGGCGATATACTTCCAAGTCAGGATGGTGTGTGACTTGGAGGGGAACTTGGAGGTAGTGGTGTTCCCATGCGCCTGCTGCCCTTGTCCTTCTAGGTGGAAGAGGTTGTGGGTTTGGGAGGTGCTGCCGAAGAAGCCTTGGCAAGTTGTTGCAGTGCATCTTGTAGATGGTATACACTGCAGCCATGGTACGCTGGTGGTGGAGGGAGTGAATGTTTAAGGTGGTGGATGGGGTGCAAATCAAGCGGGCTGCTTTGTCCTGGATGGTGTCGAGCTTCTTCAATGTTGTTGGAGCTGCACTCATCCAGGCAAGTGGAGAGTATTCCATCACACTCCTTACTTGTGCCTTGTAGATGGTGGAAAGGCTTTGGGGAGTCAGGAGGTGAGACACTCGCCGCAGAATACCTAGCCTCTGACCTGCTCTTGTTGCCACAGTATTTATATGGCTGGTCCAGTTAAGTTTCTGGTCAATGGTGACCCCCAGGATGTTGATGGTGGGGGATTTGGCGATGGTAATGCCAAGGGGCAGTGGTTAGACTCTCGCTTGTTGGAGATAGTCATTGCCTGGCACTTGTGTGGCGCAAATGTTACCTGCCACTTATCAGTCCAAGCCTGAACGTTGACCAGGTCTTGTTGTATGCAGGCATGGACTGCTTCATTATCTGAGAAGTTGTTAATGGCACTGAACACTGTGCAGTCATCAGCGAACATCCCCATTTCTGACCTTATGTTGGAGGGAAGGTCATTAATGAAGCAGCTGAAGATGGTTGGGCCTAGGACACTGCCCTGAGGAACTCCTGCAGCGATGTCCTGGGGCTGTGATGATTGACCTTCAACCACCACAACCATCTTTCTTTGTGCTAGGTTTGACTCCAGCCAGTGGAGAGTTTTCTCCCCGATTCCCATTGACTTCAGTTTTACGAGGGCTCCTTGATGCCACACTCGGTCAAATGCTGCCTTGATGTCAAGGGCAGTCACTCTCACCTCACCTATGGAATTCAGTTCCTTTGTCCATGTTTGGACCAAGCTGTAATGAGGTCGGGAGTTGAGTGGTCTTGGCGGAACCCAAACTGGGCATCAGTGAGCAGGTGAGTAAGTGCTGCTTGATAGCACTTCTGATGACACCTTCCATCACTTTGCTGATGATTGAGAGTAGACTGATGGGGCGGTAATTGGCTGGATTGGATTTGTCTTGCTTTTTGTGGACAGGACATACCTGGACAGTTTTCCACATTGTCGGATAGATGCCAGTGTTGTAGCTATACTGGAACAGCTTGGCTAGCGGTGCAGCTAGTTCTGGAGCACAGGTCTTCAGCACAACAGCTGGGGTGTTGTCGGGGCCCACAGCCTTTGCTGTATCCAGTGCGCTCAGCCGTTTCTTGATATCACGTGGAGTGAATCGAATTGGCTGATGACTGGCTTCTGTGAAGGTGGGGACCTCAGGAGGAGGCCGATATGGATCATCCACTCGGCACTTCTGGCTGAAGATGGCTGCAAACGCTTCAGCCTTGTCTTTTGCACTCACGTGCTGGGCTCAACCATCATTGAGGATGGGGATATTCATGGAGTCTCCTCCTCCCGTTAGTTGTTTAATGGTCCACCACCATTCACGACTGGATGTGGCAGTACTGCAGAGCTTTGATCTGATCCGTTGATTGTGAGATCGCTTAGCCCTGTCTATAGCATGCTGCTTCTGCTTTTTAGCATGCATGCAGTCCAGTGTTGTAGCTTCCCCAGGTTGGCACCTCATTTTTAGGTACGCCTGGTGCTGCTCCTGGCATGCTCTTCTACACTCCTTATTGAACCAGGGTTGGTCCCCTGGCTTGCTGGTAATGGTAGAGTGAGTGATATGCCGGGCCATGAGGTTACAGATTGTGGTGGAATACAATTCTGCTGCTGCTGATGGCCCACAGCGCCTCATGGATGCCCAGTTTTGAGCTGCTAGATCTGTTCTGAATCTATCCCATTTAGCACGGTGGTAGTGCCACACAACACGATGGAGCATGTCCTCAGTGTGAAGACGGGACTTCGTCTCCACAATGACTGTGCGGTGGTTACTGCTACCAATACTGTCATGGACAGATGCATCTGTTACAGGTAGATTGGTGAGGACGAGGTCAAGTAGGTTTTTCCTTTGTGTTGGTTCTCTCACCACCTGTTGCAGGCCAGACTGGCAGCAATGTCCTTCAGGACTCGGCCAGCTCGGTCAGTAGTGGTGCTACCAAGCCACTCTTGGTGATGGACATTGAAGTCTCCCCCACCCAGAGTACATTCTGTGCCCTTGCTACTCTCAATGCTTCTTCCAAGTGGTGTTCAACATGGAGGAGTACTGATTCATCAGCTGAGGGAGGGCAGTAGGTGGTAATCAGCAGGAGGTTTCCTTGCCCATGCTTGACCTGATGCCATGAGACTTCATGGGGTCTGGAGTCAATGGTGAGGACTCCCAGGGCCACTCCTTCCCAACTGTATACCACTGTGCAGCCACCCCTGGGTGGGTCTATCCTGCTGGTGTGACAGGACATACCCAGGGATGGTGATGGAGGAGTTTGGGACAGTGGCTGAATGGTACAATTCTGTGAGTATGACTATGCCAGGCTGTTGCTTGACTAGTCTGTGGGACAGCTCTCCCAATTTTGGCAGAAGCTCCCCAGATGTTGGTGAGGAGGACTTTGCAGGGTCAACTGGGCTGGGTGTGCCATTGTCGTGTCCGTAGCCGGGGTCGATGCCAGGTGGTCCGTCCGGTTTTATTCTTATTATTGTGATTCGTAGCGGTTTGTTACAACTGAGTGGCTTGCTAGGCCATTTCAGAGGGCAGTTAAGAGTCAACCACATTGCTGTGGGTCTGGAGTCACATATAGGCAGATTTCCTTCCCTAAAGGACATTAGTGAACCAGATGGGTTTTTACAACAATCCGATAGTTTCATAGTTTTTTATTCCAGATTTATTTAATTAACTGAATTGAAATTCCCCAGCTGCCGTGGTGGGATTTGAACTCACGTCTCTGGATCATTAGTCTAGGCCTCTGGATTACTAGCCCAGTAACATTACCACTATGCTACTGTTCCCCTGAATCTGGTTCCCAGCCTGTATCTGGTTTCCATCTTTCAGCTCAACAGGAATAGGGAAATGTGGCTTCGCTCTATGCCCCATTTAGCTACTGGGGCAAAACATAAATGAACTTAGAAAGTTCTGCTTGGGGCTCAGTTCTAGCATACCATCCAAATTGTGATGTTCTGGCTCCGATTTGCACCAATGACTGATGTTTAACGCGATTGCTGGCTGCAAAAAGGAAATACAAGAACAAGCTTCTTCCTGCAGTAGTGCTAAGCCTCACATGAAGCAACAAAATATGAAAAATTGGCAGTTCTTGTTAGCAGACCAAAGAAAAGAAATCCCTAATTCTGTCTTGCCCCATCCAGATATTTTACATTCAGTTTCGGGAGAAAAATAGTCTTCTGCCAGATTTATTGTTTTAACATGATCGCTTTCTTTGGCACAGCCGCCTTTCAGTTTAAGTAAAGCTGGAACAAGAAAATAATTCAGTGAATATCAGAAGTTAACTGAAATATTAATTTTATTCAGACTGGAATAAAAGTTATTTTCTCAAATAAGTAACACTGATACTTGCCAATATCGTTGTATATTGCATTGTCAGTTTTTTAATAGGATCCATGGATAATAATCCGTTCAACACCAAAGGTTGTTCCTTCTGTTCTGCGGACATTTGTTTTGCCAAGTGAAACTTTCAACCTCGATTCTGAAACACTTAAAAAAAAAAGTAGCACATTAATTCTGGAAAATGGCAGTTCTTGGTCTAGTGCAAATAATTCCCTGTGTTGCTACACGGATATATATAATTCTTTATATTTAGTTGGATAAATGTAGCTTTAATTTCTATCATTTTTACCGTGATTACATTTACTGACTCTGATACAAAATGACTGTTTTATAATGACATGAATGGTTGGGTTTATCCTCTGTTCACTAATATTAACGCAAAAGGCATTGAGAATGCAAATCAAGGAAAGCACTTTTTCAATAACATTAGCGAGTAGAGGAAAATATAGCCGAGTACATTGGCTTGAAGCTTCTGAAACTATTTGCTATATTTTCTGCTCTTTTTAAAGCCATCGCCAAGAAATAGTGCTGCAAAAGTAGCAGAAAATGGGTAAAATGCTGTCGCAGCATCGGGTGCCAATATTCCACTTTGGAGTCCTCTGCCACATCCGAACGCCCAACCCTCTGATTTTGTGATCCTGGCACAATTTACATCAGGATTGAGTGACTGCAAAGAAGGCCCACAACACACTGAGCTGACTGTGTACAATTTTGCATTGACGGCGAATTTGAATAATTCGCAAAAGCTCTCAGTACAGCTTTGGTCTTGTGCTGACAGCCTGCCTAATGGGGCATGTGGAGACTGGCTAATAGCTTAAATTGAAAGCAATGTCCCAATCTAGAGGTAAGTAGCTACATATGGGGACAAATATAAGGGTAGATTTTACAAACTAGTGTTCCTGGCGCAGACCTTCCTGCAACATGAGTGCATATTGCGAATTTGTATGTTGAGATCAGTGTGCTCCACATGATTTTTCATCCATCAAAATTAAAGATAGGGAAGGAAAAAAGGGAGGTGGGGTGGCAGTGCTGGTTAAGGAAGACATTGTAGTGTTGGAAAGGGAGAATGTTCTTGAGGGGACAAGGACAGGATCCGTTTGGTTAGAGTTGAGGAGCAAAAAGGGTATGATCACGCTATTGGGGTTATTCTATAGGCCTCCAAATAGTGAGAGGGAGGTAGAGGAGCAAATCTGCAGGGAAATTGCAGAGCTATGCAAGAGCTATAGAGTGGTGATATTGGGGGATTTTAAATATCCAATCATCGATTGGGATAATGCTAAGGTAAAGGGAAAGGAGGGGGAGGAATTCCTGAAATGTGTTCAGGAAAAGTTCTTGGCCCAACTAGAAAGGAGGCATTGCTGGATCTGGTGCTGGAGAATGAGGTGGGCCAGGTCGACCAAGTGTCTGTGGGAGAACACTTGGGTACGAGTGATCATCGTATCATAAGATTTAGATTAGCAATGGAGAGGAGCAAGGAACAATCTAGAGTGGAACTTCTAAACTGGAATAGGGCTAACTTCAATGGGATGCGAAAGGATCTAGCCAGGGTAAAATGGAGCCAAAGACTGACAGGAAAACTGTAACGGAACAATGGGTGATCTTTAAGGAGGAAATGTTCCAAGTACAGGCTCGTTACATTCCAATAAGAGGGAAGGGTAAGGGAACCAAAGCAAGGGCTCCTTGGATGACGAGGGAGATAGAAGATGATGAAACAAAAAAAGAGGGTGTACGATGAATGTCAGGTGAATTCTTCAAGGGAGAACCAGACCAAATACAATAAGTTGAGAGGGGAAGTGAAGTTGAAAATAAGATTGGCAAAGGGAGAATATGAGAGTAGAATGGCAGTTAACATAAAAGGGAACCCAAAAATCTTCTACCAGCATGTAAACAGTAAGCGGGTAGTAAGAGGCGGGGTGGGGCCTATTAGGGACAAAGATGGTGATATATGCTTAGAGGCGCAGGGCAAGGCTAGAATACTCAATGAGTACTTTGTATCGGTGTTTACTAAGGAGGTGGATGCTGACAAAATATCGGTAGAAGTGGAAAAGGTAGAAGCAATGGAAGGGGTGAAAATTGATGGACAGGATGTACTAGAAAGGCTGGGTATGCTTAGAGTGGATAAGTCGCCTGGTCCAGATGGCTTGCATCCCAGGTTGTTAAGGGAATTGGGGGAGGAGATAGCGGAAGCATTTGCCATAATTTTCCAATCTTCCCTAGGTGCGGGGGAGGTGCCTGAAGATTGGAAAGTGGCAAATGTGACACCATTGTTCAAGAAAGGGTGTAAGGACAATCCTAGTAACTACAGGCCGGTCAGTTTCACATCAGTGGTGGGTAAAGTTTTAGAAACAATAATCAAGGAAAAAATTAACGGGCACTTGGAGAGGTTTAAGCTAATTAAGGAGAGCCAACACGGATTTGTAAAAGGCAGATTGTGTTTGACTAATTTAATTGAATTTTTTGACGAAGTAACAGGGAGGATTGATGAAGGGAATGCAATGGATGTTGTCTACATGGATTTTAGGAAGGCGTTTGACAAAGTACCACATAGAAGGCTGGTTAACAAAATTGAGGCTCATGGAAAAGGTGGGTCAGTGGCAGCTTGGATAAGGAATTGGCTTAAGGACAGAAAACAGCGAGTTGTGGTAAATGGTTGTTTTTCAGACTGGAGGATGGTAGACAGTGGTGTTCCCCAAGGGTCAGTGCTTGGGCCACTGCTTTTTTTGATATATATGAATGACCTGGATATTGGAATACAGAGTAGAATTTCTAAATTTGCCGATGACACTAAATTTGGGGGTGTGGCAAACAGTGAGGATGATACCAATCGACTGCAACAGGACATAGAAAGGCTAGTAGAATGGGCAGACAAGTGGCAGATGGAATTTAATACAGAGAAGTGTGAGGTGATGCATTTCAGCAGAAGGAACAGGGAGAGACAATATACACTTAATGGCACAGTTTTAAAGAGTGTGCAGGGACAGAGGGACCTGGGAGTTAATGTGCATAGGTCCCTGAAGGTGGCAGGACATATTGAGAGAGTGGTTAGCAAAGCATATGGGATCTTGGGCTTCATAAATAGAGATATTGAGTACAAAAGTAGAGAAGTTATGCTGATCCTTTATAAAGCGCTGGTTAGGCCACAACTGGAGTACTGCGTCCAGTTCTGGTCACCACATTTGAGGAAGGATGTGAAGGCCCTTGAGAAGCTCAGAGGAGATTTATCAGAATGGTTCCGGGGATAGGGGATCTTAGCTACAAGGACAGGTTGGAGAAGCTGGATTTGTTTTCATTAGAGCAAAGGAGGTTGAGGGGTGATTTGATAGAGGTGTACAAGATTATGACGGGTTTGGATAGGCTAGACGGGGAAAGGCTGTTCCCACTAATTGATGGTACAAGGACTAGGGGACACAGATTTAAGGTTTTGGGCAAGAGATACAGGGGGGATGTGAGGAAAAACTATTTTACGCAGCGAGTGGTGAGGACCTGGAACTCGCTGCCAATGGAAGTGGTGGAAGCGGAGACACTCAATGTTTTCAAGGGGAGACTGGATAGACACTTGAGGGAAATAAACTTGCAGGGATATGGGGATAGAGCGGGGGAATGGGACTGACTGGATTGCTCTACAGAGAGCCAGCACGGACTCGATGGGCCGAATGGCCTCCTTCTGTGCCGTTATGACTCTATGGGGGAAAAATTCGGCTGGTTAGAGCCTCCTGTTAGCGCCTCCGGGGGCGGTAGGAACTTAGCACCCGAGCGCGGCGATTTTAGCGCCAATCGTGAAATTGACCAGTCGTTTTGTGGCGGCGCTAAACACTACTGCCATGATCTCCTGCGCCTGCAGATCGTGACGTCAGTCAAGCGTGCAATGCCCCGGTAGCGCCCCGGACCGGATATTGAGTCGCGCCCCCTGCCTTAGCGCCTGCCGCTAGGAACGACAGGTAGAGGGGAAAGTTTTCAAGTCGGGAAGGGGCTGGGGGAGTGCTATTTAAAGATGGGAGCTTCCTGCCTTTTCTTGTTGGCAACATTTTTGGTACACGCAGGTTGAGAAGGAGAGAGATGTCTGGAGAGATTTAATACCCTCAGCACCACTTTTGAGGTTCCTAAGTGCCGAGCTCTTTCCCTGGGCCTATCCATTAGTGCTTCCAACACAATTGCTTTAGAGGTCTCTCCAGGATGAGATTCAAGGCTGCAATGAGCAGGGTGTGGCTGGCCAGCAAGATGGCCCCTCCCCTTTAAGATCTGGATGGCGCCAGTCTGTCTGGCTTCCATGGTAACTGACATTGTCTGAGCTTCGGTAGCGTTCTGAGGTAGCGCCTCGTTCCCCGACATTTGCACCTTAAGAGAGGTGTGTAGCGCCTGATTTAGCGCTCAAATTACCTCCAGGGGCGATAGAGGCGAATTTTGCAGTCGGAGGCGATAATTAGCGCCGGGTGCTAAACTTTGCGCCCAACCGATATTAGTGCCCCAAAATGGGCGGTATCCAATTTTTCCCCCTATGACTCTATGGGGGAGAAATTCAGTATCGCCCCATTTGGGGCGCAATTATCGGCCGGGCGCAAAGATTAGCGCCTGGCACTAATTATCGCCACCGACTGCAAACTTGACTTTTATCGCCCCTGGAGGTGATTGGAGCGCTAAATCAGGCGCTTCACACCTGTCTTAAGGCGCAAAGGCCGATGAGCGAGGCGCTACCTCAGAGCGCTGGCGAAGCTCATGTGATGTCAGTCAGCAATGGAACACACACACAATGGCACCGGCCAGTTCTTAAAGGGGAGGGTTGATCTTGCTTTCCATCCACATCCTGCTCATTGCAGCCTTGAATCCCGGCCTGGAGAGACCTGCACATCAAATCTGCTGGAAAGAACAATGGAGAGTACCAGGGAAAGAGCTTAGAGTGCAGCCCCAACAGTCTCTTCTAAATCGATACAAGGAATGGCAAATCAAAATGAACCTGCAAAGTGCTGCTCAGTACCCAAAACTCCTTCACACAGCGTTGAATTTCTCCAGAAGTCTCTCTCTCTCTCAGAATGCGTGGTTCAAAAATGGGACCAACAATAAAAGGCAGGGAGCGGTCGCCTTTAAATAGTGCTCCCCCAGTCCCTTCATGACTGCAAAACGCTCCCCTCAACCTGTCGTTGCTAGCGTCAGGCGGTAAGGCAGGGGGCGCCACTCAATATCTGCTCCGGGACGATACCGGGGCGTTGCGCACTCGACTGACGTCACGATCTGCCAGCGCAGGAGATCGTGGCGGTAGTGTTTAGCGCCACCGCAAAATGTCTAGTTAATTTCGCGAGCGGAGCAAACATCGCCGAGCCTGGGCGCTAGATGCTTTGCGCCCCATTAGCGCCCTCTTAAGGCGCTAACGGGAGGCGCAACCAACTGAATTTTTCCCCCTATGACTCTATGACTATGACCTTCCTTCGCTGCACTTTCCTCCACTTTGACAGCCTGATACCGTCACACCTCTTACTTCCCCTCTCCGATGCCACTTGGCACACACCCCTCAATTGATAACCTTCCCTTCATATACTCAATCTTGTTGCAGGATAAAAATGGCGCATCATGCCCCGCAAAGGCAGACAACCAGAGGAGGCCACCCCACTTTAAAGGCCTCATGCCTTATGAGGGGTAGGCCATGGAGCTCTTGGGGAGCCACTCTGTTCTTGTTGTGGGAGATGGCAATTTTGGCAGCATATTGGCAGTGCCAGGTTGGTGACTGAACACCTACACTATAGCCCTGGCATTCCTGTGAAGCACTGCACTGACACAATCTTCCACCCTCATCGCTGTCTCCTTCATCCTCGGGAGCTCATCATATTTAGAGTCTACCCTCATTTCCTGCAAATCGATTACAGCAACAGGAGGAGGAAGATGATGAGGAGGAGGAGTAGGATGAAGAACAGAGATACAACTGCTACCTTGTCATATATGATGATGATGAGGTGGATGATGATGAAAAGGGAGAAATAAGGAGAAACTGTTTCCACTAGCAGGAGAGTTGTTAACCATTTTCTACCCTCGCTACCCAGACAGCAAGACTTGAGATGTGCCTGGCGTAAGAGAGGAAATTCAGGCCCTTAGGCTTTGTAAAAAGTTAAGAGTTGTTGAAGGTTATAAAAACAATACAATCACCATCTGACACTTTGAAATACCTTCTCAGTCTTTATCAGACAGCCCTCTGAATACCCTTTCCATGCTATATTTGGAATGAGCTGATTAGTGTCTTAGACCTTCTGCAATCTTTTCAATAAATAAAACACATACCCATCAGAAACACAATGTGCTGCTGTTAGAACCCAACATAGATGGATTAACGATCCTCCACATATGTGTCTTCTCAATTTGATGGATGCTTGCCAAGGGTTTGCACTAGCATTAGTCATTGCACCATAAAATATCCGAACTATCTGTTCATCACTGGCATTGTGTTGAATTATTTTATCTTCGCTTTCAAGTTCTTCATCAGAAATCTGTTCTTCAGAACCTGTAACAGATTAAAAAGTTCAAACTGACATTCATGCAAAAAAAAATACTGTAGTGATGATTAGAATCAAAAATACCAACTCCACAGTAAAATGCAGGTCTTAATTCAAAGAAAGTTAATTCAAATTATTTGATAGTTCATTTTTTTAGCATCAAGTTCTCACTTTTCTGTTTCAGGTCGATGACCTTTCGTCGAAAGGTCATCGACCTGAAACGTTAACTCTGTTTCTCTCTCCACAGATGCTGCCTGACCTGTTGAATATTTCCAGCATTTTCTGTTTCTTTTTCAGATTTCCAGCATCCGCAGTATTTTGCTTTTACATAAGATTACATAGGATATACGGCACAGAAACAGGCCATTCAGGCCCAACCAGTCCGTGCCGGCGTTTATGCTCCACTCGAGCCTCTTCCCGTCTTTCCTCATCTAAATCTATCAGCGTCACCCTCTATTCTCTTCTCCCTCATATGTTAGTCCAGCCTCCCCTTAAATGCATCAATACTATTCGCTTCAACCACTCCCTGTGGTAGCGAGTTCCACATTCTCACCACTCTCTGGGTAATGAAGTTTCTGTCTCACTTTTCTTTGTTATTTATATTACTTAATTCAAATTCTTGGATGATTCAACTTTATTTAGCAGAAAAAATGGCACTGAATTCGCAGGAATAGACTGTGGAGGCAGCGTGGTAGCTCTTAGCATATCGTGTTTCTTGCTCCCAGTCGCACAAGGGCTTAAACAGGCAGTGTGTGGAGTGAACAAGCCATCCCAAGGTACAGCTGGCCTGTTCTGAAGTGGGGAAAGTCTTAGGAAGACGGTTGCAGTAATGGAGCAATCTATGTGAATCTTGCAAATAAAGTCAAGCACTTCCTGTTGTGTTGCCAAGTGTAATTAATCTGTCTGAAATTCTTACATGTTGTCAGCAGTTCAAGCATATCCACTGAAAACAAAAAGGAAACTGCTGAAGTGTTCTCAGTAAGCAAGAAAAACATGAACAAAATAATAGCCAGTGGGAGCATCGAGCAGGAAAGTCAAAGGTTTATGAGCTGCAAGTGGCACACTATTAGGATGTTGTAACACGGGTTTTAAGTGTCAAGCAAAACTAAATATGACAGAAGTTGCTATTGCAATAACTCTTCCAGTTATTTAATTTTTTTCATGCCTGATGGAAAAAGCATAAGGAACACTATCATGTCGTGTCAGGATTAGCAGACAGAGTGGAAATTAGACAAATAAACACACTGATTTATTGCATGGTTAATAAAGGGAAGGATATTCTTGCCTCATTCAACCTGACAGAAAAGCAAATTTAAAAACATGACACAGTAATGGGAAAATTTGATGGGCATCTCACCATCAAAGAAAGTTAATTCACTGCGACCACCACAAGCCGCAGCATCTGTAGATTCGATCAAACACCCGGACAGGAAAGTGTAACATTTCAAGCACAAGAATAACGATAATAAGTTGGACAAGTGTGTCACACAACAAGGAGAACCGTCCAGCCAAAAATGCTACAAGTGTGGGAAAAATGGGCATTTCACAAATGTATGTTTTCCAAGAAAAGGATGCTTACACCAAAAGAAAATGATGCATGATCCAGAAAATGGTGGTCATCAAGAGGAAGAATGCCCAAATAAACTGTACGTTAACACTGTTAGAGCAGTGGAAGATAAAGATAATTGGGTTGAAGACATCATGGTCACCAACACTGAAATCAACTTTAAGTTCAACTCTGGTACACAAAGTGCTGCCATAATTTGGGACCAATACAAGATACAGCTCAAGGACAAATCATAAATAGTGGGCCAGAAATTCGGCTTTCCGGCTTCCTGCGGGTGCAAGCATCGCGTGCTACAGTATCTTTCACCAAGCACAAAGTAAGATGGACAAAAAGACTGGCCTACCAGGGAAAAGTATATGTTTTGAAACTTCCAGTGGTGATCTGTGACATTATCGTGATTCTTGGTAAGATATCTTGGGGGTGATTTTCACTTTCACTACTTGAGCAGATCATCCAACTATTATAGAAACAGCCCAATTTCCATTCCACCGATTTTAGTGGAAATTAAAATTGGGTGGGTTCTATAATGAGTAGGCAATCCGCTCCACCAGTTTACCTCCCAAGCAGTGAAGGTGAAAATGACCCCCATTATGTGGTACTAAGTCTGGTAACAAGAAATGTTAAGGTAGACCAGGCTACCAATACTTTAGCAAGAGTACAGTGATATAACTGATGGTTTTGGTTACATGCCAGGAGACTATAAAATGAAACTAAACCCACAAGTATTATCAATGATCCACCTAAGAGAGTACATAAGAACATAAGAAATAAGAGCAGGAGTAGGCCATTCGGCCCCTTGAGCCTGCTCCACTATTCAATAAGATCACGGCTGATCTGATCTTGGCCTCAACTCCACTTTCCTGCCTGTTCCCCATAACCCTTGACACCCCTGTAGCTTAAATATCTGTCTATCTCCACCTTGAATATATTCACTGACTCAGCCTCTACAGCTCTCTGGGGTAGAGAATTCCAAAGATTCACGACCCTCTGAGAGAAGAAACTCCTCCTCATCTCCGTCTTAAATGGGCGATCCCTTATCCTGAAACTATGCCCCCTCGTCTAGATTCCCCCACTAGGGGAAACATCCTCTCAGCATCTACCCTGTCGAGCCCCCTCAGAATCTGATATGTTTCAATAGGATCACCTCTCATTCTTCTAAACTCCAATGAGTATAGACCCAACCTGCTCTACCTTTCCTCATAAGACAACGTAAGTACTTCTAATGTTACATGGTTCATTAAAGAAGGAGCTGGAACAAAGGGAGAAAATGATTGTCACCAAAGATGGCAGACCTAACACCATGAGTGAGCTCTGTAGTATGAGTGAATTAGTGAAATTTTCATCAGATTTGTATATTCTTCGATTCCAAGGACTTAAACAAAGCAATCATAAGGGAACAGTACCTAAAGCTAACAGTTAACAGTTGAAGAAATTACACATAAACTTGCCAATGCATGAGTCTTCTCCATTCTTGATGCCATGTCAGGTTACTGGTAAGTAGCTCTTAATGAGGAAAGCAGTAAGTTAACTATGTTTAATACCTCATTTGGACAATGGAGAGTCACATGTATGCCATTTGGAACCTCATCAGTGCATCAAATGTTTCAGTGAAAAGTCTATGAAATCCTAGACAAATTCAAAGGAACTGAGGTGATTGCCTACACATGATGCACACAACAAAAATGTCAGAGAGGCCAGGAGAAAATCCCACGGTTCAGTAAGGACAAAATGTAAGTTGTAGTTTCAAAAATAACATCTTCTGATCACATTTACCACAAACAATCTTAAACCAGATCCTAAGAGGGTCAATTCTTTTGAATTTTGAAATCCCAAAGGGTAAAGCAGAGCTTGAGAGAGTCATGGGTTTGTTGAACTACTTCATGAAATTAGCGTCGAGACTAACGCACTACGTAAATCGAATTCAGAAATTATATAAAGCTTTTGGGTTAAAAAGCAGATGATCATAAAATAACAATAGGAAGTCCTTGAAAAGTTCAGTGGGGGGGAGGCAGATTTCTGAGGTTGAATGCATTGTGGCAACTTACAGCAAATGTAGCATTCACATGAAGGATTCTTTACATCTTTTCACACAGAATCTGAACGTTCAGCGCGCGGTGCCCTTTTCTATTAAGAACGTTGAAGGGTTAATGTTAGAAACTCACAATGCTGTGTGCATGGCATCTACTGCACTCTGCAGTTTGGGGATCCCAGTAATGTGATAAAATTCAATGGCCCTACCACATTGCTGCCAAACTCAATGGCAGAGAAATTCATTATCACCCAGGAATGGGCGCTAACTTTGGAAAAGATTGAGATTTAGCGCCAGGCGCTAATGAATCTCGCTGCACGCAAAATTCATTGTCATCGCTCAAAGAAAGGATGGGAGCGCTAAATCAAGCGCTAACGGCCTAGCTCAGTGGCGTTCCACTCAAAGCGCTGACCAATATCAGGAGCAGTCTAATCGCAAGTCATCATTGCCACAGGTTCTTTCCAGTACTTAAAGGGGAGGTTCATTCATGCTGCAGAACCTCATTCTCAGCATTGCTGCCTGTCAAGCTGCGTCAGCAAGCAGGAGCAGGCCAAGTCCAAGGAGCCGGACGACTCAACCAGCTGTACTCCTGGCAGATCCACGCTCCAGGGAGAGAGCCCGCAGATTTTCGGACCAAGCATTGGAGGTGTTGCTGTCCGTTGTGGCGAGACAGAGGGCGGTGCTCTACCCAGCATGGCAGGAGGCCCTCACCGCAAGTCTTCCGCGCCACGTGGAGGGAGGTTGCCCAGCAGGTCTAGGGCAGCACTGTGGTCCCCAGGACCCACACACAGTGCAGGAAGAAATTTAACAACCTCACTCGGGTGGTCAGGGTGAGTCAATGCCTCAACAATTGCTACATACCACCATCTGAACCACGGTCTGCACACACTGGCTAAAGCACCACACAACCAGCTCTTACCCACCATCAATCTCTACCTACCAAAACTCACACCCACATCTCACACCTTGCACATAATGACAGCTATTCAACTATGGCTGGCACATCACCCAAACACATTGCTCCACACTGACTCACACACTTTCCTTTCTCTTGCAGGCTAAGGTGGCTCACAACAGGAGGGAGCAGGAGCGCACAGGTGGGGGACAAGCCGATACCAACCACTGTCTGCGCTGGAAAATAGAGTGCTGGAGATTATTGAGCGCCAGGTGGGGGGCGCCGTGGCCACCAGTGATGTTGATCCCCTTGGGGACAACAACGGTATGTTCATCCCTACTCCTTCTTCTCACATCCCACTTGCCCCTCACCCCGCAAGCCTTTCGCACTTTCCAGCTAATCATGCTGTATGCATGCATTTCTCCCTTCCTGCCCCCCTCCCCTCACCTTAACCCGACTCTTATGCCTTTATGTTTCAGATAATCAGCAAGCACCTGAGCAGCCTGTCCCTGAGGGCACCACAGAGAGCGAGGCAGGAGAAGAGGAGGAGGAAGAACACACCGCGTCACTGCATGTCTCACCCGCAGGCACCAGCTCAGATACAGGCACTACGCGTTCTTTAGAGGCTAGTATAGAAGTGCCATAAAATTCCAACTGATTCACTAATGTCCTTCAGGGAAGGGAAGCTTGCACTCCCTACATGTGACATCAATTCCACACTATGTGGTTGACTCTTACTGTCCTCAGGACAATTAAGGATGGGCAATAAATACTGCATTGCAATCATTGGCCACATCCCAAGAACAAATAAATTAAATCTCTGCAGAGTCTGCAGGCACTATTCACGTGCTCTGCAATTTCATCTCATGCCTGTTGAACACCACTGTCCCGTAGACAAGGCTGGATTTTCCAATTGATTCCATCGGATTAACACCTGCCAATCAGGCAGAACAGATTCAAAATCTGGGTGAACTCCATCCACATTTTGCCAGTCTCATTTTCTGCTCTTATTTCTGACGCAGGCAGCAATGCCCATTTTCTGGTAGTTGTTTACAAACGAGGCGAAAATGGCCCATTTTCCATCAATTCCGCAATTTGCGCAGTTTCAACTTCTTGCCCATTTAAAATGGGCATCTCGGCTCGGCACAAGGCTTAAAGGAATTTAAAGCACCCAGCATTAATATTCATTTCTTGAGGGTTTTTTTCTTTTAGCTGTTGCCAACTACTTTGACATTTCCTTGTTTACAATTGTTGTGGTCCTCCCATGCTCCCACCACCCCCATCATTTCAGACCGAGCGCAATAGGATTCCCATTGGGTAATGGAATTCTGGCCTTTATATCTAGAGCACGAGAATACAAGGGGTAGAAGTTATGCTATAGTTGTACAAATCCCTGGTTGGACCACACCTGGAGTACTGTGAGCAGTTCTGGGCACCACACCTTAGGAAAGATATATTGGCCTTGGAGGGAGTGCAGCGTAGATTTACCAGAATGATACCCGGACTCTCAGGGTTAAATTACGAGGAGAGATTACACAAACTTGGGTAGTATTCCCTGTAATTTAGAAGGTTAAGGGGTGATTTGATCGAAGTTTTCAAGATATTCAGGGAAACTGATAGGGTAGATGGAGAGAATCTAATTTTGCTGGTTGGGGAGTCTAGGACTAGGGGACATAGTCTAAAAATTAGAGCCAGGCATTTCAGGAGTGATGTTAGGAAACACTTCTACACACAAAGGGTGGTAGAAGTTTGGAACTCTCTTCCATAAATGGCAATTGATGCGAGGTCAGTTGTTAATTTTAAATCTGATATTGATAGACTTTTGTTAACCAAAGGTATTAAGGAATATGGGGCAAAGATGGGTATATGGAGTTAGGTCACAGATCAGCCATCATCTCATTGAATGGCAGAATAGGCTTGAGGGGCTAAATGGCCTATTCCTGTTCTATGTGACGCCAGCAAAGTAATGTGTGTGCAGTCAATGGCACCCACTCAATGGTATGCCCATGCCAGAATATACAGGTACAGATGTACATATCTGTATTTGTTAGTGGAGCTATGCCTGCAGAGGCTTTGGGCTAGAAATTCCGTAGCGCCCCGTTTGGGGCGATAACTTTTGAAATCTCGGAAAAGTATCGGCAGGCGATAATCATTTTCTGGTCCCGGGAAATTGAGCTTTAGCGCTCCAAGTGGGAAGCGGAGCGCTAAATCAAGCGCTAACCACTCTCTTAGTGCGCTAAAGTGCGAGAGCAGAGCGGTAGCGGCAGAGCGCTGAACAACGTGGAGTGCAAAGATACCAGCATCGGAGACTGCTTCCCTCACTTAAAGGGAAGGGCCAATGATGGTGCTGGCAAATACCTGACAAAAGCATGCCTGAACGGCACCCAACCTTTTATCACATAGATCTCCCGTGGGTACCTGAAAGAATCTGGTGACATAAAAGTTTTGTACAATCAAGAACTTCAAAGCCACAGAAAGCTGTTCAAGCAGATAATCTTGGCACTAGGCCTTCATAGAGTGTACTGCTCCTCTATTACCCCTTCAGTGAAGAACACTCCTCATGCAGGACTCCTTTTTGAGATTTTCATAAGGTCTGCGTGGCCTGTAAATTCTTTGCTCCTACGGGGCCTATGGATCTACGGGACTGATTCGCCAAATGGGTGCGCCTGGTAAAAAAATGGAGCTTGTAGGGAATGGTGGTCAGGAAATCACAGGCCTCCCAGTGCCTGATTTTCCATCCATCTCATAAACTGAGGGGCCAGATCCACGACTGCTTTGGCTGAGATCAGCATAAGTGGCATCATTTTAATCATACAGATCCACCCCACTTATGAAATAGGTGGAACATCCCATTTCTTGAGTTCATTTTCTGAGGTGACAGGTGTAAGAGATAAGTAGCCATGTGCAGGCTAGTTATTGTAGGAGGGCGATGTGTGTATATCCAGTTATGTAACACCTCTATCACCTAAAAAGTAAGTTGGAATGAATGTTCCCAGGGATTATGCTCATCAGAGATACAGCCTTATTATCCTGGATATATTAAATGGTTCAACATTGAATATTATAGGTCCAGCCAGTGTTTTTCTCATTCTGAAATTGTACTGAATACAATATTATGCAGTGAAAGATACATACCGTGTGAGCAACTGGCAACAGCACACTCAGCCCAGATTACTCTTCCAGTTGCATCCTGAATATAGCACCAGGGTTGTTCATCACCATCAAGATTCCTGAGTAGAAATAAAAATAGTTAATGAGTACTTATAAGCTGCAAAGTATTCTTGGCATTACTATCGCAGTATTCCAAGTGTAGTGGTACAGCACACATTTAAACCTGTTTTTATTGCATGCTACAAATTACCACTTTAATGAAGTGACTGATCGGTGTTATAGCCTTGAGTCCATGTGTTAGCGTTGTTGAGTTTATTATTGGTGGCATGCCTAGTCATGCACACGTTTGCAAGATACCCACTTTACATGTGCAGTGTGCTCCCAAACCGCATTTAAAATCGGCATTGAAGCAATGACCACAGGCTGGTTTGCTTTACTGAGAGCTGATCAGCTACAGGCCAGAGCTGCTACTTTGAATATTTGAATATTATGGGTGTTGGCTTTAGTGCTCCACTCGCACTACAGTTGGTTGACAAGGACCAGAAAGAACAGGAACACGCTGTCCATGATATAAGGTAGCTTATAAAGTAGACAGTGAAGTCCCACAAGTATGCAATGATTGGGTCCGCCATCTGAGGCGCAGTGGCTGGGAATGACCGAGGAGTAGTGCCTAAAACAGCTGTGAAAATGCTGTGCCACCCCCTTAATGAAGACCTGCAGATACGATCAAATGCCTGTATGGCACACCCTGAATTTCTATGTGCTGGTCTCTTTCAAGGCAAGCATTGTTAACATATGCTGTGTCAGTCCTGTTTGCTGTGCACATATATATCAAGAGGTGAAAGGTACCTTATTACAAAGGGCTAACAACTCCATTACAGCTCCATCAGATGGACAGCACCAGCACGGTGCACTGATGCATTTTGGTAGGAAGAACGAGGAGAGGAAATATAAATTAAATGGTACAGATACCTGGGGATTCACATACACAAATCTGTGAAGGTGGCAGGACAAGTTGATACGGCTGTTAAAAACAGCATACACGATCCTTGGCTTTGTATATAGACATAAAGTGCAAAAGGAAGGTGGTTATGCTAAATCTTTACAAATCAGTGGTTAGGCCTCAGTTGGAGTATTGGGCTAGAACTAGGAAATGGCCATGAAAGTTGTGATTTTGCCATAAAATTCCACTGGTTCACTAATGTCCTTCAGGGAAGGGAAGCTTGCACTCCCTACATGTGACATCAATTCCACACTATGTGGCTGACTCTTACTGTCCTCAGGACAATTAAGGATGGGCAATAAATACTGCATTGCAAGCATCGGCCACATCCCAAGAACAAATGAATAAAATCTCTGCAGAGTCTGCAGGCACTATTCACGTGCTCTGCAATTTCATCTCATGCCTGTTGAACACCACTGTCCCGTAGACAAGGCTGGATTTTCCAATTGATTCCACCGGATTAACGCCTGCCAATCAGGCAGAACAGATTCAAAATCAAAATCTAGGTGAACTCCATCCACATTTTGGTAATCTCATTTTCTGCTCTTATTTCTGATGGACGCAGGAAGCAATGCCCATTTTCTAGTAGGTGTATACAAACGAGGCGAAAATGGCCCATTTTCCATCAATTCCTCAATTTGCGCATTTAAAATGGGCATCTCGGCTCGGCACAAGGCTTAAAGGAATTTAAAGCACCCAGCATTAATATTCATTTCTCAAGGGTTTTTTTCTTTTAGCTGTTGCCAACTACTTTGACATTTGCTTGTTTACAATTGTTGTGGTCCTCCCATGCTCCCACCACCCCCATCATTTCAGACCGAGCGCAATAGGATTCTCATTGGGAATTTACCTGTATTAAAATGTCATGGACAGGTACAGAAAATAATCAAAAAGAATAATGGAATGCTGGCCTTTATATCTAGAGCACTAGAATACAAGGGGTAGAAGTTATGCTATAACTGTACAAATCCCTGGTTAGACCACACCTGGAGTACTGTGAGCAGTTCTGGGCACCACACCTTAGGAAAGATATATTGGCCTTGGAGGGAGTGCAGCGTAGGTTTACCAGAATGATACCCGGACTCTAAGGGTTAAATTACGAGGCGAGATTACACAAACTTGGGTAGTATTCCCTGGAAAATTAGAACGTTTAGGGGTGATTTGATCGAAGTTTTCAAGATATTCAGGGAAACTGATAGGGAAGATGGAGAGAATCTATTTTTGCTGGTTGAGGAGTCTAAAAATTAGAGCCAGGCCTTTCAGGACTGAAGTTAGGAAACACTTCTACACACAAAGGGTGGTAGAATTTTGGAACTCTCTTCCATAAATGGCAATTGATGCGAGGTCAGTTGTTAATTTTATATCTGAGATTGATAGATTTTTGTTAACCAAAGGTATTAAGGAATATGGGGCAAAGATGGGTATATGGAGTTAGGTCACATATCAGCCATCATCTCATTGAATGGCAGAACAGGCTCGAGGGGCTAAATGGCCTACTCCTGTTCCTATGTCCCATGTTCCTACATGGCAGAATTGACATGCGACGCCCACAAAGCAATGTGTGTGCAGTCAATGGCACCCACTCAATGGTATGCCCATGCCAGAATATACAGGTACAGATGTACATATCTGTATTTGTTAGTGGAGCTATGCCTGCAGGGGCTTTGGGCTAGAAATTTCATAGCGCCCCGTTTGGGGCGATAACTTTTGAAATCTCGGAAAAGTATCGCCAGGCGATAATCATTTTCTGGTCCCGGGAAATTGAGCTTTAGCGCTCGAAGGGGGAAGCAGAGCGTTAAATCAAGCGCTAACCACTTCTCTTAGGTCGCTGAAGTGCGAGAGCGAGGTGGTAGCGGCAGAGCGCTGAACAATGTGGAGAGCAAAGATTCCGGCATCGGAGGCTGCTTCCCTCGTTTAAAGGGAAGGGCCAGTGATGGTGCACAACATACTTCTGCTCAGTTCTGTGTTGTCAGGCGACCTTGCGTGACTGTCGTTACAGCCCTGAACACTCTCAGAGAGTGGAGGGCTTGGACATCTCACAGCAATAAAGCATCGGAAACTTTCAGCAGGCACCAGACTGGTGCAAAGAATAAAGTTTGGCCTACCTGAAAACCAGTGCCTTTAATTAGCGCTCCCCAAGTGGCCGGCCGAGGTGACAACGCCACCTCTTCCTGCCGTTGCTGATACAGCAGGGGCCAGCAGGCAATTTCACATCCGGGGCGGTAATGGGGCACTGCGCACGTTATTACGTCACTATTTGCGAGGCACTAGAGGGCTAGACGGTAACCAGCAGGGAAGTTCACAGGTGTCGCTAACCCCTTAGCGCCCCGTTATCGCACACCCCCCCACCCCAGGCACTAACGGGAGGCACAAAGCAGCCGAATTTCTCCCCCTTTGCTTAACAAAAGAAACCATCACTGAGTTATCACACATGCCACAATTGGACCTACAGTCATAGAAACATAGAAGATAGGAGCAGGAGTAGGCCATTCGGCCCCTCGAGCCTGCTCCGCCATTCGATGAGATCATGGCTGATCATCTAAACTCAGTACCCTGTACCTGCCTTCTCCCCATATCCCTTGATACCTTTAGCTTTAAGAAATATATCTAACTCAACCTTGAATATATTTAATGACTTCGCCTCAACTACCTTCTGTGGTAGAGAATTCCACAGGTTCACCACTCTCTGGGTGAAGAAATTCTTCCTCATTTCTGTCCTAAATGGTTTACCCGTTATCCGTAGATTATGACCCCTGGTTCTGGACTCTCCGACCATCGGGAACATTCTTCCTGCATCTAGTTTGTCCAGACCTGTCAGAATTTTATATGTTTCGATGAGATCCCCTCTCATTCTTCTATACTCCAGTGAGTATAAGCCCAATCGACCCAATCTCTCCTCATATGTCATTCCTGCCATCCCAGGTATCAGCCTTGTGAATCTTCGCTGAACTCCTTCCATGGCAAGAACATCTTTCCTTAACTTTTATACCATAAGTTCATTCCATGTTGACACTGACATCAATCAGCTGTGCACTGATGCATAAAGCAACACATTTCATCACCTTGCTAATGAACAGTTGGCAGCTCCATGACACAGCACTGCAATTTTTGCAGAGTGGCAGGAATCCCCAAGGTCCAAGGAGCCATAGATCAACCCGTGTGACCCTCCGTACCCCAGTCAACAATGATCATATGTATTTCAATCGGAAACGATGCCACTCTTTCAGCGCACAGCTCATTTACAACCAGCAAGCCACCAGCATGCAAGTGAATGGGTGACGCCACAACACCTTCATTTTAAGCTGGCAACCATGCAGAAAGGTCAGTCTCTGAGGGGATCCTCAGAGATCAAAGCCGTCCTCTGCAGTCGTGGCTGATGATATCCGTGTGCTTTCACGGGACCCCAGCTCAGCAGTGCTACAACAAGGTCCATTCGTCCAGCAGAAACATTGTAGAGCACACCACAGGCATGTTGAAAGGTGCTTGGAGCAATTTGGAGGCCTCCTGTGTGGGTCTCAAGGCCCTTGATGGTGTGTTCCATGTCTCACAATTTTGTCTTGTAAATGTCGCCTCCTCCTAAAGGGCACTATGGGGAGCAAGGGAATCAGCAAGAGCAGCAGCAGCAGGCAGAAGAAAAAGTGGAGGACAACTGATTGCCAGCGACAGGAGATATTCATGTCAGTCTGACATAAAAAACCTTCTTTTGATGACCACTTCTGGCCACTGCATGAACAGTCCTGTCTACCTCTTCCCCTCCCCACCTCAAATATTCCATCATCTGGCAGAAGAACCAGAGGCGACATGAGGAAAAACCTTTTTTTAACGCAACGAGTGGTTAGGATTTGGAATGCGCTGCCTGATAGGGTGGTGGATACAGATTCAATAGTAGCCTTCGAAAGGGAATTGGATAAATACTTGAAGGAGAAAAAATTGCAGGGATATGGGGAAAGAGCGGAGGAGTGGGACTAACTGGATTGCTCTTCGAAAGAGCCAGCGCAGACTCAATGGGTCGAATGGCCCCCTTCTGTACAGTACTATTCTATGATTCTATGATCTGTCGTTCCCTCTTTGCATGTATCAACTCACCAGCTCCCACTCAGGACTGCTGATCTAAACCTTGCAAAGTGCAATGTCTTCATGCACAACTTTAGTGCAGCTATAATTTCAATTAAAACCCATACTGCCTGTGTACCTATTGCTTATTACCCCTGGTGCCAGTGTGTTACAAGTGATGTGTGATCTCTTAAACCTGGGCTTATACTTCTCCCAGGTGCTATCTGAGTGGTAGGAGTGTGTGAGGTGACTGACTGTTTCATTCCTCCATGAAGCTTTCGGGAAGTGCTCTGTCTTCGGGGCCTCTGCTGCAAATGGCCCTGGAGCTCTCTATACATTCCAGGATGGACTCTGTCTATCATGGTACCACTACATCCAAGAACCAGAGTCTGCTCTGTGCTCCTGCTGTCCCAACAGATACTTTTTGAAAACCAAGTCCGGTGATGCCCACCCCTTAAGGTGTTGCAGGCCGTTAAATCCTGCAGCAGTGTGCTGTTACTTGTCTCTTCCCAAGAGGCTGGGCGGACGTGATTTGCTCAACATCCTACTTCTGGTTGGAATCGTGGAACCGATAGGGGAATCTGGGCTCTGGTGGTAATTTTCCTGATTTCCTGCTCCTTAACCCCCTCGCCGGCAGCACGTATTGGAAATCTAGGCACGCATCGCGTCTAATTCTCCGACCATTTAAAATTGTGCACAGCACGAGGTCCAATTGCCAATATCTGCTTTCGGGGGTTGGGGCTCCCTGCTGAAAGTGCAAAGTTGGAAAATTACCCCTCTGGCCTCTTCTTTTCCATTATTCCTTCTGTCAAAATCTCAAACATCTGACCGTCAAAGCAGGACCTCCTATGCCTGGTGCACTCCATTTCTGAGTGGGGTTGGTGAGCAACAGCTGGACTGGACTGCCATGTACTACTTAAATGCTTTAATTGGCTGCCTATTATTGTTGGATGTCCTGGTGTGTGATCATTTTAGTGCCTGCTATATTGTACTGAAGAAAATCGGTAAAACCCCAGTGCTATATAACCTTTGTAAATCTTAAACAATGCTCAGTTAACACTCATTAACATAAAACAATAATTTCTAGTGTTACATATCACATTATGTATAGAATGGCTGTTTATAATTGTCATCAGATCTTAAGAGTATTTTTAATTTAGATAAAGGTGCCCACCATTGTAGAGAATCATTTTTTCCAGTGAAATAGGAGCTTTAGTTGTGTACCAAAAGAGACTGGGAACTCAGTTGAATATCCTGTTACAATCATTATGAAAATGAGAATATTGTGCTGTATCCCAAATGCATTTTTAATGTTTTTTTAAAAGAATTTTCACACTGCAGGAACACCCGACATTGTAACATCCAGTGGAGTAGAGATAAAAGAACTCCTTATGAAACCTGTACGAGTGCTACAGGGCCACTTTATGCTTCGGGAGCAATAAACTGTCAAGGAGAGCTGATCCTTCAGTGAGGTGGGGGAGTAATTACCATCATGATCCTTTTTTAAAAATCTGTCGTGACAATGGACAGATTTTTCTGGTTCTGCAATTGGTTTTCCCCTATTTCCCCACCCGTACAGTTTAATGGGGAGAAGCGGGGGGGTTATGGGCTGGCAAGTGCAGGTGGAATTTTATCTGACAATCGTTGGCAACATAGTCTGACACAGTCATTGTTGGATGAATTTGGCTTGAAACCTAATATGGGGGAGGATGTTCTACAGTTTTGCTGTAAAAACAAAACTGGCAATGGGAGGAAGCTGCTACCAGGAGCCTGATAGATGGGATTCTTATGAATGGTCAGAGTGCTGATGATTATGAATGTGAAGTAATGTTGTTCCATCCTTAGCACCCTACATGTTCCGGTTACAGCCTGAATACTCTGCATTATAACTGGGAATAAATGGTTTCTGCTGAAATTAACAATAGTTCAATAAACACAAATAACAACTTCCATTCGATAGCACTCCTCACTAGCAGGAAGTCATCTCAAAGGACCGCACATTAAGAAGGAAAAATCAGTGTATGCCAAGCAGTGTGGGAAGAGGAAACAATGGAGAGGGTTAGGGTGGGGGAACCAAAGGCATAACTGAAGAGAAGGAAGTTTTTGAGGTGGCAAGGCAGAGGCAACTGGGCATACCGTTCCTGTACGTATGAGCTCAGTGGCTGAATGACCAGCTGTCCTGCAGTGGAGGGAGCGGGGAATTAGTGTTAGAGGAGTGTAGGACATGTGTGGTGATTAAAGCCAGGAAGAGAACACTAAGGTAGGGTGAGGCAAGGCCATGGAGGGATTTGCAAGCAAGGGTGAGAATTTTGAAGTGAACTCACCAGGGCACCGGGACCCAGTGGAGCTTGGTGAGGATGGGGTGATAGAAGGGTAGGACATGGGCTGCATTATTTTAGATGAGGTGAAGCCTATGGAGAGTTGAGGCAGAGAGGCCACCTAGGAGGACGTTAGCAAATACGGTTGCAATTGTCTTCAACACTTAGGGGGGGAAATTGGCTCGCGCCCCTTTTGGGGCGATAACTTTGCCGGGGCGCTACTTTTAGCACCCCGAAAAAGTTACCACCCCCGCACCTGAATTTCAATGGTAGCGCCCTGAAGCAGGAAGCGGGGCGCTACTGGAAGCGCTCCCCCTCCCTCTTGGGGCGCTCCCATTGAATATCGTGGTGCTAGGTGCAGCAGCGCCATACGTGCCGGCACATAGCGCCGCGGTACTGCAGGCCTCACTCCCCTGATTAAAGGGGAGGGGCCTAGCGCAGCGCACACCGGGCCACCAGGGAGAGGGGTGCTGGGAAAAGAGCCAGGCACGCAAGAGAGTGCCAGGCTGACCGATCGCGGCCGGCACCCCGCAGGAGGAGGCCAGAGGGGGCAGGTGCTGGCAGGCGGCCCAAAAAAAATAGCCTCCCGGCACCTCCCCTTTAATTATCACCGCCCCGGCTGCAAAAACACCCCACTGACCCTGTCGGACATAGCGTCCGGCGGTAGGTCAGGGGACGCGAGCCAAGTTTGCGGCCGGGGCACTGCACATGGCAATGATGTCATCGCCGGAGACGCAGCACCGCGGGGCGCTACCAGCTTCCGCCGCCGCTAACCTTCCGCTGAATTTCACGGGAGGCGTTAGCGGCGCCGCGCCTGGGTGCTAGTTGCTTTACGCCCCATTACCAACGGGAGGCGCAAAGCAACCGAATTTTTCCCTCTTAGTGCGCAATCTTTGATGGATATGTGTCCACTTCTTGTAAATCCTGCATAGGATGCAGATAAAGGTCTCAGTGTGTGATCACAATTTTGAAAACCATGTGCTGTCTCAACTCTATCTCATCATACATTACAGGATGAACACTGGTTTACCGGCAGTAGTTATGTTCTTCAACACCACGTGCATCACCACTTTGTATCTGAAGAATCATTGGCGGTGACAGGAGTAAATGAGAATTCCAGTACAGACATCTCTGTCCTTTTTTAGTTTGACTCACTTGACCTTGGTATGTAGCACCATTACCTGTGTAACAGTCATCCATTCCTGCAGAAAATACATTACGCATTTTTACATATTATACTGAAATGTAACATAGGCTCTGAAATTCCTCAATGTCTTTTGCAGTGAAAAGCATGCAAGATTCCTAGAGTACGTTCATTTGCAGAGGAAGTGGTGTAAATTCTGGCGTAATTGCATTTTACAAGTGTAGTGAGCAGCTAAGGCCCCAGGAAGCTTCAGTGCAAAAGCATTGCAACCTCTGTAAAGATGGAAATCTTCATTAGAGCTCTTGGCGACAGACAGGGGAGGCTTTTCTTGACACCTTTGAATTTCATCCACACAAGGCATCTCCCACCCTCATCTGAAGTGCCTCTTGCTGGACCCATAAGCTGTCTTGGGCCAGCTGTGGCAATGGGGCACCATGACAGGGCAGCAGTTCGCCAAAGAGCTGTGAATTTTTCATAAGAAAATCTGTAAGCACCCCTGGAAGAGGTGGAAGACAGGAGGGACTGACTCCTTGGTGTTGCCAGGCAGCAAGCCGTCCAGGAGTGTCAACCTTGTTGCCTGGATGGAGGTGGCCCTGGCACTCACTGTCACCTCCCTCACACCAAGGATATGTACAGCAATGGCAGAAGAGGCTGACCAGGGCAGACAAGGCAAGGTCCAAAAGACTCTGGCTCTTTCTTCCTAGGCCAGTCTGGGCACCACCCTGACTGCTCCCTTGCTGATTTTGCTCCTCTTGGCCCCCCAAAAATTTCTGGCCCTTCCATGGTCCCCCCTCGCAATTGCCGCCCCCCCACCCCACCCCCGCCCCCTGGAGAATAAAATTTCTGGCTCGGCTCCATGTCCGAGCCTGCAGATTTCCCGCTCCCCCAACAGGCGAGCTGCCCGTCAGCACCAGAACAGCGCCTGCAGCTCGCTGCCAATAGTGACATCAGGTCCGGCCCTCAAAATGCCGTGGGCCTCTTGGCAGGGACTCCGGGCAGGCAGTGCAAGCGCTCTCCCTGCCGTGTACCTCAAGTCCACCCAAATTTAAAATCGGCCCACTCATCCTCCAAATCACCACAAGCCCTACCACTTAAAAAAAAGCATAAGAATAGATTTTAAAGAAAAACCTCTTACATTTATTACAGCGGAAAAAGTTGCAAGCACATGGGTTATAGATTGCGGGCATTATAGATATGAGTCTACTTTTTCCTCAACTCAGTGTTTTGGCTTCAAAAGTACGAAAGTTCCAAGGAATCCCACAATACCAACAGCTGAAGATAGCTCAGCACCGGCAAACCTCGGCCTTTGGTGGTTGCAAACAAAAGGAAGTTGTGCCTAGCCAGGCAGATTCACAATCCCTTGTTAGATGACATTTCCAAACATTCATTGTAAAAACTGCAAAGTGATCTTACCTATTTCACACCGCTCTCCTCGGACTAGTGCTGGACAGGCGCACTTGAATGGTGCGCTTCTGTTAGTGTGCAAGCACGTTCCTCCGTTGAGGCACGGATTTGGATCACAAACAGCAGTTGCGTAAAAGGCAAAGCGATTGAAAATAAAATATTCCTTCATGTCACACTGCAAGAACCACCAAAGTTTTTAATTTAATCAATTATGTACTTACGTTTTTCTCTCACCGTACAACTGGCGCAGGACCCTGACTGGCATTTTTAAGCAGCCTTACACCTTTTTCATGTAGGCGGGCAGCTCAACCATTTACAGGCCCACTTGAATATTGCATCAGGTGGGCCTCAGGCATCAAAGGGGTGGCTGAAGTGGCCCTCCCCAATTACTAACTGGTGGCCACCCGATATTACAGCCCAAAACAGGCGTCCGTGAGTTGACTTTCTCCCCCATCGTGTCTTTCCCAGTGCAATCAATCATTCCGCTTCCTTTAACTTCTAAACCCTTCCTCACCCAACTCCTAAGAATCGTTCAGCATTAATGAAGGGAAATATGTCAGAAGATGCATTTCTGTCATTAACACACCATATGAATACATAGCTAGCGTCTGACATCACTTCTGCTGAAAAATGCTAGAAACGGCAGTGGAAACTGGAAGCGGTGGGGGGGGGGTTTCGGAACAGGTCCACACACCGTTTACCACTCCCAACCACCCTATGGATGTGAGAGATAGCATTCACTCTATCCGCCACTTCCAGCCATGTATGTGGCATGCACAGAAAGTCCCCCTCTGTCTCAAATATGACTGCTCTCCTTTGTTGTGGCTCCTCAAGCAGAGCATATAACATTTCTTCATAGTTCTGCCCAATTGCCTTTGAACGTTTTTCATTCTTGCCAGTTCACACAGCCACAGTGATCGCCACTGTTAAAGGCTGCTGCTCCCCCTCATTCCCTGCCTACTTTCATTAATAATGCCCCCTGTGCGAAAGGCACCAGGTACACGTGGTAATTACTTAAATGAGCTGATCTTGCTGATTCTGGCAAAATCAACTTCTCACTCGGCACAAATGAGACATCACGCTAACGCAGCAATCCCACCTCCACTTTGGTTGGGATTGAGAAATCATCTCTTTTTTTTTTACTATGGGTATAGCTGTGCCTTTTACAACATGGTCTGTTCCACTTCCTTTCAAACTGTCAAAGCATTCAGCCACAGGAATCTGAGCCTTGCCCTCAAATTCCTGGGTTGGAGGAGGATGGAAGTCAGAATTTGCACCTTTATGAGAGCAGGACTGTAGGTCTGCAACACACATGGAAGGAAAACTTCAGAGAGGTAGGAGCTTCACATTCCCGAGATGCTGTTCGGTTTTACCCTCGAAACTGTCTCATGTCACTCCAGACTGCTTCAAGTGATTGACAGCAACAGCTCCAAATCTGCACCAAATACCTTTAACTCTTTCATTGGTACAGTAATTCTTCTTAAATGATCTCAGAGTGGCACTGAATTATGGCTATTTTGGGCCTAACAAAGGGATACGGAAGATTAAAAATTGTAATTAAGTGCACATATATATTTATATATTCTGAAAAATACCTTTATTTTAGGCAACAAAATAGAGATTATACACACCAGCTATTTTTCGGTTAGAAGAAATGAATCAAAAAAGCTTACCGTTAGTGCATGTTAGTGGCTGATAAGGATGTCTGCATTTACATTTATAATAAGGAGGCACAATTATGATTAGGCAGTCTCCATGGCTGCACGGGTTATTCTTACAAGGGTCATTCTCTGTAATAGAATAAATTAAACATGCGGATAATTGTCTTCTCCAACTGAACCTATATTTTTATCTGTGCGATGAATTCAACCTAGTCAAACTATTTTGAAGAATTCATTTTATTGCTTTCAAACTTAACATTTGTATTTCGCTGCTTCTGCTAAGAAACAAAACTACCATATATCAAAAATGATAAAAATCTACAAGTGGGCAACAATAAGGAGAATTGAATGGCAAGTAGAAGAAACAGGAACAATTTGTATAGAAAGACGCAATTTTTAGTTGAATAGAGACTGGAGTTATCTTCAACTCAGCATTATAGCTTGTGAAGTTTCATGCCAAGAACAGTGCGTCTAATTAAAGGTCCTGGCCTAGAGATTCCTCAGGTCATGATCCCAGCAGATACGCTCAAATTACGCACAACAGTGCTCTTCAACGCTGACCCCCCCCCCCCCCCCCGGCGTTTGCAGGATCAGTGAGAGGGCATCTCATTTACATGGTATAGGTAGATACAAGTCACACTTCCGCCACATCTCCAGCACCCCACTGTCCATGCAGGCTGAAAACTCTGGGGCTTTGAGAAGGCGGGTGTTGCTCAGGCTCCATTGCAACCCCAGCCTTGGTTTTTTTTTTCAACAGTTCTCGAATGCAAAGGGGCCAATGTACAACAGAAAATTTAAAAATCCTGGTCTTGGAGGGTTCAGGACCCTTGCCTAACTTTGACCTTGCCAGTGGGGTCCATATACGTCCTTGTGGAGCTTGGTATGCCCCTTCCCACTCAGCATGCCAGCCTCCACTAATAAGCCGGGTCCCACTACAGCCTGAAGAGTGGAAACTACTAGTGTGGAGAGTCCCCAGCCCTACCATCCTGCCTCATGACCATCATTTGACTTGAAGTTGGTGGACAGAGGTTCCGACCCTTATCAGGCATTCAGGAAACTCCCAAAAATGACAGAGAGACCTGACGCAATCTGGTATATTTCAGGTACTCACCAGCCCCACGCTGTCAGAAACTCTGACACCTGCCTGTCATCAGGAAGGGGCGCAGGGGTCGATGTAATTTTTTCTTTTACAAAATTGCCCCCTTCTTTGGAGGCTTGAAGCTGCTTTCTTGGCCTGGACACCCCCCCCCCACCCCACCGAGGGGCCCACTTGCACTCTTTTGGGTGCTGGTATGTGTTGTTTTAAACAACAAAAAGCAATTTACAAACAGAGTATTTTCACAGATAGAGCACGCGAATGTAGGCATGCATTGTTTCTCGTGCTGCTTGAACAAGGGAAAAGCTCATCTTTATACACTGTTTTCTTATCAAACTGGAACTGGCATTGCCTTATATGGTAGTCTCTGGCTACTGCATAGTACAGAGACACAAGTCCATGGGCGCGAAATTCGGTAGTGCCCCGTTTCGGGGCGGTAACGCTGGCGAGGCGGGACATCCTGTGCCCGGTGAGGAAGTCCTGCCCCGGCTGCGAAAATTTCCCTTACCACCCCGCTCAGGAAATGGCGCGCATGTCCTTGCTGTGGCAAGCATAACCCTTCTAGTCTCCAGACATGCTTATTATCAACATAACATTTCTAATCTAAACATTCTTGTTATGAACATATTCAAGGTCTACTTTGATTGTGAACACTGACTGTTGCTAAGCTAAGGCAACTCTGTCTGTCTGTCTCTCTCTCTCCCTTGACTGTTGCTAGGCTATCTCCTCATGTACCAACAGTATGATGTACCAGCCTCCAGACTTATTTTAGGTCCCATATGGGCCAGGGGACCAGGAACTCCCTGGCCCCATCCCCTCCATGTCACTTGCCTTGTAAGGTGCAGTCTTACAAGATCAAGCGGGAAATCCCAGCTTTGGTTGGGACCTGCCGTATCTGTGTCTCGGCCTATTTCCGAGCCATTCTGCTGAACTCCTGTTGAAGTTATGGCAGGAGTCTGCCAGAATGGGCAAGGAAATTTGACCCCATTGTTCTTATGAAGTGACCTATGTGGAACAAAAGCATAATCTAAAAACTTGCCGGGGGGACAACTTTGCAAAAGAAAGGCCTTATTGTTTGTCAAATTCTTAACTAAGCTAATCTCTGCAGCTTTCCCTAGATGGACTTAGCCATGAGGGCAAGCAATCATTAAGATGGATATATATAATAGCTTTTATATAAATAAAAATGTGAACTTTTATCGAACTTCTATTACCAAGGATATTAATTTTAATGGCAGCCTTTCCCAACGACCAAATAATCTTTCCTAACTCTATTGTGATAACTTCTCTGATGAATAGGTCGGCATGCAATGTGGACTGAATATTTCTGTTTTTATTCCTCACATGACACATATACTTTTAGCAACTGTAAAATGAAAATTACTTAATGAGAAATAAAAAAATGTTGCTGTTCTATAGAGTAAAGCAGTTAAGATGAATAATTTCTTCCAATTATAATATTACTAAAATTGTAATTGGTAACTTGAATGGCTATTTGTAACAAGCAATGAACGCATATTGTAGCGCTAAAATTTAGCATTGGAAAACGTTAAGTTACCTATATCACAATTGGTTCCATTGTACAGGGGAGGGCAATGACATTTGTAGCCATTTTCAGTCAGTTCACAGGTTGCTCTTTTTCAGCAAGGATTTGGATGGCAGTTATCTGAAAGGATCATAAAGCAATTATTTGAAGGTTTTATCCCAAAAAACACTGCAAGATTAATTTTAATTAATGTATAATTGTTACAATTTAAGATTTTTCCATACCAGTCTAATAACTGTTCCTGTAAATGGCCCATTATCCCCTTTGATCCGAAAGCTATACCATTTTCTATACAATATCATTGCAGTGAGATATCTTGAAGGGTAATAGTGCCTTAACTTCTTCCCTACCTTCAATTAAAGGGCTATTCCTTCAATTTATTACCCATCCTAGAGCATTTCAACACATCCAACTGTTTTGCCTTTAATTACCACTTGATTGAATACGTCAGCGCAAAATAAGTGCACAAAGAGGGTCAAGAACAACACTTATGATAATTCTCAGACGTTGGTCTTTAAACCCCTCCAAAAAAATCCACGTTCACAAGATCACGGGATACTTACAGAGTAGGAAGACCATTCAGTCCACCTTAATTCATCTATTCAGAGACATCCTGAAGGCCCCCCTTTGTAGCATCTAATTGTTTCTTAAATGATTCTAAGGATTCCGTCTCCATCACTATCTGAAAGTCCATTCCAAGTACCAATCACTCTTTACGTAACAAACTTCCTGATTTAAGTACTAAAATTACCGTTCACTAGTTTAAACCTGTGCCCCCTTGTCATACTCTCTCAGTTTAATTTAAAGCTGTACTCCGGATTTAGCTTTTAATTTTCGTTAACTATCTTACACACTGATCTGGAGTTTCCGCTCGATTGTGTTGGTTTTTTCGGTGCAATTCCCCCAATATCAGCGTAACCGGCGCGAAAGATTGTAGCATTTTAAGTGCAAATTGCGTTCAGCGCAACTCTTGCGCTCGTTTTAAAAGCATCATTTAGCAGCAGGCCCCGCCCACAAAACTGGCCACTCCCCCCAGGGTGAATTAATCACCATTGGGAGTTTCCGCTAATTGCGCTCGTTTGCAGGCCTTCGAGGAAGCTCCAAAAATTAAGCTGGAACATTTGGGCGCCAGGACAATAGGCACGTTTTGAATGAAAGTTTTTGTTTTAAATTACTAAGGAACTGACTGCTGTACCCCAATCTAAATAGTTTTGTATATTATTTTAAAGTAATTTTCAGTCATTTAAAATCACATTACTCACAGGTGGTGGACTGACACTGTGATTTAAAATGTTTATTTTTTGTGATAAACCCATTATCAGCTGTATTAATCAAACTCTTAAATGTATCAAGCAATATTTTTTAAAGTAACATGTAAAAAAAAGTTACGTTTTAAAACGCTGCCCGATTGCGCTGGTTCATGGCAGATTTTGCGTTTGGTGATATGCAAATGAGTTTGACTAGTATTCCATTGGTTTGGCTGTGTAGTTTAACATTATGTTGGCCTTGTTGATTGCTGCTCGGTGTTGATTGGACAGGTTGGGCATTAAGTCTACAAAGATTGAGCTGGATTTTGTCAATGGGGACGTGATGGAGGCAGGACTCCCACTTTTTGGGTTGTAGTCCCACCTCCATTGACTTGTGGCCAACCCACTGTATTTTCCCTTGATTGACCTTGTTAAGCCCGCCCAGCGGGCTTAGCAAGCCAATCAAGGGTCCCTTGGATACAGGTGACGTCAGCCATTGAAATTTCATTTGTCAAGAGCTTTTGACAGATGAAATTTCAGCGTTTGACAGCTCTGTGAAGCTGTCAAACACCGACAATATGATTTCTAACTTGAGTCCCTGTACTTAGACTCGGTTAGAAATCAATCCAGCACAGAAAGCAGAGACTGCAGCTTTTGACAGCTCCGCGGCCATTCTGCTTTCTGTGCCGTGGATGTGAGGGACTCCCGACACCTTAAGGAAGCTAACCTGCAGGACAAAGTTAAGGTAAGTAAAAGTTCTTAAAACACTTTACACACACCAAACACACTTACCTCTGCACTCATGCACCCATCACTCACCTGCACACCGGGCATCTCGACCCCTCCAAGCCCTCCAGACCGACGGTCCGCCTCGCTAAATCGGCGTGGTTCCGACCTGTCGGGAAGCCCACACTTCAGGGCTAAAAATAGGGATTAGGCAAAAAACTGCCTGTTAACTACCTGTTAACAGACAGTTTATTGGCACTAATCCCCTTCCCGCCTCGGGGAGGCAGGTCCCAGCACAGGTCGGGTACCCGCCTCCTGGGAAACTGGCATGGAGGCGGGTTGGGGGCGGGATGGGTTCGGGACCCTCCGAATCTGCTATTTTCCCACCCCACACACCTCCAAACCCACCTCCACGGGCCAGTGAAAATTGAGCCCATTCTCTTTCAACTCCATCCTTAGCTCTTTCAGGCTACTTTACTTCCTATGTGGAGCACTCCATATTTCTTTTCATTAAGTTTCACCCGCCAATTTCTAACATATTTTATTTAACTCATTCTGTACTTTCTGGGTCGACTCCTCAAACTAGAAAATTGACTTCACATGCCTTAATGTGCAGGATACTTGTGAACCCATAACTATAGCCGTAAAGCACTGCAAGGTTCATTTTAACTTGTGTACAAATCACAAATAACCGATCCCCGAACTTCACTCCATACTACTAATGTGAGCACAGAAACAAAAGTATGATCTTTTGTTGATTAAGGCGAATTATTGCCTGAATGATTCAAATAGCAGCATTTCAGAATGATCGTCTGATGGCTCCTGTCTAATATCTTTGGCAATCATTTCTAAGCTAACTGGTTTCTAATAAAATGGTCAGACTCAACATTAATACACACACAGATTATGAACGTGCATTTAGCAATTTTAAATTTTAGCAAGACCCATCTGTTCAAATTGCTGTGTTCTAAAATCAACATTAATGCCAACTAAATATTAATTAAGTTTTGTAGCACGAAAACTCAGCATTAAAATCACTTACCTGTCTCGTAACTCTCATAGTCAGTTTCATCACTGAAATTATCATAGTCAGTTCCAGCACTCACATTTTCACAGTCAGTTCCATCACTCAAAATCTCGTAGCCAGTTCCATTATTCAAGTTAGAGCTGTGGCATTTGCGGCCTGTTGGTATTGGTTGGCAGATGCCGTCAGTTTGGCAAGGATTGGCTTTGCAATTATTTTTTGTAAAAATCAAATAATGACCACAAACTGCCTTGGGGCCTGAGATGCAATGCCGGCTTAAAAGGGGTGCAAGAGGTGGGGTCGGGAAAATTAGCAGGTCAGGGCAACACGGTGGCATAGTGGCTAGCACTGTTACCTCACAGCGCCAGGGACCCGGGTTCTAATCCGGCCTCGGGTGACTGTCTGTGTGGAGTTTGCACATTGTCTGCGTGGGTTTCCTCCGGGTGCTCCGGTTTCCTCCCACAGTCCAAAGATGTGCGGGTTAGGTTGATTTGGCTATGATAAATTGACCCTTAGTGTTAGGGGGGGATTAAATACATGGGGTTATGGGGATAGGGTGGGATATGTGTCGGTGCAGGCTCGATGGGCCGAAATGGCCTCTATCTGCACTGTGGGGATTCTGTGATTCTGTGACCTGGAAGTACCAGGTCTCCATCTAGAACAGCAGCCAAAAGGAATTTCCTCTGGGGGTGATGGAGTTGGCAGAAGTGCCATCTGCCCCATAGAGGTTCATGATGTCAAACGGAGGTGACTCCCACTCTTGAACATCCAGCGGCCTGGCTGCCAGAAAGATGGCAGCATCCAGATTCTTGGAGGTACACAGGTGGGGCAAATTATACATGATCAGTGGCGATAACAAGCTTGTTTGTCCAAATGACCTTTACTTATTTTATATTTTCTTGTGGGCTTATTTACAGATGGCAGAAACATCATTACCAAATACTCAGGCATGTCAGCTCATAAATCAATATTTAAAGGAAAATGGTACCCTCCGTTGGTGTAAGAAGGTATAAGTTTGTTGCCCTCAAAAATAATGGGCAATAGCTTTGTTCATCTGGACAGGGGAAAAAATATCAAAATGGTAATTAAATATACATATATATCATATGTATATGTCCATATCACAGTCTTTACAACCATTTTAGACTGCCATCATACTAATATATGATTTGCAGCCCATCCACCACCTTAAACATTCATTCCCTCCACCACCGGCGTACCGTGGCTGCAGTGTGTACCATCTACAAGATGCACTGCAGCAACTCGCCAAGGCTTCTTCGGCAGCACCTCCCTAACCTGCGACCTCTTCCACCTAGAAGGACAAGGGCAGCAGACACATGGGAACACCACCACCTCCAAGTTCACCTCCAAGTCACACATCATCCTGACTTGGAAATATATCGCCGATCCTTCATCGTCACTGGGTCAAAATCCTGGTACTCCCTACCTAACAGCACTGTGGGAGTACCTTCACCACATGAACTGCAGCGGTTCAAGAAGGCAGCTCACCACCACCTTCTCAAGGGCAATTAGGGATGGGCAATAAATGCCAGCGACGCCCACATCCTATGACTGGATAAATTAAAAAATATATATTTCTGTTGATGCAAAGCAGTATACAAAGCACATCAAGAGAAAAGCATGAGTACAATCTAGGAGCTGGGGCCAAACTGACTCCCAACTGCACGAAAGCTGGGGAAGTCTATGAGGTAGTCACATACTGTTTGGATTTTTTAAGTGGTGAGGTCAATGCCTGCTGGTCCGTATGTGCAAATTAAGATCTGCCCTGCTCCCAGCTCTGTCCCTCAGTGCCATCCTTGGCTCTGCCCCTCAGTGCCATCCTTGGCTCTGTCCCTCAGTGCCATCCTTGGCTCTGTCCCTCAGTGCCATCCTTGGCTCTGTCCCTCAGTGCCATCCTTGGCTCTGCCCCTCAGTGCCATCCTTGGCTCTGCCCCTCAGTGCCATCCTTGGCTCTGTCCCTCAGTGCCATCCTTGGCTCTGCCCTCAGTGCCATCCTTGGCTCTGCCCCTCAGTGCCATCCTTGGCTCTGCCCCTCAGTGCCATCCTTGGCTCTGCCCCTCAGTGCCATCCTTGGCTCTGCCCCTCAGTGCCATCCTTGGCTCTGCCCCTCAGTGCCATCCTTGGCTCTGTCCCTCAGTGCCATCCTTGGCTCTGCCCCTCAGTGCCATCCTTGGCTCTGCCCCTCAGTGCCATCCTTGGCTCTGCCCCTCAGTGCCATCCTTGGCTTTGCCCTCAGTGCCATCCTTGGCTCTGCCCCTCAGTGCCATCCTTGGCTTTGCCCCTCAGTGCCATCCTTGGCTCTGCCCCTCAGTGTCACTCCTACTCCTACCTGATGCTGCTGCACTAGAAAATGGAATTCTGATGTGGGCAGGAATTCTTGCCATTGTTTTTCAGTATCAGGAATCAGTGCCCACAGCATTCAGTAGAGTTCCAATCCTGAAGCAGCAACAGCCTCTGGTAATGGCTGGGAGCGGCAGTAAGGGAGAAGGGAAGAAAAGGTGCAATATGAGTGGGAAGATTATAATGAGTGGGAAGGGGAAAGGAACAGAGTGCCAGCATGAATTATGTTGTACAGCATGAGCATACAAGTGCTTAATGGTTTATTTAAATAGAAGAGTAACGAATTTGATACACATGTGCTAAATGTTTGCACACTAGTTTCCCATGGTGTCATTTGCAGGGCAAGGCTTATTTTTTCTGATCATTGTGGATGACTGGCTGCATTATTTCAATGATATCCTACCCAGTGATATCCTACCTAGCAAGCTAACCTTGAAATTCTTGGATAAACAGCTTTGCTTATCTGAAGGCTAGCTCATACATGAGAAAAAAAACATAATTACAAGCAAACATAGCTTATTGATACACTTTTTGAGAAATAATCGTGTTGTTATTGTTGCTGTCTGATCTTCTGATATTCCCTGTCTAGTATTGTATAGGATAATTCCTAAGCTAAATACTCTCTGACAAATCAATCAATATACACTGTATACTGCTTCCTCCTATTTTCCCTCCTCCTCACACGTTATGAACAGGCTTTTAGCAAATATAAAATTGTTTCAAAAAAGGCTTGATATTCCTGGAGTGGGAAAGGGCACAATGTGGGTGGATTGCATGTGGGTTCCTGCCCCATTTCCGCCCTATCCCAAATCCCAGTCTGGGGGTTGCGGATGAGCCTTTCGTCCACTCCCCTGGTGTCTGGCTGAGACTTTGGGAGTGTGTCTAGAGACGTTCCTGGGCTACCCTGGAAATTCAACTCATTCTGCCACCTGATAGGCTTCGTGGGACCGACAGCAGCTAAAAGCTGAGATAAGGCCCAGTATGGGACCGAGAAAGGTCCCAAGAGAAAGTAAACAATTGCAGAAAGCATCAATTACCTTTAAAAAAAAATTACTGTTTTCTTCCTAAGGAGCAGAAGATAGTGTACCTAGCTTCCTTCTTCGGCCCTGCCCAGGCCTCTGTGCCAGGGTGACTCTCTGTCTACCGCCAGCGCAACGGTACGGGCAGCTCTTTTGCAGGTGCAGATTGCCGGCTCTGACTACGGAAATTGCCCTGTAATTTGAAATCTTTAGCTGCAAGTTTGGGAAGCCCAGTGTGATGTACTTCCAACAGCAGAGCTGGAACCCTGGATATTAGGGCTATGGAGCTTAAGATGACTCATCTCTTCAGATTGCTATGTTATTAAAATTGCAACTGATGCCGAAAATGGACACTTGCATTAAATAGGTAAGAAGTACATTCTAAAGAATACTCAACATCATAAAAAGCCACTTACTTGTCTCAGTAATCTCACAATCTGCTCCATCGTGCATGTTCAAACAGTAGCACTTGTAGCCGGCTTGTGTTGATTCACAAGTTCCACCATTCTGGCAAGGATTTGGTGTGCAGTTATCTGAAATGACCATACAGCCATTATTTCAGGTTACTAGTCATGTCCTGAGGTTGCTCACGGTGAGCTGCAACGTACACTATTTTAGAACGAGAGGGGTAACATCTGTGTTGTGGTATATTTTTATATTCTGAGGCAGTGCAAAATCTATTGAGGCAAATGTTGATATTTGCCAATTGTGCACAAATTTAAATGAGGTGCAGATGATATTAAAATATATCATAATGAGAAAATAAAGACAGGAGCATTAGAGTTTAACTGCTGTTACTTATGGGCAAAATGAAGAGGTTTATCATAAAAGTCCTGAAGTAAAATAAATTAAGACTGAAATTTTATAATTAATTGTGGTAAGGAACTAGCAGTATTGCATCTATGGATTTGTTGAACGTAGTGAGCAATGAAATAGGAACAAATGCAACTACTAACTTATTACTAAATGCAGAGAGTAACTGAATTCACAATAGAATGTAATTTATTGTTAAATATACTTAGGTGTAGCACACAAATTAGTGGAGTCGTGGATGTGGGTCTCCCAGGGGATGTGGCAGAACAGAGGAAGTTTTGGGGATTTGAGTGCATTTGTAAAATGGAAAGTCGCGGGATCGACATAAAAGCAGGTCAGTGATTATCTGGCTTGCTGTAACCCCGTGGCACCACTTTTACCTGGGAAGAATGGTTCTTTGTTCTCTGTTGAAAACAAATGAGTGAATAAGAAAGGGAAGTTTTAGTGCTTTGCTGTGGGCATGCTGCAGCTTGAGAGGGGGCTGAGAGGTTAGAGGGGCAATTTGCTTGCACTCAAAATGTCGGTGAAGGGCACTTACAGCCCACAAGTGTGTAGAGGCTGCAAGCGAGACATTAGGGAGCCTGGAAAATACTGGGGAGGAAAGTGAAGATGTAGCCTGGTAGCTCCGCCAATGAAGCAGAACTGAAGGGGGAGACCTAAATAGGAGGACAACACAGAATTTTTACAAGGGGCAAATGTAGTAATTAAAAAAAAAAGAAATGTATTAATTTTTATGTCGGGAACGGTAGCGTAAATGGTTATGTCACTGGGCTAGTAATCCAGAGGCCTGGACTAATGATCCGGAGACGTGAGTTCAAATCCCACCACGGCAGCTGGGGAATTTAAATTCAGTTAATTAAATAAATCTGGAATAAAAAGCTAGTATCAGTAATGGTGACCATGAAACTATCGGATTGTCGTAAAAACCCATCTGGTTCACTAATGTCCTTTAGGGAAGGAAATCTGCCGTCCTTACCTGGTCTGGCCTATATGTGACTCCAGACCAACAGCAATGTGGTTGACTCTTAACTGCCCTCTGAAATGGCCTAGCAAGCCACTCAGTTGTAACAAACTGCTACGAAACACAATAATAATACTAAAACCCGATGGACCACCTGGCATCGACCTCGGCAGCGGCTACAGACACGACAACAGCACACCCAGCCCAGCCGATCCTGCAAAGTCCTCCTCACCAACATCTGGGGACCTGTGCCAAAATTGGGAGAGCTGTCCCACAGACTAGTCAAGCAATAGCTTCATAGTCATACTCACAGAATCATACCTTTCAGCCAATGTCCCAAACTCCTCCATCACCATCCCTGGATATGTCCTGTTCCACCGGCAGGACAGACCCACCAGGGGTGGCGGCACATTGGTATACAGTCGGGAAGGAGTGGCCTTGGGAGTCCTCAACATTGACTCCGGATCCCATGAAGTCTCATGGCTTCAGGTCAAGCATGGGCAAGGAAACCTCCTGCTGATTACCACCTACCGCCCTCCCTCAGCTGATGAATCAGTACTCCTTCATGTTGAACACCACTTGGAAGAAGCACTGAGAGTAGCAAGGGCACAGAATGTACTCTGGGTGGGGGAGTTCAATGTCCATCACCAAGAATGGCTCGGTAGCACCACTACTGACCGAGCTGGCCAAGTCCTGAAGGACAGATCTGCCAGTCTGGGCCTGCGACAAGTGGTGAGAGAACCAACATGAGGGAAAAACCTACTTGACCTCGTCCTCACCAATCTACCCGTCGCAGATGCATCTGTCCATGACAGCATTGGCAGCAGTGACCACCGCACAGTCACTGTGGAGATGAAGTCCCATCTTCACACTGAGGACACCCTCCATCGCGTTGTGTGGCACTACCACCGTGCTAAATGGGATAGATTCAGAACAGATCTAGCAACTCAAAACTGGGTCATCCATGAGGCGCTGTGGGCCATCAGCAGCAGCAGAAATGTATTCCACTACAATCTGTAACCTCATGGCCTGGCATATCCCTCACTCTACCATTACCAGCAAGCCAGGAGACCAACCCTGGTTCAATAAGGAGTGTAGAAGAGCATGCCAGGAGCAGCACCAGGCCTCAACCTAAAAATGAGGGTGTCAACCTGGGGAGACTACAACACTGGACTGCATGCAAGCTAAACAGCAGGAAGCAGCATGCTATCGACAGGGCCTAAGCGATCCCCAATCAACGGATCAGATCAAAGCTTTGCAGTTCCTGCCACATCCAGTAGTGAATGGTGGTGGACCATTAAACAACAAGGGGGGAAGAAGAGGCTCGATGAATATCCCCATCCTCAATGATGGTGAAGGTCAGCATGTGAGTACAAAAGACAAGGCTGAAGTTTGAAACCCTCTTAGCCAGAGTGTCGAATGGTGATCCATATCGGCTCCAAGGCTGAAGCATTTGAAACCATCTTCAGCCAGAAGTGTCGAATGGATGATCCATATCGGCCTCCTCCTGAGGCCCCCACCATCACAGAAGCCAGTCTTCAGCCAATTTGATTCACTCCATGTGATATCAAGAAAAGGCTGAGCGCACTGGATACAGCAAAGGCTATGGGCCCTGACAACATCCCAGCTGTCGTGCTGTAGACTAGCCAAGCTGTTCCAGTACAGCTACAACACTGGCATCTATCCGCCAATGTGGTAACTGCCCAGGTATGTCCTGTCAACAAAAAGCAGGACAAATCCAATCCGGCCAATTACCGCCCCATCAGTCTACTCTCAATCATCAGCAAAGTGATGGAAGGTGTCGTCGACAGTGCTATCAAGCGGCACTTACTCACCAAGAACCTGCTCACTGATGCCCAGTTTGGATTCCACCAGGACCACTTGGCTCCAGACCTCATTACAGCCTTGGTCCAAACATGGACAAAGGAGCTGAATTCCAGAGGTGAGGTGAGAGTGAGTGCCCTTGACATCAAGGCAGCATTTGACTGAGTGTGGCATCAAGGAGCCCTAATAAAACTGAAGTCAATGGGAATCAGGGGGAAAAATCTCCACTGGCTGAAGTCATACCTAGCACAAAGGAAGATGGTTGTCGTGGTTGGAGGTCAATCATCACAGCCCCAGGACATCGCTGCAGGAGTTCCTCAGGGCAGTGCCCTAGGCCCAACCATCTTCAGCTGCTTCATCAATGACCTTCCCTCCAACATAAGGTCAGAAATGGGGATGTTCGCTCATGACTGCACAGTGTTCAGTGCCATTCGCAACTCCTCAGATAATGAAGCAGTCCATGCCCGCATACAACAAGACCTGGATGACATTCAGGCTTGGGCTGATAAGCACCACACAAGTACCAGGCAATGACTAACTCCAACAAGCGAGAGTCTAACCACCGTCCTTTGACATTCAACGGCATTACCATCGCCGAATTCCCCACCATCAACATCCTGGGGGTCACCATTGACCAGAAACTTAACTGGACCAGCCAAATAAATACTGCGGCAACACGAGCAGGTCAGAGGCTAGGTATTCTGCGGCGAGTATCTCACCTCCTGACTCCCCAAAGCCTTTCCCCCATCTACAAAGCACAAGTAAGGAGTGTAATGGAATACTCTCCACTTGCCTGGATGAGTGCAGCTCCAACAACATTCAAGAAGCTTGACACCATCCAGGACAATGCGGCCCACTTGATTAGCACCCCATCCATCACCTTAAACATTCACTCCCTCCACCACCTGCGTACCGTGGCTGCAGTGTGTACCATTTACAAGATGCACTGCAGCAACTCACCAAGGCTTATTCGGCAGCACCTCCCAAACCCGCAACCTCTACCACCTAGAAGGAAACGGGCAGCAGGCGCAAGGGAACACCACCACCTCCAAGTTCCCCTCCAAGTCACACACCATCCTGATTTGGAAATATATCGCCGTTCCTTCATCGTCGCTGGGTCAAAATCCTGGAACTCCCTCCCTAACAGCACTGTGGGAGTACTTCACCGCACGGACTGCAGCGGTTCAAGAAGGCGGCTCACCACCACCTTCTCAAGGGCAAGTAGGGATGGGCAATAAATGCTGGCCACCAGCGATGCCCACATCCCATGAACGAGTAAAAAAAATGTATTTATTATATTACAAATTTGATTATTAAGGATGTGGCATGGTGGGCTAGAAGGCAGTGTGGTTGCTGAAATTTCAATCATTTGGTTGATTTTGGCATCTGGTTCTATGTTGATAACTTTAAAAAAACAAAATAAGCATTTTGATTCATGGCTTTTTGTCGGTTCCTCTTTCTGATTGTTAGAATTTTATTCCTGTCACATATTTGAACGAATCAGTATCGTTAATTTAAAAGATAATGGGCCAGATATTCCGATCCCTACGGGTGGGTACGTGCTCTGTACCCACCCGTAGGGACATTGGAAATGCCGGTTTCAGGCATGCACTGCGCATGCGCTGGAAACCGGCATTTCCGATCTGTCAAGAAAGCTCTCGACAGATCCTCCAGCTGCCCTGGAGCAGGGTCTCTGCGGGCGGAGAGTTCCGGTTTTCGGAGACCCTCCGCCCACAGAAAACACTTACAATTCTTGCGCCTGGTAATAGCAGGCTTAAGGCCTGCTTTTACCAGGATAAGAGTTGAAAAAGGTTTTTAAAAAAAATTTCCACTGATTTATCATTTAAAAATACTTTAAAGAAAGGTAACTTTATTTTTAGCCCCGTTAAAAACTTTAATTATTTTTTTCAAAAATTTAAATTTTTGTTTAAAATAGTTAATTTATTGTAATTTCAAGTCATTTTAAAAATGTGTTTTTTTTTAAATTTATTTAAAGTTTTACTCTGTTTTGGGGGTGATCTCTATTCATATATTTGACAGGTCTTCCTGTCAAATGTATGAAGGGAGATTCCCTGCTCTGATTGGCTCCCCATGGCCCACGTGATCCCAGGGATGCTGCGAACTACTTGCGCCTCTGGGATACGTGGGCCCTGCGCACCGGCAGTTTGGAGAGGCCCAGGAGCGGAACTCTGCGCCTCCTGGGAGCCCTCAGGTAAGGGCGCAGATTTTTCCAGATCGCAGCCCTCCACCCGCGGGAGGCCTGCGATCGGAATATCTGGGCCACTAGTTATTTGAGACAATCAGAAAAACATGACGGATGACTTTCCTGCTGTAGACATAAATTGAAACAGTGGCCAAGTAATTCGCCCGCTCCGATATGGCGGGCAGGAAGCGCACGCTCATCATCAGCCAGAAGTGTGCTGTCCGCCCATATTACTAAAGGCCAAAAAAATCAGTGTGCAGTACCTACACCTGAAACAGGCATTAATCCCTTTGCATCTGCAAATAAGGGTACTAATGCCTGTTTGAGGCCCCTACTGCAAAGATTGGTTTGCCCTGAGGCCACCGCCGACTGCATGCAGGAAAACCAGGTCTACATGCGGCCTAACAGGCAGTCCTTAAAAGGATCATCTGTTAGGCTGCAACCAACAAGCAGGGCCGAAGGTTCCAGGTGAGAAACAGGCAGCAGGCAGGTCGAATTCCTCGCCACTACCTCCTTTATATGATGCAGTTAATTTAATGGCCCAACCAAGAATGAAGTAAACTGTACCATGCAGGTTACATTCACGAGTGGGACTTGAATCCAGGTCCCCTGAATGTGCGTCCAGCAATCTGCTGCAAATTTCCTAGACCTAAATTCTTCATATCTAATTAGCTATGCCAATCAGCAGTAAAGATCGCCAACTATTCCTTAAGAAAATACATTCTCCTTTACTTAATATTAGGGATAGAAATCCATCCGCAATAACTTAAAAACCCTGCAATCCTCTAGACAGCATGGGATTGATTGCCCTGCTCTTTGATCTGAACTCCAAGGCAATCTCGCTTTCAGTCTGACACTTTGGATCAGACAACTAAGAGGATTTACTAATCCCTGGCTAGATGACCTTGGACCAGAATGATGCATTTAGCACCATCTGAGATCCTTATAATTCACAGGCCAGTGTACTTGGTTGTACTGATCATACAAGAACCCTGATATAACCTCCGCCCTATGAAACTGATGTTATGGCCACATAAGTTCCCTAAACCATCTTACATCATCAGCTTTCCTTTCTTAAACTCACGCATACGGTGGAATAGTGGTTAGCACTGGTGCCTCACAGCGCCAGGGACCCGGGTTTGAATCTGACCTCGGGTGACTGTCTGTGTGGAGTTTGCACATTCTCCCCGTGTCTGCGTGGGTTTCCTCCGGGTGCTCCGGTTTCCTCCCACAGTCCAAAAATGTGCGGGTTAGGTTGATTTGGCTATGATAAATTGACCCTTAGTGTTAGGGGGGGATTAAATATGTGGGGTTATGGGGATAGGATGGGATATGTATGGGGGAATTAAATACGTGGGGTTACGGGGGTCGGGTGGGAAAATGTGTACTGTGGGGATTAAAGCAGGGACAGGGTACTGGATTTGAATGATCAGCCATGATCGTATTGAATGGTGGAGCAGGCTCGACGGGCCGAATGGCCTACTCCTGCTCCTAGATTCTATGTTTCTATACATGTAGAATGAAAGGTGTAATTTTAGCTTTGGCAATCAATCATGTATATTTCATTAACAAGGTTTACTATTATTTTAGTAACACCACATAAATGCCTATAAAGGCACATTGGCTCTTGGGAGCCCATTTCCTTTCAATGATGCTTGTGTTTAAGCCTCACTGGAAAAGCCAGCAGTAATTTTATCATGATTGCTTTAAATTTGAAATTGTAGAAATTTAAAAATTTGATTAAAGCAAACAATTTTCTCTACATTTGTGACATGTGATCAAATTGACCTTGCAAATTCACACCCTCATTAATACTGGAAATAGAATTGTGATGGGCTTACTATTCAAGCCCAAGCTCTTTGATATTGATACACTTAAACAGAAAATGGTTGTAATGTCTAATTTACTTCAATCAAAATCATTTATGCAAATCGCCTTGTATAATTAAGACAGTTTGTATCAGTGCACACAGAAAAATAACACTACTTACCAAATGATGAGAGTGAAAAGGCTTGCTGTATGGGGAAAAACAACATTCTCAAATAAGACAAATGTTGTACTAATATTAACTGTATTTTAATTTTCTTACAGAAACAAATGGTAACAAGTCTTAAACAAAAAAAAACTAATTAGAAAAATGTGTCAATTAAGTTCCTTTTATTTCTTCATCAATTTAAACTCCTGTACGCCTATGATTTTCAAAATAACCTGAATGAAGAACTGGTATAAATAATAAAGAGGCATTTTGTTCATGCGAACACACAAAACTTCACTCTGCATCTGAATTTGGCTGGTACAGGTGTGGTAGACGTCCATTGTTCACACAATGAAAATATTTTAAGAGAATGAAATACCAATTTAGAATTTAGATGGAGTCAGAAGAACATTAAAGAGTATGAAACAAGCTGAGACAAGCGACCCACACACACCATAGGCCCTATACTGACCATTACCGAACTTATTTAATCTTTTAATGGAACTGAGGAACTCGGAACGTAGCAACAGGTGTAGGCCATTCAGCCCTTTGAGCCTGTTCCACCATTCAATTAGATTATAGCTGAGATTGTACCTCAACTCCATTTTCCCACCTTTGATCCATATCCCTTGATACTCTTTCCTAATAAAAAGTGGCAGAGTTGAGGCTGTGGCAGTCTGCCTCCTCTGGCGCTGACTTCAGCCAGCAACATCTCGAGAGAGATATTTGAGAATCTCAGGGCCCTTGTACCTGCTGACTCCCTCAAGGATGCTGCTTCCACATGCTTCTGCTTCAGACATTGGCACTGCACAGAAAGTGGTGCTCTCCTTTAACTGGCTGCAGCCTTTCGAAGGTTGCACCAGAGCTGTAATTCCCTCCCCCCCAGGAGCAGCATCACTGCTCCAAACCCACCCTGCGTATCAAATGCATGGCCCAGGAGGAAATTGCCGTGGATTCACATTGGAAGGCAGTGATCCCTAGTGATCAGAGCAGAAAACTGTGTGGAAGTGAAATAAGGACAATTAAAGGGGTATGTCAGAATAGAGGAACAAAAATACGAAAAACCTTTGGAAAAGTTCTGAAGCTATTTCAATCAATTACCAGCCTTTGGTAAGGCTGAAGGGTACTAAGAAGTGACAGACAAAAATAAAATGAAAGGAAACTCAAGATACAGGCATGAGTCTACAAGTAAGTGATGATCCTCCCCTTCACTTCCCCCCTTGCCCCTCAACCCCCCACCCTCATTGATGGCTGCTGAATTGGAGATGGTGCTGCAGAAGATGACTGCAAAGAGGGTGGTCCACTGGTCCACTGTGCCACTCCATAGCATCATCCCCATAGATCAGCATTGCAGTATGCCTGGAATGAGATGCAGTCTGGTTTTAGGCCATGGCTGATCATACAGTCACTGGATGTACTAGTACTAGTACTATGCTGCACGGTAGCTGCAGGTGTCCTTGCAGCAGACGGCATATCTCAAGAATCTAGATCTCTACTAACCTGGGCCCTGAAAAGATAGTTCCCCATAGTCATTGCCAGGTAGGTATAACAGGGCCTGTAGATGTAGTTGGTGGCATTTTAGCAAGTACTGCCAATCAGGTTGTGCCAGTTGTTGACCATACTGGTGGCCTTATTCCATGTGGAATCTCTGAAACACATCCACCATTATGCTTCACATAATTTTGTGCTCCCAGCTTCCTTTGAGAATAGAAGCCCCTGCATGTACTAATTTTCTGCCAAAGTGAGGTCTGGTTACCTCTACCTGTAGATGTGTATGTGAGGGTATCAGCACCTGGGCGCAGAGCATTTCTCATCTAAAATGACAATACTTTAGATGGGCATCTTTAAATACATCAAATATTCTCAAAGCTATGTAGTTAAAATAGATGTTTAATTTTCAAGAATGAAAAAGCGCATGTAAGAAAAAGTTTGGATTTAAAGTACCTTATTTAATTAAGCTACCTCCCAAGTCCCAGATTAAACAAATCGGGGGGGGGGAAATTGGATCTTTTTTCACCAGCTTTTCAGGAGCAAAATGTAGGTAAAAAGGTCCAATTTTGCAGGACTTTGTCATGTGCCTAAAATACATCAAATTGGCTCAGGCGACATTCAGGCATCCCTGGCGATCACCTTAAACAGGTATTAGGCCCCTTGCCTTTGCTAATGAGGAGCCTATTTAAAGACCCCTCTCTAAAATTGTTAGAAACTGGATGCATTGGGCATGTTCCACTCAGATTTTCTGGTTTTCAAAACAAATGCACTTTGAAAAATACATCCCTAGTGCTCCCAAACAAAATGATTAATTTAAATGACCACTGTACTCTTCTTGACCTGAGCTGGCTTTAGCTAATTAATTACCAAAGGAGTTGTAACTTGTTTATATTCAGGTTCATAATGCATGTTTTCACATGCTCTAACATCTTAACCAGAAAACATTTAAAAAATGGGAAGGACAGTCCAATTATTTCAACAAATTATTTCAATAATGTACTTACAGTCAATGAAACTATTGCAAGCCAGGTTAAAAACATGCCAACAAAAAGCTTAGCTGCAAGCACCATCATTGTGAGGAAATGCTAACTGTTACGTGAACACTCAGTAAGTGGTCACTGTTACAGTTAATAAACGCCCCATCTTTTTATAAAGAACAAAGTTCAAGTGGACAGAAGTCTTCTATTAACCATTGTTCAAATAAAAATGATCTGGATGTATAAAGCTATCGGGAAAGATTGAACAGGTTGTGGCTTTTTTCTTTAAAAAAAGAGAAGACTTAGAGGTGACCTGATAGAGGTCTTTAAAATTATGAATGGGTTGGACAGAGTAGATGTGGAGAGAATGGCCGGAATTTTCCTGCTGCCGTGCGTGCGGGTTTGGAGGCGGGTCAGCAGTAAAAGTTGCAGAAATTGCAAGCGCGTCAGGAACGCGCCGTCATCCTGCTTCCTTGTGCCTTTAACTCGGGCGCGTTTGCCAGCGTGCCACAGACCCGAATGGCAGAGGCGGGCGACCTAATTAAGCTCATAAAATCCTTGTTGTGAGACCCTTAACAGTGTTTTTAACCAGACCTTTTGATTTTTACTGGATGACCACGGGAATCACGCAGCTCGGGAACCATGTCTGTCGATGTGAGGCGGAAGCTCAGTGGCCATTGAGCGAGGTCATTAATGCAGAGCATGGAAATCCACATAAATACTCCCACATTACACCTGCTTACCTGCCTAAGGGAAAGGCTCTTGCTGACTCCATTTTGAGCACAGATTTAGGTGTTCAGAGTTTGCAAGCTACTCTCACCACATTGCTAGTAACTATCACAACATTGACAGATTGGTCCTCTGATCTCTACTTGACCTGCCATCTATTACATCAGCATGGGTGCCGCTTATACTGTCTCACCTTGGTCCTCAGATTCAGACCAAGATGAGCCCCACCACCAGCAGCAGCAGGCACACCAGCAGCAGCAACACCACCAACCTTCTCCTCAATGACCTGATGCTCTGTAGGACAGTGGGCATCAGCGCAGGGCTGCACCACGCCGGAGGCAATACCCCCAACACAGGGTATACAGGCAGAGGATGAGCTTCTTCAACATGACTGAGCAGCAGTGTCAAAGGGGGCTCAGGCTATCGCGCCAGGTCGTCGCAGACATTTGCAACTTACTGGAGCAAGACCTGCAGCCCAGAGGAGCTGGTGGACACTTCTTACCAGTGGCTGTCAAAGTCACCAGCGCCCTCAACTTATTCATCTCAGGCTTCTTCCAGGGATCTGCAGCAGACATTTGCGGCATCTCCCAGTCGGCCGCCCACAGATGCATCACACAGGTCACTGATGCCATGTTTAACAAGTCAGTCAATTATGTGAACTTTGCCACTGATGAAGCCAGTGTTACTGAGCGGGCGCTCGGCTTTGTCGCTCTGGCTGGCTTCCTATGGGTGCAGGGCGTCATCGTCTGCACACATGTGGCCATCAGGGCATCCCCACATCACCCAGGAGTGTTTGTCAACCGCAAGGGCTTCCACTTCCTCAATGTGCAGCTGGTCTGCAATCATTAGGAAGATCATCATGCATGTGTGTGCCACATTCCCTGGCAGCTACCATGACTCTTCTGTCCTGCGCCAGTCCACCCTCCCTCAGCTCTTCACACCACCAAACAAACTTACCGGCTGGCTGCCTGGAGACAAGGGCTATCCACTGAAGATGTGGCTCATGATACCCTTGAGGAGGCCAAGCAATGAGGCTGAGGAGCGTTATAATTAAAGCCACATGTCCACCAGATGTGTCATAGAGCAAACAATAGGGATGCTGAAGATGCGCTTCAGATGCCTTGGCAGATCTGGAGGAGCCCTTCAGTACGCACCAGCCAGGGTCTCCAGAATCATCGGCATCTGCTGCACACTGCACAACACAGCGCAGCAAGGAGGATTAGCGCTGCATGAGGAGCAAGGCGCAGAGCGCACAGCCTCTTCAGAGGAGGAGGAGGAGGAGGAGCATCAGCTGGAAGATGAGGAGGAGGAGCAGGAGGAACCTGCGGTCCAGATGCCAGCAGCAACAGAGCACATTGCTGCCTGAGAGGCCAGGGATGGCCTCATCATGGCCAGATTTACTTAATTCCCTGCATTGCACCCATATGGCTGCCACATGCTGTGCCAAGTTCCCCCCACCCCACCCCCCCCAACAACAGCATAAAGCATCCCTACAATGACCAAGCCATTCCTTTCACACTGACCCCCATTGCTGAAGGTAATGTTATATCTCACCATTCATTCCAACTCACAAAGCCACTTCCAAAGTAGCAGACAAAAATGGTGAAAATAAATACTTTTATATGTGTGATAACAGTAACGGAACCTTAACAATAACACTTCTTTATACACCCATGTGCAGCCTGCTCACTTCTCTGCTTTGACACTTTTGGCGGACGGCCTCTGGGTTTTGGAGCCTGTGATGGCCCCGCCAAAGTCTGCTCCTCCTGCGACTGTGCAGGGGCAGACTCGGCCATCGCGACCCGAGGAAGCATCTGGGGCTCTGACTAAGGGGGGAGGGGCAATGGGGGAGAAGTGTGAGCGTTTTGAGAGGAGCCCCACTTCCATGTCCCCTCTCACCATCATCCCTCTTATGGGCGACCCACACTTCCCCTGCTAGCAAGGAGCTAGAGAACGCCTTGCTGCACAGCAGTGGGCCATGAGAACCCAAGTCTATGTTGACATCCCCCTAGAGAGAAAGTCTATTAGCCTCTGCCATCTGTTCTCCATAGATACCGTGTGCTCATGTGAGTGACGCATTAGCTGCTCCATGCAGGTGGCCATCCTTTCCATGGAAGAGCATACCGTCGCCATCACCTGCGACACGGTGCTGCTCATGTTGGAGATGGACTCCTCCATTCTCTGCACATTTGCAGACATTGCGGTCGCAAAACCTGCCAGAGCCTCTTGCATTTCTTGCTGCCCCTCCAGGATCACCCTCTTTCTGGATGGCCCCCGAGGCTCAGCGTCTGCATGCAGCTGAGCAGAGCTTGGAGTGTCCTGCGCCCTCCGGTGAGGAGTCTCCACTGCTGTTCCTGTCAACACCATCTGCTCTTGCTCACTTGTGAAGTGTGAGACATCAGGTGACAACACTACTCTATCTCACACAGGATCCACCAAGGTGTGCGTATCTGCGCTGGTGCTGGGTGCGCTTGGGTCTGCTAAAGCTGCACCCTCAGAGAATGGAGGCTCCTCTGAGGAGTCGCTGTCCTCCTCCGGCTGAACAGTGGGGGTGGGGGGGGGGGGGGGGTGGGGGGAGGTGGCTCTTGATGGACCTGTGGGAGAGTAAAGAGATGATTCACCATATGAGTGACTGCTGTATGCCATGTGGCTGTATGAGATGTAATTCTGTCACCAGGTTGCTGAGAGGTCCCCCTCTCTCCGTCTCCCACCGCCAGCAGCTCCGTAACTCTTGAGACCTCCAGGGCCACCTCCTCTGCTGCAGTTAAAGTACGGAAGGATGAAGGGCCACCTCCGGCTCTCTCCCTCTCCCTGTTGTTTTGGGCTCTCTTCTCCTGCAAGGAGGGAAAGAAGAGAAGTTTGAGTGAGAGTGATGGCATGAGTGTAAGGAATGTGTGGGTTACATCTGTAGAGGGTGACTATGAGGGAGTGGGGTGCCAATGCCAAATGGCCTCTTTCTGTGGTGTTACTTGATATGATTACATTAGGATGAGAGTGAATGTGAGGGGTGGTTAGTCAGATGGGGATGTGAGTATGTACATAGAGAGAAAGGGATGGGTGGACGTGCAAGGTATGTTGGTGTGAGGAATGACGTGCAGGAGTAGGCTTGGGAAGGCTGAGTGATGGGGATGTGATGACAGGCACAGCAGGATGAAGGTGGCTGTGGCTTTGCACTCACCTTTCCCGATCACAGGAGATCATTGAAGCGCTTTCTGCACTGGATCCAGGTCCTCCATACGACATCCCTGCTGATGACCTCCTCAGCAATTTGGAGCCAGGCCCTTTTGGTCTCTTGGGGAGGTCTCGTCCGCCCATCAGCAGGGAAGAGGACCTCCCTGCGTGTTCTGACTCCCTCTGTAGGGATTCATCGGAAAAGCGGGGTGCAGCCCTCTGTCTTTGTGAACTCATTTTTCTATTTCTCAGCAAGAACCCACTCCTCTCCAATACTCCCTCCACACTCCTACATGAACCTTCAAATGCGATGTGGCCAAAGCTGCTTCAAATATCCCTGCTGGAAATGAGTCATCGATGACATCATCAGACATCATCATTTAATAGGGCCGGGAAACACGCATGTCTGCCTTAATAGGGGCCATTACGCTAAAGTCGCTCTGAAGAGTGGGCTGGTCAATACATCGTGGTACCGACCCGCTACACAGCCTGCACACACCCAACCCGACTCGGGAAGGAAAATTCCAGCCAATGTTTCCACTTGTGGGAGAATCCAAAACAGGCGTGGCTTATTAGCACAGCATTCATTTAGCACCTGTTTTCACCCTTTGGCCAAAATTGCCTCCAGTATATTTTAAAGTACAGCCGATAAGCTAAAGAAGTTAAGTGCTTAATTTCTATACATAAATTGTGAATTAAGCTCCAGGACTGCTTGTCATTTGAACTTATTTCCCTCTGTTAGGCAAATGTTATCATTCTTGACTGGACTGCTAGATGAAGTACAATGCGAGTTGTTTTAATTCAAGGAAGTATTGACATTGATATTGTCTGTGTGCCTTCTTCTTGCTAGTCTTGAGCTAATCTTGAGCAGTTGTGGGAAGGTCCCAGCCAGGGTAACATGGTAGCACATGGATTGCAAAGAGAAAATAAGACTCACGACTTAAGCTAAAGCTGAAGGGTCTTATTTCTGATTGTCAGTAAATTTATCAGCACCATATGGGGTTGAGGTACAGATAAGCCATGATGGAATTGAATGGTGGAACAGGCTTGAGGGGCTGATGGCCTATGTCAGCCGTGGCTCAGTGGTAGCACTCTCACCTCTGAGTCAGAAGGTTGTGAGTTCAAGTCCCACACCAGTGACTTGAACACACAATCTAGGCTGACACTCTAGTACAGCAATGAGTGAGTGCTGCACTGTCGGAGGTGTCGTCTTTCAGATGAGAAGCTAAACCGAGGCCCTGTCTGCCCTCTCAGATGGATGTAAAAGATCCCATGGCACTCTTTTGAAGAAGAGCAGGAGTTCTCCCCGGTGTCCTGGACAATATTTATTCCTCAACCAATATCACTAAAACAGATGATCTGGTCATTATCACATTTCTGTTTGTGGGACCTTGCTATGCGCAAATTGGCTGCCATGTTTCCTACATTACAACAGTGGTTGTAAAGTGCTTTGGGGCATCCTGATTTTGTGAAAGGCGCTGTATAAATGCAAGATTTTTTCTTTCTTTTGTTACTCCTGTTCCTATGTGCCTATATTGCCAAGCTGGATACAGTATTCTTGTTTTTTTTAATGCCACCGTCATAAAACACTCATTTGGATATGGGTGGGGACGCAAAACAGGTGGTATGGCATGGGTCGACTCTTTGCGCTCCGTGCGATATTCAGTTCCATTACCTTCCAACTCTTCTCCAATTGGAGTAACCTCCAGTTACCCTAACTATTATTTCCTGTCTGTCAACCAACTTTCTATCTATGCTGCTACATTTCCTCTTATACCATATGCCGAAATCTTTTAAGCAAGCTTCTCGTGGGATCCCTTATCAAATGCCGTTTGAAATTCCATACATACTACATCTACTGCATTCTCCTTATCTAAGAGGAGAGCCAAGATTAGGCCTTATTGTGACAAAGGGTACACTGGCCATGCATTCGATTTTTAGATGTTTCAGAGGAGTAATACAACTGCACATTTAATCTCAGTAAGACGTTCGCGTCTGAGCTATGCCAAACGATGGGGCGATTGGATGATTCTCAGTAACTGTAACTATTTTGTTTGTGGCTGTAACAGTCCACCAATATGTTCCGGCTATTGGCATCAGAAACCTTGAGGCGAAAAGAAAGGTGTGACGGGGGATGGGCCCGCATCTGGTGGATGATATTTAATGTTGATAAATGCAGTGTTATGCATGTGGGTCGGGCTAATGCCAAGCACACGTGTATACCATGCTGGGTTCTGAATTAAAGTCTGTTAAGAAAGAACGAGCGTACAGAAGTCTCTAAAGGTCCATGACTAGTGCCAAGAGACCATAGCAAAAGCATAGAGAGTATTAAGATGTATAGCTAGGATGATCCAAAATAATACAAAAAGCACCATAGTGGCCTTGCAAGGACTTGGTTAGGCCCCATCTAGAATAGTGTATCCAGTTCATGAAGAATGCTCTGACCGCTGGATATGATGGTTGATATACTCAAGTGCAGTACAGTATTATGGGTCTACGAGGCTTAAGATGACCCTTCCCATTGGCAGAAGGGTCGAGAACCAGAGGACACAGATTCAAGGTGATTGGCAAAAGAAGCCAAAGGCGACGTGAGGAAAAACTTTTTACGCAGCGAGTGGTTAGGATCTGGAATGCACTGCCTGAAAGGGCGGTGGAGGCAGACTCAATCACGGCTTTCAAAAGGGAATTGGATAAGTACCTGAAGGAAAAAATTTTGCAGGGCTACGGGGAAAGGGCGGGGGAGTGGGACTAGCTGAAGTGCTCTTGCAGAGAGCCGGCACGGACTCGACGGGCCGAATGGCCTCCTTCTGTGCTGAAACCATTCTATGATTCTATGAGGATCTGATAGATATTAACTGGAAGTTAAAAGGGGGCGGAGTCTGTTCCAACTGTTGATTTATTCCAGTGCCTGTGGCTTCTGGTGGATAACAACCTTAGTTCTGACACAGTTCTTCAAGATTGTGCTTAGTAGGAGAAAAGAGTGCTCTGGTTTTCCTCACCTTTCTTCAATGACAGGAAAGCTCTGATACAGGTTGAGCCTATGGAGTTCAAGGCATGTGTCTCATCAATTCTCTTTCATGGATCAGAGCTGCTGGGAATGGAACAGAAGGATTTTCTTCAGCTCACATATGAATTTCTGGTTAAAGCTGTGAGGAGTATTTGCAGCAATTGCAAAGAGAAAGGGCTCTGGTCTACTTCAATCTGCTGCTCAACACCCTGGAGAGGAAGACAGACACACAAAGAGCATAGATTTTTGCCAAAGCCCTTACATGAGGACCAAGATTAAGCAGCCGGTGATAATTAAGCTCGGTACGTTGCACTGGATTTGAAAATCTAGGAGGTTGCTGACGAGTCACAAGCTGCCCTATATAGTTCCCACCACCATGCCAAGTTAGATGTTGGTCACAGAGAGGATGAAACTCCAAGACTTGAGACGATGGTTCTGGAAAGTGTTACCTGCAGGCCAAGCATGCAAACATATGTTCATATATCCAGGGTTCAGCACATGCCGTGATTGGGTCGCTAAAAAGCAAGCTGAAGCTCTGCACCTTCAACTGATGGAACCACCACTTGTTGTGATATTACTTGTATCCATGGTGTGGTCGGGAGGTGTTGGAAACAAACTTGCACATTTTATGGTAAGTTGTGCTGCTCAAGGAGAGCTCCTGGCATTCGCTGCCTGTCCAGCAAAGGCTTAAGTCTGCACTTGTCAGTTATCTAATGACCAACTAGGGGGAGGTGAGCGTGGGCTCCTTGAGGTCAAGTTAGCGCCAAGATGATGTGCTTGGTGATGGGAGATTGGAACTAAGTCTGTGCTCTGTGGCAGGCTCAATAATTGAATACCTGAGCAAATTGATCATTGACTATCGAGCCTGGCTAATTAATGTGACCAAGAGAGGTAGATCTACATTACAACAGTGACTATACATCAAAAAGTACTTCATTGGCTGTAAAGCGCTTTGGGACGTCCGGTGGTCGTGAAAGGCGCGATATAAATGCAAATCTTTCTTTCTTATCTGTTACTAGAGGCTGAAATTTTTTTCCACATGGTTCCACATTGACTAGAAACCAACATCCTGAAGATGGCTTGGTGTGCAATCCATTACAGGTAGAGGTTTAGTTCTGGTTTCCTGGAACACGTTAATTTAAAGATAAAAATACTTCTTTGTAAAATGGAGCTAAAAAATAAACTAGGATTTATCATGGGCGAGGTTAGCAAAGTCCTTCATAGGATCTATTAAAATGATGCAAGTTATAATATAATTTATCCCTTCTCGCAAGCCGTTTTAGGAGCGATCGCCATTCTTTTCAGATCACCAGGAGAAAGCAGCCAAGCAAAAGACTTCTCCATTACCACCATTAGTGCTAGTGGCTAGTGGCTCAAGTGGGCTGAGATGGGCCTTGCCATTGCCTCTTCTCTGGTGTTTGATAGCTATTCGGTCCTCAGTTTAGCAGCCTAGTCAACAAATTAAATTCACCCGACCAAGGTATGCAATGACTGATCAGCTATGGATGCAAACTCACGATTTCTGGCTGAAGGCCAAGTGCTTTTCCAGGAACGCTGGTTTATATCTCAAAACTGACCAATTGTGAAGAAGTTGCAAACAACCATTATGGATTCATCTTGTTCCAAAATGATCTTGTGCTAATGTATCAAATGTCTTCTTTCCTTCCCCCTGCTGAGATTTAGAATTTTACGGATTTTTTTGCCTGGAGCTAGGAATTGCTTCATTTGCACAAAATTATAATGATTAAATGTGGAGAAGTCTACAAAGGTTTGCAGTATAATGAACATGTGAGCGCCACCTAATTAATTACATATCATTTGCTTTCAGAAAAGAATTTTAATTATCAGTAAGTAGCTAACAGCAGTGTTGCCTGATTGCTGGGAAATATTAAATGCAGAAGTGTTCACTCAACAAGTATTGCAAATAATTGTTGGAAAATAGCACTGTGAATAATTAAAGAGGATAATTAAAATTATTTCTATATTACATTAAAAGTGCATTGTTTCTAAAATTAAAAATGATTTGCAAAAAGAGCAATTAATTTAAAACTCTTAAATCTTAATTTGTTGTTTAATATGTTTTGTTGAAATCTTCTTATTTTGTTTCACATGAATTATATATTGCGACTCAATTATAATCTCACAATTATTGCACTTTCTGAGTGGAAATACTAGCTGATCTCTCGTGGTGTTGCATGGGGGTGGTCTGGTGTCTAGAGAATAGATGTGGCGTTCAGCTGCCAAAATCTTGCTACGCTCAACATGGCCACTGCTGGGAAAGTCATCTAAATAGAACCATAGACTCATACAGCACAGAAGGAGGCCATTCGGCCCATCATGCCTGCACAGGCTCTTTAAAAGAGCTCTCCAATTAGTCCCACTCCCCTGCTCTTTCCCCATAGCCCTGCAAATTTTTCCTTTTAACTTTATATCCAATTCCCTTTTGCAGGTAAGTTTTGAGGGAAGCTTCAGCAAATTGCCAGCTACTTGTAAATTCCCTGCTCCTGCCATTGTGAAGAGGCCAAATTATCAAGGCCCAATCCTCCTCCCCTCCCGAGATCCCTGACCTCCAGGCCTGCACCCGACCTCTGATCTCTCCCCCCTCCACCCCCAGGTTTCTCCACCTCCAGGCCCGGGTCCCGACCTCCAATCTCCCTCCCCCAAGATCCCCGTCCTCCAGGCTCCCCGACACCACCCACCACCCCTGCCCCGCCCCGAGCCCCCCCCCCACCCCCGGCCCCGACCGCCATGCTCATTATCCACTGAGGCAGTTATACAGACTGAGCTGCACCTGCTTGTCAGTTGAAAATACCTCTGCAGGCTAAGATTCACCATGGATGAAATAATGGAGTTGAGCCATCTGTTGCATTCTACCCTGCAAACAAACTCAGTAGCAGGGATTGTGCTGCCAGTGACAGTCAAGATCATAAGTAGCTTCGTCTCTGGGTCCTTCCAGTCTGCCGCTGGACACATCTGTAACATCAGTTAATCAGAATAGACCCTGTAATAGAACTGTATTGTGTTAAAATGTCTTCAAGCACTTTAAGGAAAATGTAGCAATAAAATATTAAACAGCCACTTTTGCCTTATTCTGAAGTGCAATGCAGCTGTTAGGAACTCTGCAAAGTGTCGAGTACTAATTACCTTCCATCCGTCTTGTAGGCCTGATATTTCCTGGTTTAATTCGCCAGCCACTGTGCTACTCCTGTGGAGTCACCATGGGTTGTGGGGATTATGCATGGATGAACATTTTTCATATTTTTGGACTTTGTTACCTCTGCTTCCCTGCCTCTGATCATGATATCTTTAATTCATTGCAATGCTCTCTCACATGTCTCCATGCAAATGAACTCACTTACTCCAGAAACCCCATAGAATTTATCCAGCACAAGTAAGTCACTCTGCGCTCCTCATCCATTGCTTGTTCAGGCATCGCAGCCATGATAGTAAATTGGCAGGACCAGCCCTCCCCGATGCCAGCAGATGTGAGCCTGAGCTACAGGCAGGTGCTGCCCCAGTTTTGCTCGCAATGCCAGCTTGAGGTTATCATGTCACATGCATGTTGATGTGCACCTGAAACCAATTCTCACGGGCACGAAAGTGACAGTATAACGGCAGCCTTTAGTCATGTCCTCCAAACTGGGATCTACTGTTAAATCTATCCCAAGAATGGATACTGAGAATCTTCGGAATAGCTCCAAAGTTGAATGTGTCTTTTCTATCATTCTTTTTTGGATGTTTCTTGAATATATTACTTCAAATTACTGCAACTAGAAAATTTCTATTTGGTGGGGATCTAGGCAATGCAATAGGTTAGGCACTGTCCTTTCACCTATGGGACCTCGGTTCAAATCCAAACTAGGCTGAAGGGATGAAAGTCTCCTCTCTCTCTGCTAGGTGTAAGCATTCTATGTGAAATGAGTTTCTGCAGTCTCAATCTAGTTCCTAGTGGACATGTACCCACAACACAAAACTATCCTTTTTTCTCAACCGAGGATGCCCCTCCGCCGTGGTTGACAGGGCCCTTGACTGTGTCCAGCCCATTTCCCGCACTTCTGCTCTCATCCCTTCCCCTCTCTCCCAGAACCACAATAGGCCTCCTCTTGTCCTCACCGTCCACCACACCAGCTTTCACACTCCGTCACCTCCAGCGTGATGCAACTACCAAACACATCTTCCCATCCCCTCCCCTTTCAGCATTCTGAAGGGACCACTCCCTCGGCAACACCCCAGTCCACTCTTCAATCACCCCCAACAGCTCCTCCCCTTCTCACGGTACCTTCCTGTGCAAGCACAGGGGATCTAACACCTGCTTTGCTGAACACCTCCGTCCAGTCTGCAAGCGTGACCCCGAGCTACCTGCCACTTGCCATTTTAGGTCACCATCTCACTCCCACTCTGACCTCGATAAGGCACTTTACAACCTTCTGGACTCAACATCGAGTTCAACAATTTCAGATTTCACTGCTCCCATTTTTTCGGACAGCAGGCGCTGGTAATGATTCTGCTGTTCCCATTTACAGCTCCTCTAGAGCCCTCTTTTGATCCTTTACTTGTCCCATTACCACCCCCTTTTGCCTTGCACCATCATCCCTTTTGTCTTTTAATCTCTCCTGCCTTCCAACCTATCATAGATCTTCCCTTTTGCTCGTTCCTCTCCTCCTCCCCCCCCTTCCCTGTCTCCATACTTGTTTATAAACTATTAAATCTCTAACTTCTTCCAGTTCTGATAAAAGGTTGTCAACCTGAAGCATTATTTCTGTTTTTGTTTCCAAAGATGCTGCCTGACCTGCTGAGTATTTCCAACATTTTCTGTTTTTATAATTAAATGGTGTATTTGGTTGGGTGTTTTGGAAAGGTGAGAAAGGCCTGTCCATCCAAAGTTGTCTTGTGGTGGTGGGTACTACATTACATAGACTATACAGCACAGAAACAGGCCATTCGGCCCAACTAGTCTGTGCTGGTGTTTATACTCCACGCAAGTGTTCTCCCATTCCAGCTGCCTCATCTCAGCCTTTCAGCATATCTTTTTATTCCCTTTTCTCTCATGTACCCATCTAGTTTCCTTTTGAAAGCATCTAAGCTATTTCCATAATCTAACTGCTCTTCGAGTAAAGAATTTTCTCCTTATTTCCCCATTGGATTTATTAGTAACTATCTTGTCTGTTTGAAAAGTCTGGATTTAGCACACTATTTTGGTCTGAATTGCTGATTACAATAATTTGAACTGGTCTGGAGGTGCTAAACCAGACATCTGCTGGTTTAGCACTCGAGTGCCGATTAGACGCAATTTTCACGAGCAGTATATGTGGGCTCCTCGCACCCACTTCCACTGAAGGTGTGGAGAGCGCTGGCTGGCACACAGCGGCAACTTGCAGGAACTGAGGGAGAGGGCGCGCAGTTTCTCGGACACGGCACTGGAAGTCCTGGTGCAGGAGGTTCAGAGGAGAAGGGATGTCCTGTACCCGCAAGGGGGACGGATGCCAACTCAACCCACCTCGCCCTCCTATCGCTCCCTCCTGTAGCAGCTGGTGCTGCTCTGCCTGGCCTCATGTCCTCCTCCCATTCCTTGTCCAGACCAAGGGGGACCCCTAGCAAGATGCTCATGACCAAGCACTCCCTTTCTCCTGGTGACTCCTATAAAGTGTCCAATAAGGTGGAGTAGCACAGCACTCACTCTTTTTAGGTGTCGTCCTCCGAGAATTTCTAGAATAAATGTTGCTATAGTGTTGGTGAAGTCTTGACAAAGTGTCCCAGAAAGTCTCCCGATGTGTTTCAGAGGTCCTCTTACAGCTCCAGCAGCAAGTAAACATGAAATGGTGAGTATCCCTCAGAAAACACAGCATCAGTTTCCACATGTACGCTGATGACACCCAGCTCTACCACCCCACCACCTCTCTCGACCCCTCCACTGTATCTAAATTGTCAGACTGCTTGTCTGACATCCAGACGCAGAAATTTCCTCCATCTAAATATTGGAAAGACCAAAGCCATTGTCTTCAGTCCCCACCACAAACTCCGTTCCCTAGCCACTGACTTCATCCCTCTCCCTGGCAACTGTCTGAGGCTGAACCAGACTGTTCGCAACCTTGGTGTTGTATTTGACCCCGAGAGGAGCTTCCGACCACATATCCATGCCATCACTAAGAACGCCTATTTCCACCTCCTGAACATCGCCTGACTCCGTCCCTGCATCAGCTTATCTACTGCTGAAACCCTCATCCATGCCTTTGTTACCTCTAGACTGGACTATTCCAACGCACTCCTGGCTGGCCTCCCACATGCTACCCTCCGTAAACTTGAGGTATCCAAAATTCTGTTGCCCGTGTTCTAACTCGCACCAAGGCCCGTTCACCCATCTCCCCAGTGCTCGCTGACCTACATTGGCTCCTGGTTAAGCAGCGCCTTGATTTCAAAATTCTCATCCTTGTTTTCAAATCCCTCCATGGCCTCACCCCTCCCTATCTCTGTAATCTCCTGCAGCCCCACAACCCCCCGAGCTATCTATGCTCCTCTAATTCTGGCCTCTTGAGCATCCCTGATTTTAATCGCTCAACCATTGTCGGCCGTGCCTTCAGCTGCCTAGGCCCTAAGCTCTGGAATTCCCTCCCTAAACCTCTCCGCCTCTCTACCTCTCTTTCCTCCTTTAAGACGCTCCTTAAAACCTACCTCTATGACCAAGCTTTTGGTCATCTGCCCTAATATCTCCTTATGTGGCTTGGAATCAAATTTTGTTTTGTAACACTCCTGTGCAGCGCCTTGGGACATTTTACTACTTTAAAGGTGCTATATAAATACAAGTTGTTGTTGTTGTTGAAATCCACTTCAACGCCGTGTTTACTCCCAAACAGCTGGTTGCTGTTAGGAGAGGGCGTTAGGATAAGCGCCAGCCAGAAAAATGCCGTGCAGCTTCCTTAATAAGCGCTAGCAGGCATTTTAAATGGCAATCAGTCCCTTAACGAGCCTCCGGGCGGCTGTTCCTAGCACAGACTTCAACTCCTTTACCAAGAAGGCGTCTTGCGCTAAACACGGGCTCAACCGGCGTTTCAGCTCAAGACCCCATCTTGACCACCTCGCTGCCGAAAATCACCCCCCACTTTGTTTTGGTAACATATGAAATAGCCACTCAAGGACTTGAGCACATTATCTGGGATGACACTCCAGTGCAGTACTGAGATGCCGTTCTTTAGACGATATGTCAACCAAGACCCCGTCTGATGGTTGAGGTGGCTATTAAAGATCCCATGGCACTAGTTGAAGAATGCCACCAAAAACAGCATAACTGGTCTTCCATCTAATTGTTGTTCGCGCCACCCTTCTGCACACTAAATAGTTGCTATGCTTGTCTAAATAGCATCAGTCACTGCACTTTAAAGCAACTACTTGTATGGTGAAGCACTTTAAAATGTTTCTGAGAACTGGGATAAGGTGTTACATATATGTACATTACTTGATGATATCATAAAATACTTCGCAGACCAAGAGAATCACTCAACTACACAGATAGGGCAAGAAACACCATGTACCTTTGCCTTCTGAAATGTGGTTAACTGCTTTGCATCAACATGGCTCAAGATCAATAGTTTCCACATCCAATCTGTCCAGCCTTTATAAAAGGGATGCCTGACCCTTATTGCATTCTGCACTGCACATTGGTGAAGAGAATATTATTTAGTCATTCAAGTATCAGCAATCATATAAAGTGCAATTAAATAGATCTAACAAAATTAAATTGGTTCTTATCTGTTTCTCTGTTTTAATTTCTCCTGTGTAATTATTTGCCTGCCCTTATTTTCTTTGTTATTATTTCTCTGTCGATATATCAAACAGACTTACACTATGTTGCCACCAAACTATATGCAGCTCTGAGCCATCAACATAAAGGAAAGAATATAAAGCAACCAGGTGACTTTTGCTCAAAGACTTGGCTAATTTATAATTGATCATGGGAACACAGAAATAAAAATTATCTGACAGAAACCGCACGCTCACATTTAGGACCTTTATTGTGTTCCCTTGATCAAATATCTAATAATACTTCTTTAATATAATTTAAAGGATGCAGTAATTTTCATATGAGAGCAACATACCCTTTACTTACAATTAAATATATATAATGAATCCTTGACTCATTGAGGTGGCATTGCCTTTAGCTGTTACAACTTCAAAAAGAATCCAAAAATCAGCTGGGGATCTTCAATAAAAAGACCATTAAGTTCGATTTACTGAATAGCATTTAATAATAATACAACCTTTCCAAAAATCCATTACAGGAAATGTTTTTGACAAAGCAGTGACAAGTTAGTGAAAAAGGGAAAAAAAAATAATTAGCCAGTAGTCATTCGGAGCTAAAGCTTTTTTGTTTGCAACACAATAAAAAAAATCTGATTTTGAAGACTAAATAATAGAATAAGGTGAGACCCATTGTTCTGCAGGGGTATTGCTGTGATTGATTGACTGAGCATTTTGTCTTCATTCTGTCAACAAAGATCAAAGGGAAGCAATATACTTGCCCAAAGCAAATATCAGGCAAATAAATTCCCCCTAGACTAATGTCCTCATTTAGGATTCAGGTTGGAAAATAATTTCTTGAAATGTGCACATTAGTTATGCATTTTCCATTACTTCATCTTTAACTCTGCATATTCAGCATTGATTTTTTTTTGACTATGCAGACACCAGGTACCCACCCATGATCCCTTGTTCTCTACAGCAATAGCACCATCTGACTTAAAATCTTCTCCTTAAAGCCTCTGGTGACCAACTACTTTACATTGACATGTATATATGAATTCATTAGGCAATTCATAAAGTGCATCATTAATGCAGAATGAGGACTCGCCCCACAGAAGCCTCTGCCAGCTATGTATGGTTTTTCCAGTCTGATGCTTCACATTGACTCCGCTGACAATATGCATCCTGTAATAAGTATGCAAATTGACTGTAGTCTGGAAGATAACCTAAAGATAATTAAAAATACTTTCACATTGGAGTTGGTGAAATGCAAAGTTTGATGCAACATTTGGAGGAATGTTGTTAGACATGGTCTTATGTATCCCAACAGATGCACACAGCCACAACGCTTAGTGTAATGTACTATCACATGGTTTAGTATGAGCATGCTCAGTTCGCTCTGGCCTAGTAAACAAGCACATTGACTAGCAACTCATCCTGTCTCTGTCCTTCATTTTTTCTACCCACATATATTACATTTTGGCGACGAGAATGGGATTCCAAAGACATTTTTAGGGATCATGGAAGGACACAGTGTTCAACCTTCAAGTGGACAAGTTTAAGGTGAATTTGTGACGCCTAAACTGAACTTTTGCGATGTTTTACTGTTAATGCTCATGTAAAATCCTCTGTGCTTCGCCTTTGCGTGTATGTATACACAGCAACAGCGGCGTTGATTCTCACAAGTACACAGGTAGCGTGCTGAGTCACTGTTCGCCGGGATCGGGACAATCATGGCCGTACTTACGGGATTCATCGGAAGCCTCGGCATGTATGACTGAGCTCGTGAACCATTCAGTTCTTACATTGAGCGGATGGAGATGTTTTTTAAGGCCAATAACATTATTGAGACCGAAGGTGCAGATGAGAATGTTCAAGCTCAAAATAAAGTCATTCATGAATGGAAAAAAACAATTTTTTTAATGGAGATCGGGCCAGATGTCTATGATTTATTGACAAACCTACTCGCGCCAGGGATAGCGAAGGATGCGTCGTTTGAAGACAATGTTGAGAAACTCGAGGACCATTTCAGCCCAAAGCCGTTAGAAATAGCAGAGAGCTATAAGTTTGGTACCAGAACCCAAAAACAAAGTGAAACCATCAGTGAGTACGTTGTAGCTCTTAAGAACCTATCTTTGCATTGTAACTTCGGCACATTTTTAGATTGTACGTTGCGAGATAAGTTTGTGTGTGGACTGGTGGATGAGCACACACAGTCCAAATTACTGAAGACTCCGAACCTAACGTTTGACATAGCATGCAAAATTGCTCTATTTATGGAGATGGCATCTAAGAATGCTAGGGAGTGCTGTCCAACTCAATCAACGAGTGCAGCTGAGGTCTACAGTCACAAAGCCATCGCCAAACCTAAAGCTGTGAGACCAAGTCAAAAGCATGTCAGTGAGAGCAGTTCAGTGAATTGTTATCGCTGCAATGGAAATCACTCACCACAGACCTGCCAATACAGAAATGCAAAGTGTTTTCACAGCCAGAAGCAAGGCCATATTTCAACAGCTTGCAGAGATCGATTTAAAGTACGAAGTAAGAACCATTCTAGTGGCAATGCAAAGCAGCGACAACAAAAGGGAGGAATTTACAATATTGAAGTGAACACACCTGATCATGAAGAACTAGGCATCTACAGTATCTATGCCACTAGAGGCAACACCAGCAATCGTGAAAAAGACTTCCGTACAAAACTTTTGATTAACGACCAGTATATTGATATGTGTATCAACATATGATTGCTCTATCATGAGTAGACACATATGAGAGTAAGTTTAATCAAATACCACTTACAAAGTGTACCATAGAGTTAAAAACCTACTCTGAGAAATCGTAGAGACATGTGACAAATGGAATGTACAGTTCAGCACAATGGCCAGTCAGTAAAGCTGCCTATTATTGTAGCGATCTACAACAACAGGCCAACCCTCATGGGCAAAGACTGGTTGAGAAAGATAAAACCAGGCTGGACAAACATCTTCAGTGTAGATGCTTCAAAGAAGCGACTTGACACAATGCTGAACAAGTATAAAAGCATGTTCTCAGACAGTTATGAGGGCATCACTGGGTATGACGCACATATCCTCATCAAGTCCAACGCGAAGCCTGACTATTGTAAGGCAAGGCCGGTCCCCTATACGCTGAAAGGCCAGGTGGAGGAAGAGCTAGCGAAGCTGAGAGAGAACGGAGAGCTAGTAAAAACTGACAAAAGTGAATGGGCGACCCCGATTGTGGTAGTGCCCAAAGCAGACAAAACTGTACGCTTGTGTGGTGACTACAAAGTTACTATCAACCAAGCAGTTGACAATGAGCAGTACCCATTACCTACATCGCAAGATTTGTATGCAGCACTCTCTGGGCCAAAGGTTTTCTCCAAGCTTGACTTGTCGCACGCTTACGCTCAGCTGAATGTTGCCAAAGAGAGTCAACAGTACCTCACTATCAACACACACAAGGGACAGTACTCGTACACCAAGCTGCCGTATGGTGTAAAGTCCTCCCCCAAAATCATCCAGGCTACGATGGGTAAGATTTTGCAAGGAGTTCCAAATTGCTTATGCAATCAAGATGATGTGTGATCGCAACAAGGAGCGAGGAAGAAAATCTAGAAGTGTTAGATTTAATACTTCAAAGGTTGAATGCCCACAATGTCAAATTGAAAAGGAGCAAATGTGCTTTTGTGCAGCCCAAGGTTGTGTACCTTGGTTTGAAAGTTGATGCAAATGGCTTGCAACCAGTAAGGAAAAGTTTGATGCTGTCATCAATGCTCCAAAGCCACAGAACATGTCTGAGTTAAGATCTTTCCTTGAAATGGTCCAGTTACTTACCTGAGTTAGCGACCATGTTAGCTCCATTGCACGAGCTCCTCAAGAAGGATGTCCAGTGGAAGTAGACAAAAGCGCAACAGGAAGCTTGTGATGCTTGTAAGAGAAGTTTCTCTTGCGATGCTCTGCTTGTGCACTACGACACAGAGCGTGAGCTTAAGTTAGCGTGTGATGCTTCCAGCTACGATGTGGGAGCTGTCAGAAGCCACGTAATGGATGACGGCCAAGAGTAACTAATCGCGTTTGCATTGCGAACCCTCACAAACAGTGAAAGAAACTATGCGCAAATTGGCTGGAGTCATACCTAGCACAAAGGAAGATGGTTGTGGTGGTTAAAGGTCAATCATCACAGCCCCAGGACATCGCTGCAGGAGTTCCTCAGGGCAGTGTCCTAGGCCCAACCATCTTCAGCTGCTTCATCAATGACATTCCCTCCAACATAAGGTCAGAAATGGGGATGTTCGCTGATGACTGCACAGTGTTCAGTGCCATTCGCAACTCCACAGATAATGAAGCAGTCCATGTCCGCATACAACAAGACCTGGACGACGTTCAGGCTTGGGCTGATAAGTGGTAGGTAACATTCACGCCACAGAAGTGCCAGGCAATGACTATCTCCAACAAGCGAGAGTCTAACCACCTCCCCTTGACATTCAATGGCATTACCATCACCGAATCCCCCACTATCAACATCCTAGGGGTCACCATTAATCAGAAACTTAACTGGACCAGCCACATAAATACTGTGGCAACAAGAGCAGGTCAGAGGCTAGGTATTCTGCGGCGAGTGTCTCACCTCCTGACTCCCCAAAGCCTTTCCACCATCTACAAGGCACAAGTAAGGAGTGTGATGGAATACTCTCCACTTGCCTGGATGAGTGCAGTTCCAACAACACTGAAGAAGCTTGACACCATCCAGGAAAAAGCAGCCCGCTTGATTGGCACCCCATCCACCACCTTAAACATTCACTCCCTCCACCACCGGCGTACCGTGGCTGCAGTGTGTACCATCTACAAGATGCACTGCAGCAACTCGCCAAGGCTTCTTCGGCAGCACCTCCCAAACCCGCAACCTCTTCCACCTAGAAGGACAAGGGCAGCAGGTGCATGGGAACACCACCACCTCCAAGTTCCCCTCCAAGTCACACACCATCCTGACTTAGAAGTATATCGCCGATTCTTCATCGTCGCTGGGTCAAAATCCTGGAACTCCCTACCTAACAGCACTGTGGGAGTACCATCACCACACGGACTGCAGCGGTTCAAGAAGGCGGCTCACCACCACCTTCTCAAGGGCAACTAGGGATGGGCAATAAATGCTGGCATTATCAGCGACGCCCTGATCCCATAAACGAATAAAACAATTTTAAAAAATTGAAAAATTGAAAAGGAAGCACTCACCATAGTGTTTGGAATCAAGAAATTTCAACAGTTCCAGATTGGCAGAAAGTTTACCTTGATAACCGATCACAAACCGCTCCTAGCAATATTGGTGCCCAAATCTGCCATCCCTGCAATGGCCGCATCAAGAATGCAACGTTGGGCAGTGTTGTTGTCACAATATGACTACTCGATTGAATATCGCACTTCAAAGCAAAACGCAATCGCAGATGCCTTGTCCAGGTTGCCACATGAGGATTCATGTGTTGGAGTGAAGGTGACATTTTCATGCTAGGTGCAGTTGACAATAACTTTCCCGTGAATGCAACTGAGATTGTAGATGAGACTCAGAAGAACTGATGACTGAAAAGAGTGTATGAAAACACCTTGAATGGATGGACTGATCAGTGTCTGGACACAGAGTTGAAACCATTCCATAACCGTCGTACTGAATTGTCCTGTGAGCAAGGTTACATCAAGTGGGGAAACAGAGTGGTGGTACCTATTTCGTTGAGAGATAGAATTCTGGCCGAACTTCATACTGAACATCCAGGGATCGTCAGTATGAAATCAATTGCAAGAAGCTTTGTTTACTGGCCTGGATTGGACAGTGATCTTGAATCACTTGTCAGCAAATGCAGCGTTTGCCAAAATTGCAGAAACAAACCACCCAAAACTCCACTACAACCCTGGTCATAGCCAAGTAGACCTTTTCAGAGAGTACATGTAGACTTCTGTGAGAAAGCAAATGATTATTTCCTGGTACTTGTAGATAGTCACTCAATGTGGATTGAAGTGAAACACATGGGTTCAAATACTACAACTGAATGTACCATAGATGAGTTGAGGTCTATCTTCGCATGTCATGGCTTACCTGAAGAGCTTGTTTCTGACAATGGCCCTCAGTTCCGTTCTGCTCTATTCCAAGAGTTCATGAAATGGAACGGTATCAAACACACTCTCGTTCCACCATATCATCCAGCTTCAAATGGAGCAGCCGAAAGGTCAGTCAGAATAGTAAAAGAAGCTCTCAAAAAGCAAGTGTTGCAGGGTTGTTCGGGACTCAGCATAAAGCAACGTTCGGCAAATTTCTTGCTGAAGTACAGAACTACTCCGCACACTACAACTGGACATACCCCAGCAGAACACTTGATGAAGAGGAGATTGAGAACACGATTGAGTCTTGTTCAACCAAATTTGGCCTCAAGAGTTGAACAGAAACAGTTGAGTCAGAAACATTATTATGACAGTAATCAGAAAGAACGCAGTTTCAAACAAAATGAGTGTGTTCATGTTCTCAGTCCTCCGGAAAGTCAAGTTCACACAAGTGAGATGTAGGAACCATAGTAGAGGTTGGTGGAACCAAGAGATATTTGGTTGAAATTGGTGACAACATCCGAAGTGTTCATGGAGATCAAATGATTTCTGCTAGAGATGAACCAAGACATGATCTTGAACCCCTTGATCATGAACACATACATGAGTTTGACTCCGTTCAGACTTCAGAAACTGAAGTACCAGGTTCAAACAAATCTGAGATAGAAACAGGATCATCTTTGAGTTTGGAACCAAAACAAAACAGCCCAAAAATTGGTTCAACAGCAAAACCTTTTTTAAGGAGATCAGGAAGGCTCCGCAAACCTGTTATTAAACTGGATTTGTAGTTCATTTGTAGGATTTGTAGTTCATTTAAAAGAAAAAAAGCCAGGAGTTTTTGTTGTTTGATACATATAACACTGGGAAAGGTGGGACCATAGTTTTGTTGTATTTGAGAGGGGAATACAAACATTTTTTTTTAAGGGGAAAGCAGTGTAATGTATTATCACATGGTTTAGTATGAGCATGCTCAGTTCGCTCTGGCCTAGTAAACAAGCACATTGACTAGCAACTCATCTGGCTGGATTTTACCAGCCCTGAGGAGGCGGGTTTGGAGGTGGGACTGCTGGCAAAATGGGAAAATTTGGGAGCAGGTCCCAACCCCGCTCCCAACCCGCCTCTGAACCATCTTCCCGGGAGGTGGGAAGGGGATTAGAGCCAATTAACTGCCGGTTAACAGGTAGTTAACAGGCAGTTTTGAGGCTTTTCCCCATTTTACCCCAGCAAATGTGGGCTTCCCGACGGCTGCGAACCTCGCCAGGGTCAGTGAGGTGAGCAGTGGGTCTGCGGGGGTGAGAGGGGTCGAAATGTCAGCTGTAGAGGTGAGTGATGGGTGCAAGTGTGGAGAGGTAAGTATGAGAGGTGAGTGTAAAGTGTTGGAAAAAGTTTCCTTACCTTTGTTTCTTTCTGCAGGCTTCAACCCTTGGGGATCCGGAGGTGCCTCATCTCAATGGCAGAGATGACAGAATGGCTGCTGCATTCTCAGATGCAGCAGCCAACTGCTTTCTGCTAAGGAGAGAGGTCTTGGTGAGGAATCTGTGCAAGGGGTCACCTTCGAACAGAGATTGTCAGTGTTTGACAGCTTCTCAAAGCTGTCAAACACTGACAATTCAACTGTCAAAAAACTTTCGACAGATGAAATGTCATACGCTGACGTCCTCTGTCACCGGCTTTCCCTTAATTGGCCAGTAAGCCCGCAGGGCGGGCTTAACAAGGTCAATCAAGGGAAAATGCTGTGGGTTTGTCAGACGTCGTTGGGGGCGGGACTGAAACCCGAAAACCAGCAGTCCTGCCTCCAACACGCCCCCATTGACAAAATCCAGCCCATTGTGTCTCTGTCCTTCATTTGTTCTACCCACATATATTACACTTAGTTTCACAAACATTACATGATTAGTCCTATCTTCAAATGGCACATCTGTCTAACTCCTACTGGATGCGGATTGGAGTCAGCAGAGCCTAAGCTTCAGATCTGGAATGCAGGACCTGGCAACGGGTGGAGATGAAGATGTCACACTTAAACTGTTAGCACTGTTGCCTCACAGCGCCAGGGACCCGGGTTCGAATCCGGCCTCGGGTGACTGCCTGTGTCGAGTTTGCACATTCTCCCCGTGTCTGCGTGGGTTTCCTCCGGGTGCTCCGGTTTCCTCCCACAGTCCAAAGATGTGCGGGTTAGGTTGATTTGGCTATGATAAATTGACCCTTAGTGTTAGGGGGGATTAAATACGTGGGGTTACGGGGATAGGGTGGGATATGTGTCGGTGCAGGCTCGATGGGCCGAAATGGCCTCTATCTGCACTGTGGGGATTCTGTGATTAAAGTAATCTGGCAACGACTCAATAGTAGCATTTATCTCATGAAGAGCCGAAAGATTGTTTCCTGCAAAGTGTTGCCTATTCCAGATGTACCCCTCACCCATGCCCCGCCCTCACACATCCTCACTACTTGTTCTTTGCATCTCATGCACTCCTACAATTCAGGAGGGGGTGGGACTAATTAGTAGCTCTTTCAGAGAGCCGGCACAGGCACGATGGGCCAAATGGCCTCCTTCTGTGCTGTAAAATTCTATGGAGCAGACAGAGGTAGAAAGCAACTCGGGTGAGTCTGATTATGTCCCCAGCTCCCTATGGTATTCTGCTGGCCAGTTCCGTTGGGGGAAACTGTGCAAGCCTGTATGCGGGCGGGTGTCTTTTAACTTATTTAAATAATGGAACACACCCTCCGCCGTGTTTTCCACCATTTGCATTGTTTGAACCCTGGACTCGGGCCACCTATTAGACTCTTGTGTCCAACATTCAGAGACCAGCGGAGAGGCCCCTGGGCAAAAGTTGAAGAGGGGCTGCGGAGCATGGCTATACACAGGCCCCATTAATGTAATGCATACTTATCATGGCTAAAAAAATGTTTGCACACAGATGGTTCATCAAACCACCTTTATCTCCCATCCAAGGCCTGTTGCTGTAACTCTCTGCTTCCATACTGGTGCGTCTCTTCTGTTATACTCCCCCTTGTGTTATACTCCCCTTGTTGGTCAAAGCAGCTTTGGGGTATTACCAACTATTTTGTCCACCTCATTGCAACTTATCCTTCCAATAGTGTGTGCACTGTGAAGACTTCATTTGAACTAAGTCTTAAGCATGTACAATTCATAAGTGTCCTTTCTGCAATACAAACTATAGAGAAAGAATGCCAGATCTTCAATGAAATACAGAGGAATGAAGGCGCGCAGGACGGTGAATATAATTCAGTGTGTGCTGTTTATATGCACGAATGTAGGTAAATGATTGAACTACATTTTTGAATTTCACTATCTTGATAGTTAAATGACTTGACTTGATATTTAAAAGCATTTCAAAAATGGTACACAAGGTACGCATTTGTACTTAGCAAGGTAGAAACCAATCTCTAAATCTTAACTGTTATAAATTTTCTCTTATCGGCTTTGTTTGCCTATTAATGCCTATAGCTGTTACTGGAGTAAAAATGTGTAGAAAACCCTCAATCTTTATGATTTATAATGGAATTCTGAAGACCTAGATTATAATCCTTAACTCAGATTCGGAGAGAAATGTATGGTCTGCAAGAACTAAAGCTCTTAGATGTAGGAAAATAAATCAGAATAGTGATTTTAAGTATGATTTTGGAGAAGTACGTTATAATTAAGGAGCTGGTGATAAAAGCTTTCTAACTTCACTGATATATTGATGTAATGATGCAGCACAACATGAATAGTATGTAGATTTTTTTAAAAATGTTTCTTGTTCGGGATTTTAAATGAACTTGGTGTGGTGGATAGTGAAAATCTCACTGAGTGGGTGTAGATTGCAAATGTGTTGAAGCACTTGCACAGCTAATATAACATTTCGAAGACTGAAGGCAGCAGACCAAGATAAGATTTATGTGATTTAAATTCAATTTTTATAATGCTCTACATACTGATGAACTAGAGGTGAAGTACATTATCTAACCTAAAAAGTTGTGGTTACCTTGTGAGTTGTAATCACAAAGGTTTAGGTTATCTTGTTGGAAATGAGGATTTGGTGGCTCGAACATCAATGGGAACATGTGTTTTTGGCATGTTAAATCTGGAGTGAAGCTGCCACATACTCAGGTTTCCCATTTGATTTTAATGACCATGGTAATGATTTCCCAAGGGGTCATAAAGAATCAAATAATGAAGTAGGATTTCAGGAAAACAATCCAGGTATTATTTCAATCACAATTTGCAACATTAACCAGTGTGGTATTCAGTCCAACTTGAAATTGGTTTTAATACAATTGATGCAACAATGGCTATTGAGAGTAGAACAATGAATGATCAGTGTTCTGAGTCCCAAGGGACAGATGTTAGATTAACAAATGTAAAGACCCTTTAGAGAGTTCCCTTGCAGGAACAATGTGCATTTGCTGCTGTCCAGTTAATCCCTGGCATTGTGATCTACTAGATCTAACATTTTGTTGACAGTAAATCAATAGGTCTTTTGTAGGTGGAGATACAATCAGATATGGTTTGAAATTAAACTTTAACAAGAAGATCTGACAGTAACCTCTGCAAATGAATGCAAATTATTAAACTGGTAGCAATAAATGGTGGAAATGGCAACAAAGATCACAGGGAACAATATATTTTAGTGAAGCAGAACGTAGTGAGATGGCAATGTTTAATGACTGAAGTATACTAGAACCTGAAAGGACAATGATCTGAGGGTCTATAGAAGCTAAAGGATCTTCCAATATTGACCATGGAATACACAACCTCAGTTCCAGGTACTGTTCCTTCAATACCACAATTGTACAACGAACATCCTGATGAGGTGCATATGTTTATTTCAACAAGCCAATTGAAATGTCCATTACACTGAGCGGATATCCTGCTGCCAGCTGAGCATTTCAACTCGTTAGTTCATCTGCTCATTACATTGATGAGAAACCAGCAGCCCTCTTCCTTGTAACTCTTCATTATTGCCATTAAGTGCACGGTCCCTTTAACTGGGTGAGTGGCCCAACCAAATCTTCGCGCATGCGCGGTTTCTTCCCTGTAGAAGCCAGTGAGCGGCCTGCGTGGGACCTCCACGCAGCTTAAAGGGAACGTTGCTCCCACTCCCGTGGACTGACACTATCTCTGTTATTACTTCCCTCCTTGCTTTTTTTCTCTGTACCTTCACCAATCCCTGATTGCTCTTCCTTGCATTGCTCTCTCACACAACCCATTTTCAGTCTCTGTTTTTGTTCTGATGTCCTTCCCTCTCTATGCTTTTCTTCGGCAGCACTTCCCAAACCCGCGACCTCTACCACCTAGAAGGACAAGGGCAGCAGGCGCATGGGAACATCACCACCTCCAAGTTCCCCTTCCTGACTTGGAAGCATATCGTCGTTCCTTCATCGTCGCTGGGTCAAAATCCTGGAACTTCCTCCCTAACAGTACTATAGGAGTACCTTCACCACACGGACTGCAGCGGTCTAAGAACGCAGCTCACCACCACCACCACCTTCTCAAGGGCAAGTAGGGATGGGCAATAAATGCTGGCCTGGCCAGCGACGCCCACATACCATGAATGAACTTTAAAAATGCTTTCTCTTCCTGCATATCTCTGCCTCCACCTCTCTCTAACTGCTAGCATGGGGCTCAGGCCTCAAGCAATTTATAGTGTTGCATGACAGCCTCACCCAGAATCCTTATACCCCTTTCCACACAACTAGTTTTGCTGAAATTGAGAGAGGCAATTGCTTAAATGTACATTTTTAGGCACAAAACATAAAGGCATAAAATATGTGGTATGTTAATTAAATAGCTTGGATTAGTGGTTAACTAAATAAAGTGCCACTCATTCCAACAACTTTATTCTATATTTTCACAAAGGACTTTCAAGTATAGACTTAGCTTCACAACACAAAGGCAAAATCCTGGGAATTAAGTGCATTACAAAAGATAGCCCTGTAGACTGAACAATGATTGATACTGAAAATCTCTAAGATAAAGCATTGTACGGTATTATATATTTTGTAAATTAAACAGTTAAGAGACAAATGCTGTTTAGTTTATTAAAGTGAGATGTAGATTCATACAGAAAAATAACAAGGGTGGCATTTTTTGGACTCAATTTTGACATGTTTTATATCTTTAATATTTAAGAAATATTTAATCTTTAATCTTCACAAGGTAATTCATTTCTTGCAACATAGGATTGGTTTAGCAGCTTTTATAGTAAGTGGTACAGATTATCACATTGTTCTTCCTCTTAAAGCAACTTAAGCAACATGAGTGCTGTAGATAATTTTGGAGCATTGATTCTGATTATAAACGGAGTGTAGTAGGAAACGATCCATTAACAATTGATTGATAATTTGGGGCCCATTATGGAGAAATTCTTTGTGCAAGTCACTCAATTTGTGGTAATGCAGCCATTCCTTGTCAGTAAAAGAAAAAGACTTGCATTATATAACACCTTTCACGACCGCCGGACGTCCCAACAATGAAGCACTTTTTGAAGTGTAGTCACTGTTGTAACGTAGGAAACACGGCAGCTAATTTGCAAGCTCCCACAAATAGCAATGTGATAATGACCAGATAATCTGATTTAGAGGGATAAATATTGGCCAGGGCACTGGGGATAACTCCCCTGCTCTTGAAATAGTGTCACAGGATTTTTAACAGCCACCTGAGAGAGTAGGCAGGGCCTCAGTTTAGCACCTCCTCTGAAAGACAGCACCTCTGACAGTGCAGCACTCCCTCAGTACTACACTGGAGTGTCAGCCTAGATTTCATTGCTGCTCTGGAGTGGGACTTGAACCCACAACCTTCATGACTCAGAGGCAAAGGTGCTACCAACTGAGCCACGTCTAGCACTGTGAGACCTGCCATTTGAGAATTCAAGCCATTTGATTACAGCTCAGTTGCCATAACCACAATTTTTAACAAGCTGAAAATTAGACTCCTGACCTCATAAGAAACAAATTGTCCAAACATTTAGATGTGTTTTGCCTCTGGCGATGTTAAATCATCAACAAAATTACTAATGTGTCGAAACTCATCCGTTTCATATCTCTTGGCCTTTGCTACTCAGATCGTTCCATTATTTTCAGTGTCTCACTTCATACTCCTCCTGCACCACTATGCTGAAAAATCAGAATTTATTGGAATCTAGTTTTAAGTATCCCAGAGTTTTCAGCTTTTGCTGAAGAAAATTATATTGCAGCACTTTCAGTTGCTATGGGAGCATAATTTGTGGCATGCCAAAGTATCAAAGCCTTGCTAAGGCTACTTAATTAGTAATGTAGGCTACATCATTCTATTTGGATTGCATCATCTGATTAGGCCTGTAGCACAAAAAAAAGGAATTTTTTTTTCCAAGAAACTCGAGTTGCTGGTATTAAAGAAACCGGAAACAAATGTTATCTGTTCTCAATTATTGTACATGTCCTCTCACCAATCAATTATGTCACTTTCAGCATTTTCTTAGCCACATATTTTATCCATTGTGACTATCAACTGGAGGCTATATAATTGTGTATTATGTTTATTGTAATTCTGGACATTTATTCAAGTTGGCCGACTATACTTTTCCCTAAAGCACATCACTCTCACAGTGTAAATGAGAGTGGTGAAGTTGTCACTGAGGCTGCTGAACACACCCTGAGGAACAAATGTGTTGTCTTTCAATGCACACATGAAAAGAATGATTGTCTTTGAAGATTTCCTGTGATGGATTGTTTATTTCTGTACAGATATTATGCCGAAGAATAACTGGCTTATTGTCACAATTTACTCGACCGATAACAATGCTTTTTAAAGACAAAATAAGCACAGGATGGATTTCCTGCCGTCCGCGTTCCATCGGCAGGAGTGGTGTGCAGCAGGCTCCGCCCGTACCTAAGCTGCACTTGGTCTTTTCTGTGCTAACTTCCGATTAATCATTCAAGGGGAGCTCCCGGCAGGGGATCTACCATTTACTGAGAGTTTGCAAGTCTGGGGGGGGGCGATGTCTAGTGGTGCTGCAACTAATTGAAGGTCTCCAGCAGTTTAAAGGGACAGGTGTTTCTGTGAGGCAAACTTTGGCCCAGATTTTTCCTGGGGACTTATGCCATTGTAAAGGCACCTTTACATCATTGGAACTCTAGAACGACACAAAAGAAAGAGCAAATTTTGGATTAAGTGACTTGTGCCATGCCATATTTTCCTGGGACTTTTGTGCCACTTTGGCCTTTCCTCTTGCTGAAAACAGTTAGAAGGTGATTATCATAGCTCCACTACCCCATTAACAGCAATGGCGATCATGACTCTGCTGGATTATCGGCAGTTTTCACATCGCTGCTACTTAGACTTAAAATATAGTAAGTAAGATTTGAAGTTGCGTAATTAGCCAGGGCAGTAGGAGGTTGCCTTGGTTTCATAGCAGCCATTCATCAACTTTGGCTCCTCCTTCAAATAAGCCAAGCATTGCGGATTGCTTTAAAAGCAAAGATTCATGACTGCTGCTGGACGCTCACAGCTGATCGAGTTGAAGCCCTTGTCGTTCATGAACAGTGCGATATTGTGTCTCTGACATTCATGCCACCCATTACTGCTTGAGCCTTGGAGAATCCTGTAAACTGAAAGAATTTCAGTGCTCTCATTCTGGGATTTCTTTTCCATCGGGAAACTGATGAAGGTGATTGCCCTGTTGAACAAAGCATCAATGACCTGCTTGATGCATCTGTGCACTGCGGATTGAGATGTCCGCTGTAGGAACCTGGAAGGAGACATACATCTGAAAGTAGAGGTCAGTTGTGAACTTGACTGCTACTGGGCCAACATTGACTGTATGTCAGTTTGCAACAAACTGCACAACTCTAGACTGAAACTTAGACTGAGAAGACAGTTTTCATTGATCAGTCTCAGATAAATGCAGCTGGATCTGTGAAACCAGGTCAAAGGATAAGAACAAACATGCACAAAGTAGGTGTATATGAACCACTTTGTCATCCCTTCACTCATATTTCTCTGGCACCTCCAAATAAATCTCAACAGCAGAGGAATACTGAAAGATATACCATGTTCACAGTTTTGGGCCCAACAATCAAAATTGGAGTAGTTGGCTTTTAAGATAAGACTGCCTGCAATGCTAGAACATGACTGGACTTTAATGACCCTCTTATGTGGGTCGGATAAACACACTGCATGTACCAGGCATTAGCCTTGCAAAATTTAGTATCATATTGATTATGGAAATTAATCTCTCACATTGTTTGCATGAGATCATCGCCTGCCCACGTAAAAGGTCCCCTTGGAAAACACGAGAGTAGGGCATGGACCCAGTTAAATGTGTCACTGCGCTATTTCCAAGCTTGAATCAGAACCTCTATCCCTATATCATTTTCATCAGGGAATAATATTTCTTCTGATAACTCGCAAATTTACAGATGAATTTTGTCTTTCTTATAGATTGACAAATTAGAAAAGTAAGTTATCAACGTGGATAGATTTTATATATATGGTTCATTGGTGTCAGTTTGAGACCAGTACTACAACAACAACAACTTGCATTTATATAGCGCCTTTAGTTTAGAAAATCATCTCAAGGCATTTCACACAGGCATAAAAGAGACCAAAATGGATGTCAAGACAAAGAAGCAGATATTAGGAGAGGTAACCAAAAGCTTGGTCAAAGAGATGGCTTTTAAGGAGGAGAGGAAGCTGGAGAGGCAGAGAGATTTATGGAGGAAATTCCAGAGCATGGGGTCGAGATGGCTAAAGGCACGGCCACCTATGGTAGGGGGAGATGCACAAGAGGACGGAGTCGGAGAAACGTTGAGAAAATTCCCAGCTATAATTTTCAGGGCAGTTTTAATTTTGATATCCATTGATAGTGTCATTCCTATGGAGGAGTTTGGCTGTGGATCTGGTTGGAGCTTGTGGCAGACGTCTCATGGCGTTTCTTGTAAATCAGACTCTGCGGACACAGCTCCTCTGACGAGTAAGCGTGCCTCTCTGTCTAGATTCTGGTGTGGCGGTACCAGTGGGTGGGTGCGGAGCACCTCTAGCACAGCCTGACTGGCCTGGCATCCCTCTGAAAGTTATTGGCCCGAAAATTAAACCTAATACGCGAGAGTACGCACTGTGTACTCTCGCGTATTAGATCCCGAATTGCCGGTTTCCTGCATGCACTGCGCATGCGCGGGAAACCGGCACTTCGTGTATTGCAAAGGGGGCGGTTCCTAAGTGAACCGCATGCGCACTACAGGTTGTGCGCACGCAGTGCACTTAGTTTTTTTTTCAGCTTTGAACGCGCAGGTAAGTGGTGAAGATTTTACACATAAAGAAAGCAGGCGTAGGACTCCCTTTTAACAAGGTAAGTAGTTAATTAAGTGTTATTTTAAATTTTTCAACAGGTTTATCTTTTTTAGAGACTTTAAAGAAAGGTAAGTTTATTTTTATAACTTTTAAAAAGATTTTACATTTTTTCAAAAATTTAATTTTTTGTTTAAAGTGGTTAATTTATTTAACTATACTTATTTTATTAATGTGATGGCTTTTTTTTAAATTTAATTGAGGTTTAGCTGTTCTTTTGGGGGTTTGTAGTATTCATAGCTTTGACAGCTCTTGCCGTCAAAACTATGAATGAAAGATGGTGTGCTGCCATTGGCTCTAACTGAATCACGTGATCCCAGAGCTCGCACGAACTAATTGCGCCTCTGGGATACGCAAGCACTGCACGGTTGCAACAGGGAGAGGCTTTGAAACTAAAGTTCGTGTGGGCCCCAAACAAAAAGGTAGGCGCGGAGTGCGATATCGCGGGGAATCCTTACCCCCGCGGGATCCATCGATGTTTAATTTCTGGGCCATTGTCTTCCTCCAAAAAACACAATATATAGGGGGATCCCCATGGGGAAACCCATTGGGCTCGATTTTGCCATTGGGGTCAGGCTGGGGCATGTCAGGTGGTTTTTGTGTCAGGACCCCGACTCCGATGTGAAGTGGGAAAAAAGTGTGATTTTCCCCTAATTGGGCACTTGATTTCCAGCGTGTGGGAACCCCTGGCCCAATTAGTCTTTCCATCCTGAAAGTCGCCTCCGATGACGTCATCAGTGCTGCTGGATTTAAGGCCTGCAAGCAGCCTTGCTTCTTCTGGAGACTGGAAACGCTTTGGACATTGTATGAAGGACTTCATTTACCGACCATGTCCACCAGCAAGCAAAAGTGTGCACCTCGCTTTGATGAGCCCTCCCTCCAAGCTCTGGTGCAGGGAGCAAGATCTAATAAGGAGGTGCTCTTCCCTTCCTCAGGGAGAAAAAAGCCACCACAACAGACTAAAGCTGTGTGGCTGCAAGTGGCCCAGGAGGTCAATGCCATCTCTATGTGCCGCAGAACCTGGCTGCAGTGCAGGAAGAGGTTTCATGACCTTCTCCGCACAGGAAAAGTGAGTATGACTTTCTCATCACCCTCAATCTGATCCCCATCACCTCTCCTCACCAGCACTCTGCTTTGCCAACCTCTTCCTCCACATCCCACTTGACACTGACATCCCTGCACCCTTACCCATTCCCTCTCTCTCTATGGTCACATTCACTTAACTATTCGACCATGCAGTCCTCACACTCCCTATCACTGTGACGCAATGACAACAACTTACAACACACAGGGAGGGTCCTTTGTCTCCTTCTAAGCATCTATGCTATGGATTCTCTACACTCACTCCTTCATTCTCACTCAAACTCCACTTGTGTCCCTCATTGCAGGAAAAGAGAGCCCACAATAAGAGGGAAAGAGCGAGGACAGGAGGAGGGCCACCCTCAGTAGCCCACCTCACCACAGAGGAGGAGGTGGCCCTGGAACATGCCAGAATCGAGGAGGATTCCCAAGTAGGGGACGGACACACGTTGCATCACAGCAAGCTGGTGACAGAATAGTTTGGCATCTCTCTCATTGACATTGCATGAGTGACTGATAATAATTCTGATGCTCCAACAGATTGACTTATGATCATCTGCACAATTCAATGTGCATGCAACCTTTACCTCACATCTCTAACTCTTTTCTTTACTCCCCCACAGGACCATCGAGAGCCCCCGTCCCCACTGTCCAGGAGGAAGAGCCTGAGCTTCCAGACTCCTCAGAGGAAGCTGCAACCTCTGAGGACGCGCCGTCAGCAGAATTAAGCGCACCCTGCACCAGCGCAGACACTCACACCTTGGTGGGACCTTCGGGACATAGAGTAGAGTTGTCACCTGGTGTATCACAGCTCACAAGTGAGCATCAGCAGATGGTGGAGACAGGGACAGCAGTGGAGAGTCCTCGTCGCAGTGGAGAGGACGCTCCCAGCTCAGCTCTGCTGCATGTCGACCCTGTGCCTCCAGGTCCATCCAGAAGGAGAGCGGTGCTGGAACTCCAGGAACAGGTGCAGGAGTCTCTGGCAGGTTTTGTCTCCAGGGTCGCTGCGAGTGTGGAGCGAATGGCGGAGTCCATCGCTAACATGAGCAGAGCCTTTGTGGAGGCGTTGGCGCATGAACGCATCACCACGGAAAGGATGGCAACCTCCTTGGAAAGGATGGCTACCTCCATGGTAAGGCTGGCTACCTCCATGGTAAGGCTGGCTACCGTAGTCACTTGGGTGTAATGTTGTGTTTAATTTTGAAAAGCCATCAGTTGCTTATTGTCAAAAAAAATTCTGATGGCAAACTGTTGCAGTTGTGGCGTGTGTCATTTTGCTAATGGGACTTCCACATTGAGGGCTTAGGGTGACTTGCAATTGTCAGTATGGTGGTCAGAGTGATAGGAATCCGCAGGTTCTTGGCCATTGTCGATGGTCTGATAAGAAGGCGCGAGGCAAAATTGTTTGATTATGCAGGCTAAGCAAATCTGGCCAAGATGAGTGCATCCCTTGCATCCCGGGCAGCAATGTGGTCGCGCGCTGGCACCTTCTGGCCTGTGCAGCTTCAGGTGGGTAAGCAGCAGCTTGCTGCTACTGTTGTTGCTGCTGCTGTTGGTGGTGCTGTTGTTCATGGTTCTGCTGCTGCCACGGCTGGTCTTCATCCGAATCTGATGGCCAGGAGGAAAGGAAATAAATGGTTCCCATGCTTCTGGTATATGCCTCAGTTGAGGAAGTGCTCAGTCAAGGTGGCGAGAGGGGTTTCCCAGGAGGTCACACTGGAGATGGGTGTCAGGCTCCAAACTTCCACAACAATGGGTATGCCTGCTAAAAGTTCCCCCAGACCTGAGACAACAAAGTTCTGCCACCTGCAAATGATGATTGCTGATAACTCCTTTTTAATGGTGGAGCTGCAGCTGTTAGTAAGCAGTCCACTTGTGAGGCCGCCAGGATTCACTGGCGTGTTCCAGAGGAGACGTGCAGGACGTGGGAAAAGTGGTAAAATCAGAAAGGGCTCTCAAAATGGGATTATAGAGGCACTTAACTGGTTGTTAAGGGCCTTAAGGGCCTATCCCGCCTCTTGGAGGTGGGATGGAAACGGGGTCAGAAAACACGCATTTGGGAAAATTGCTCGGAGGCGGGATGGAGGCGGGATCGGGCCCGCCCGCCATTTTTTGCAATTTTACCACCTCACACGCCTCCAATCCCGCCTCCTCGGGCCTGGCAAAATCGAGTCCATTGTCTCACTATCGGAGCAGTTGGGGGGGGTGGGGGGAGGCAGCACATTAATTGGCACAAAGGTGCCTGAAAACCTAAGTGGCAACAGGAAATATATCAAGAAAAACAGAAGAGAAATAGCCTGACAATGTGGCTATCTCCATACTGGGTTCTTTCAAGTTACTTATATAGACAGCTCAGCACTGGCTGTCCAGTGCGTTATATGAGTGTGTAATGCAAAGAGCGCTAAGCTGGCATCAGAGTGAAAAATCGTGTGCGCAAAGTCATGATGTAATTGTGACCTCATTGATATGCATCCATTCACAAACTGACTGGTGTTTCCACGACCCAATGGTAATGAAAGAAAATTACTGGGGCCTCGGGATTATGGATCTCTGTCCAGTTGCCAGATTGAGAGCACCCACTTTATGCCCCAAAATCTGGTGATACCAATCCAAAAATCTAGCCTTGTATATCACTAAGAAACCGTACAAACATTGAAATCTCCAAAGAACAGCTAAAGTGACAGTCCAAAAATGGGCCTAGGTCAGGCCTAGGAGAGTAACTCCTTCACCATGGCAGCACTTGCAGCAGTACTGCACTTTTATTTCTACCTGTCAAGCTAGTAGTAGCTGTAACAATAGCAGCAACAGTACTAATTATTCTTTATGGCTGAGACATGATACATTACACAATGATTCAGGTGTTGGCACCGATTTTAATGAGCATTATCCTGAATTGCAATCAACAGCTTTACGGGGTCAGGCTGTAAACATATCATGATGTGAATGCCAGTTTTTTTTTAAAATTCAACTGGCAAAGGAACTACCTGGTTTTCCAAAGCTTTGTTTGTCTGAACCACCCAAGTCATAGTTTCCAGGCTGGAGTATGTTGAAGTGATGTTGGCCTTTGAAAGTCTCTTGGCCATTGGAAATGATCAATTGTCACCATATGAATCCATTGGTGCTGGATAACCCTTCCTGCCCTTGCAATTTTGATACTGGCGCCAAGGGCAATCATTCAAATCTATGGGAAAAGAAATTGAAACAATATTCTCCAAACATGCTCTGGCCTCAGTTAAATGTTCTCATGCTTTTATATTTTGTTATAAACCACCTAGACTGCAGATTCCCAATATAAAAAAAGGCTTGCATTTCTATCGCGCCTTTCACAACCTCAGGATGTCCCAAAGCGCTTTACAGCCAATGAAGTACTTTTGAAGTGTAGTCACTGTTGTAATGTAGGAAATATAATGTAATAAACTCGTACAAATGCCATCGTAGCAAATAATGAACTACTTTCCAAAGTCTAGCCCACAGTTAGATATAAGTAGAGCAGCCATTACATACATTATCTATCTGAAGAATTTGAGCAGAGTGAAAAGCACGCATTTACCTAAGTGAAACCATTTTACTATACTTGGTGATCAGGAAGAAAAATACAGTCCTAAGGGAAAATTTGTGAGGCGGGACACTAGAGCAATAAAGCTCTCTGAGCTGGTCTAAGCTGAGAGCTGGATAGTCCTACAATAGGTAGAGATTGTGTAAAGGTGTGATACCTTTTTAAACAAACTTTAGTCTGGAAAGAATACTGGGAGATTGAAGATATCAAAGTTTGCTGGCAAAGCAAAGAGTAATTGGGTACAAATCATTTATTAAAAAATAATAATCAAAATATATTTACTTTGTTGTACTTATTTTAAACTATTCCAAATTTAAAGAAACTTGGATTGAAAAAAGATTGCATTGTAATGAGGTTTTTGATATTACTCAAAGCCAGCAGTAAAAGGATAGTGGGGGAGAAATTCAGTATCGCCCCATTTGGGGCACAATTATCGGCCGGGCACAAAGATTAGCGCCTGGCGCTAATTATCGCCACCGACTGCAAACTTGACTTTTATCGCCCCTGGAGGTGATTGGAGCGCTAAATCAGGCGCTTCACATCTGTCTTAAGGCACAAAGGCCGAGGAGCGAGGCGCTACCTCAGAGCGCTGGCGAAGCTCATATGATGTCAGTCAGCAATGGAACACACACACAATGGCACTGGCCAGTTCTTAAAGGGGATGGTTGATCTTGCTTTCCATCCACATCCTGCTCATTGCAGCCTTGAATCTCTGCCTGGAGAGACCTGCACATCAAATCTGCTGGAAAGAACAATGGAGAGTACCAGGGAAAGAGCTCAGAATGCAGCCCCCACAGTCCCTTCTAAATCGATACAAGGAATGGCAAATCAAAATGAACCTGCAAAGTGCTGCTCAGTACCCAAAACTCCTTCACACAGCGTTGAATCTCTCCAGAAGTCTCTCTCTCTCTCAGAATGCGTGGTTCAAAAATGGCACCAACAATAAAAGGCAGGAAGCGGTCGCCTTTAAATAGCGCTCCCCCAGTCCCTTCATGACTGCAATTCGCTCCCCTCAACCTGTCGTTGCTAGCGTCAGGCGGTAAGGCAGGGGGCGCCACTCAATATCTGCTCCGGGGCGATACCGGGGCGATACCGGGGCGTTGCGCACTCGACTGACGTCACGATCTGCCGGCGCAGGAGATCGTGGCGGTAGTGTTTAGCGCCGCCGCAAAATGTCTAGTTAATTTCGTGAGCGGCGCAAACATTGCCGCGCCTGGGCGCTAGATGCTTTGCGCCCCATTAGCGCCCTCTTAAGGCGCTAACGGGAGGTGCAACCAACTGAATTTTTCCCCCAGTGTCTTTAAAATATATTTATTTGGATTTTTGCTTATTGTTAAATATTGCATGCAGCTATTATTATCAAAACTCACTGATCATTATAGTGGCAAGTGAATCACAACTGTGAAGTATCCGATAATTCATTGGGTTTTTGATTTCTTGAACCTTAATGTATAAACAACTATTTTGATTTATTATATAATTACGTCACTGTTAAATTCAATGCTCTCAGTACAGGATGTATTTCAGTTCTTTCCTTATCCATACTAATTATTGCCAAAGATTTTCTTTAATTGGTGGGATATTAAGCAAATATATTAAAAAAACTAACACATGCATATTGTGAACCTCAACATTAACAGAGTTACACTGCCTTAAAAAAATGAGTATTGTTTTTATAAAATGTAGCTACTGTGGCATGAATGAATTTATTCTACAGTTTACACAATACATTTAAGTTCCACATAAAAAATGCATTTTAATGTAATTAGTGATTATGATTATGATTTGTTGTCACTAGGGGGCATCATGTGTATTAGACTTGTCAATGCTGTTGATATTATTTATCCTTATACATGATGCACAAAAGCAGGGCGAGATTTAGAATCTAATTGAGTGATTTAATGCATTCAAAGCACATAATGATCTACAACAAAACAATGTTAATATCTGAACACTCCTGAATGGTTCCTTTGTTAAAATTATAGAATGGAACCTTTATACATCAAACATGTGACTGTAAAAACTAGAGCCTGAACATTACAGTAAGTGATGTTATAATAGGAAAGCTCAATGCATTTGTATCAATTCCCTGTTATTTTAACAAAGGTCTAATGCCTCCTTTAAACGAACAGAGAAAGCACGTTAAACATTTGTACAAATAGAAAGAGAGACTTGCATTTCTATAGCGCCTTTCACAACCTCAGGATGTCCCAAAGCGCTTTACAGCCAATGAAGTACTTTTGAAGTGTAGTCACTGTTGTAATGTGGGAAACGCATCACTCATAGTAATTTAGATGATATTTTTGAACTAAATTATACAATGGTTCAACTAATAACTACACAATAGATCTGACAATCTTGTAACAATTGAAATGTTTCTTTGTTCTTTTCTCGTGGGTTTAAGTGCTTGAGCACATAATCTAGGCTGACACCCAGTGCAGTACTGAGCGGGTGCTACACAGTCGAAGGTACCTTCTTTGAAATAAGACGTTAAACAGAGGCCCCGTCTGTCCTCTCAAGTGGACTTAAAAGATCCTGTGGCACCTTTCGAAGAAGAGCAAGGGAGTTCTCCCCGGTGTCCTGGCCAATATTTATCCCTCAACCAACATCACTAAAATAGGCAATTAGTCCGGAATTTCATCTAACAGTGCAACAGACAAGTTTTATGTTGAAATTTATGCTACTTGCACAGAAATTTCCTGAGAATCTCAGTAAAGAATTCCTTCGATCTTTTGTGCTTAAAATCAGCATTACGCCATACGTATGCTGCTGTTTCAGCACAGGTTTTCAGGAAATTCTGGGACCATAATCTGGTTATTAATCTTATTGCTGTTTATGGAACCTTGCTGTGCGCAAACTGGCTGCCGCATTTCCCTACATTCCAATGGTAACTACATTTCAAAAGGTGCTTCAGTGGCTGTGGTGCACTTTGGAGCATCCTGAGGAGCGAAAGGAATTATATAACTGGAAATTCTTTCTTCTTTTCTGTACTACAGCCTCATCCAGAGATACGTGAATGATACTGAATCCAGATTTGGGTATTCAGCACTCTTCTGATTTGCATATTCTGTTTATTTTACATTGCTTTAAGCACTCGGAATTGTTGCTAAAAATGTCTTTGTATTTATAAACTGATCTTTGCATTTTATTCATTGATACCACTATTATAGTAATAGAAAACAACAGATACTTTCCCTTGAACTCTCTACTTGCCTCAAGAGACCTGCATAAAAATAATTGTGCACCCTTTTCTAATTATCATCCAACAACTTGCATTTATATAGTGCCTTTAATGTAGTAAAATGTCCCAAGGCGCTTCACAGGAGTGTAATCAAACCAAATTTGACACCAAGTCACATACAGCTATATTAGGACAGGTAAAGAGGTAGGTTTTAAGGAGCATCTTAAAGTCAGAGAGAGGTAGAGAAGCAACTGATGGCAACGCCGCCAATGATGGGGCGATGGAAATCGTGGATTCGCAAGAGGCGAGAATTGGAATTATCAGCGGTTATTAAGTGAATCTAGAGCATTCAGATACACCTTTTGATGCAGTGAGCTTTGTTTCCATTGTCTTAGCTATTTACTTTACTCATTACATACAGTATCTAATGAATCCCAGAAATATTTTCCACATTACCAATTTTTGTAATGAATAGAATCCGGCAGCAAACTTTGGTTGGTTTAGTTGGTCAGGGTCATTTTTTTCTTTATAATGGGGTTCCCACCAAACAGCTCAACTGAGAACTGACTTGACTCCCTACACATACTGGTAAGTGGCCTGATATTTCCACCGTCATGGCTTTGACTTTGCACTGTAGAGGTCACTCAGTATGTTATCACTATATTCCAAAAAGTACTGAGCTTAAGTCTCCACTATATACTTCACAGAACAACATGAAGAACATTGGCCTAGAAATTCCCTACCTTACCGCTACGAGTCACCACTGGCTGGTGGTTGCTGACAGCAACCTGGAGATGGCGACGTCGCGCTCTGCGAGCGTGGACCTTTGCGCTGAGTTTAGCGCTGGTTTCTAAGCTCGCTCTGAAAAGCGCGCGTGCAGCAGACTGACAGAGATGCTGCCACCACTTCTTAAAGGGACACACACATCTTTCAGGTAAGTTTGCATTTAAGCTTTTGGACTGGATTACTTATATTTTATTGAAGTAGTCGCTTGGTGCAATACATGTTAAACGTTTTTAAAGTGTGCAGGGAGTGCTGGTGGATGCTTGCAAGGCCTCGGATGGTAAAGGAAGTCCTCTGAGAAGACAAAAAATGCTGCAAATACTCAGCAGCAGCTGTGGAGAGAGAAACAGACTTCACGTCTCAGGTCGAGATGCTGCCTGACCTGCTGAGTATTTCCAGCATTTTCTGCTTTTATTTCAGAATTCCAGCATCTGCTCGCCGAGGGAAGAGGAAGATGCAGAAGAGGAGGAAGCAGAAGGAAGGAGGCAAACCAGACAGCTCCTTTCTGGTCGGGATATCCGGGAAGGAATCATCCTCCTGCGGTACCAGTGACCACAACCCCAATTCCCCTTTCAATATTTGTCCCACACTTTACCTTTCCTCTGTTACTGACCATCACAGCATCCTCTTGGCCACAATGCTGAAATAAAAGCCACCACAAAGCAAACTTTCCATCCAACTTTATACATCTTTCCATCCAATATGACATCAAGAAATCAACTAATCACCCTTATGCATTCCCTTAGTGACTGTCTTGTGTGTGCCTTTGCCTATCCTACTGATGTCACGCAGTGCTATCCCAGTGGCTGCAGCATGTCTGGTGGAAGGCTGTTGACTTTCAGTGGGGGGCACTGCATTTAGCCTTGCTGGTCGAAATTCAGGAGATGGTGGCTGGGAGTGCAAAATCGAGTGACAGTGTTTCTTCTTCTTCACTCTCCTCTCCCTCTTCTTGGTCACCCACTGGCTGGGCAGGCTGCATTTCTTGGGTGTGTGAAATGAGAAAGGCACAAGGGTGGAGTTGTGCTGATGGGAGGGCGGGAAAGCAAGAGGTGCATGCAAGAAGGAGGATAACATATGAGGATGCCAGCATCTTGTATCCTTTCGACCCTGCTGCTGACCAAAGGCTCAGCCATGCACCTGCCAAGAATGGCCTGCACCGTCTCCTCCAAGGGGTTGAGGTGAGGCTGGGAATGGGAGGTGTGCCTCGTGTTTGGTAAAGATTGTTGGTAGGTGAGTGATTGGGGGCGAGGGGGGGAGTCATGCATTGAGAAGAGTGTGAGGCTAGTGGTGCAGTTGGTAGGAGACAGCTTTTGAAGATGCATTCACTAACCTTGACCACTTGTCTGAGGTCATGAAGCTTCTTTGGGCACTGGAGCCAGGTCGCTGCTGGCAGTGATGACCTCGGTGATCTGGTCCCACATCCTTCTTTCTGGAGGGCCTCTCTTGCAGTGTTGACCCCCTGCACAAAGCTGGAGTGCTGCAAGCGAGACCCTGGGTGCCCCTTCCTTGGCTTGCTGAGCCATTTGTGTTAGTGCTGAAGCACTTTTCTCATTTCTTTAGGTGCGGAAGGCAATTCAACTTTAAGAGCTGAAGACTCCCATTTGTGAATTCTTTTTCATGTTAATTTTTTTTCAGAAGGCAGTTGAGCTATAAGGGCTAAAAACTGCCTATTTTTAAATGATTTTAATTTTTTTCATTTCAGAAGGCAGTTCCCCTTTAAGGCTTGCATTAAGAGAAGGCTGTTCTTGCTGCAATGGCGCTACGGTCACGCTACATTGGGCCTCCTGCTGGGGCTACCGCCACGAAAACGGCCTTGCACGGTAAGTTTAGCGCTGGGCTAATGTTAATTAGCAACCAGCACGAATATCCTGGTCTTACCAGCGCCATCAATTTTGGTGGCCGATAACTGCGGCCCACGGTGGCACCGGCAGGTTTTTAGTGATCTTGAATTTCTAGGCCATTATTTTCACGGTGGCATATTGTAAAAAATATTTGAATCTTACATGTGTGGAAATGGTACAAAAATATTTCTTTGGATCATAATGAGTTAATAGTAGTGACAAATGTGTTGTACAGAGAATACAATTTAAAGAGTTGCTGTGATTTAGTCTCGGTGGAGGGAGAGTGAATGATTAGGTACAAGTTATGTTTATTCTAATGATGCCACCTCCAAGTGATGTAATGATGGTATTTTATTTCTTATGTTCTTATGTATGTTTGTATGTATATCATTGAAACATACAAGATTCTGAGGGGTTGTTTTCCCTGGGTGGAGTATCTAGAACTAGGGTGCATAGTCTCAGGATAAGGGGGATAAGGGGTAGGCCATTTAAGACCGAGATGAGGAAGAATTTCTTCACTCAGAGGGTTGTGAATCTTTGGAATTCTCTGCCCCAAAGGCTGTGGATGCTGAGTCTTTGAGTATATTCAAGGCTGAGAGAGATAGATTTTTGGACTCTAGGGGAATCAAGGGATATGGAGATCGGGTGGGAAAGTGGAGTTGAGGTCGATGATCAGCCATGATCTTATTGAATGGCGGAGCAGGTGCGAGGGGCCGTATGGCCTACTCCTGCTCTTACTTCTTATGTTCTTATTGCAATGCAACAATGTGTCATGATTTGTTTTACTTCTTTGCAGCGTTTGATGAACCCAGGAGATAAAAAACACAGCTTGACAAGTACTTCACAATAACGCAGCACCCCTTTCAATGATGTTTTCTGTTGGCTATGGGATCGCTTGTGACATGATTGCAGAGTGGGAATAAACCGAATTCTACAGCATCTGCTCTGGTGCGAGGGCTGGTTTATTTAAGATGGACAGCACCTGTTTATGCTTGGCAATAAACATTAGGATTAAAAGCACCTGCAGAACATTGAACGGAAATTACTTTATTATAGGGGGGTGACAAGTTGAACAAAAGATTATTTAAAGGCTGATTAATTGCCATAATTGAAAGCTGCACACCTGGACAGCCTGCGTACAATGAAACGTGCCAGTCAAAATGCGTTTTAAAACGCAGTGAAATAAATAGAAAGACCACCCCAGTGGTAGGAGTGCTGAGAATGACTGAAGTTTCTGACACAAAGCAACAACTCGTTTCCCATTTGTCACGCACTTCTTTAAAGCTGCGGTGGGATTTGTGGTTGGCCTACATAGGCTTTAATCTAAGGAAAAAGAAATTTACACAACATTCCTTTCACATACTCTGACCTCATTTAAACGTTCTCATGTGATTTGAGAGAAGGTACTTCTTTTGTCACGGAATACCTAAAACTGCCATTTCAAAAGTGAAATACGAAAGTTCCTCATCAAAGATGCTGCTTGTTCTTTTGAGTGCTAATTTTTCTATCTTTGCCTTTAAAAAAATGGGCATTGCCATCCTGCAATGTGGAGCATCTTATTTCAATATAATTGGAGTCATATATAGAGGAGGACTATTTGCCCTTATTTGTAGTTTTCTCTGAATAACCTAACAAGCTGGGAGCAACGCCAAAATCTATTGAGGTCTAAGTGGCACCGGTGTGGCCTCACACGATGTGGGTGGAACTTAAGCACACACTGCAAACTCCTCATCTGCACTACAGAACACCTTTCAATCTTTTTAGTTTCAGAAGGGATACAACGGCTTTCCAAAACCAGGGTGAGATGCCAAAGATCGGGGGGATGAAAGGCTCAAATTCACATTTTACAGCGAGCGCCGCTCCCTTCTGCTTTGTCTTCCTGCTGGTTTCTTGCCCTCGTGGTTTTGATCCACAGCAGTCAGTCTGGGGCAATTCATTTAAGCTTCAGCCACGGCGGCCTATTGTTCGGGGGGGATAATACTGTTTTATTGGAGGCCGGCGGTTTCAGGTTCGTCACCTAGTTTTAAATTTACACGGCTCTGATGACTGTAAGTGCAGGTAACAGGGAAAATAGTTTGCGTGAATGGGTCCCAAAGGCAGGCGTCACTCATCATTTTCAGAACTGAAAAGTAAACTACAGTTTTCTGCGCTCAAGCTCAGTCCACAGCCCGATAGTTCATGTTTTAGGTGAGGAAGGAGCAATTTTGGGGCAAGGTCAAAAGCAATACCAAGTTATCTTTGCGAAGGTCTATCAATTTGCTGCATTTAGGCACGTTATTATAGCTGTAATTTGCCTCAGTTACGGATGTGCACCGACAGGGCATTGCATGAGTACTGCAGTGGAGTTTGTTACAGAAATACAACATGTCCTGTCTGCAAACTCCTCTGGGGGTGAAATTGGTCTTCAATGGTAGCACAAAATGGGCCATGACGAATCGGCAGCCCATTTTATACCCTGCCCAATTTTCTCTTTCATTGAATTCAACGGAAAAGAGGCTCCCTGGATATTCTACTTCAAATATATTGAACATTTTGATGATGCAAAGATCTGTAAAAGAGAAGGACACAAAATAGTGTGAAGAGTTAATCACTGATGTTACCAACAAAATGGAAACTGGCCCTTTGATACAGCTGGTTTCAAAGTAACTGCTGCAGTGTCTGTGGAGGAGAAAGATGGTGAGCATTCTACTGTGTTGTATGATTGTGTTGTTAACATTTCCATTTGTTAACACCAAGGACATATGTACAGGTTTTCAATATGCAGAACAAGATTTATCTATTTTTTCAGATCCACCTTGGTTTGACTGAATCAGTTTCCTTCTATTGTGAATGGTTAGTTTCACCTTGAACCCCATTCTAACATGATTTCAATTCCAATCAGATCTGAGCACAGCTCTCAGACTGATTTAAAGCATAACCGTCTCCTATTTGAATTTCAAAGCAACATTTCCATTCAACCCTTATTGTGAGGCTCTGAATCCCTTCAATTTTTTCCAGGTTATTTTCTCCTTTACTTTTACAGGTCTCCTGGGGCCTTGTAATCAACTGTGGCTGAAAGGTCAAATGAGATGATGGCCTCTCCCAGACCTTGTTCTGTGCTGTTCATCAGTGGACCACTAGGAGGTGCGCAAGAGTTGTCCAGTGATAGCTGGCCCTCTGTTTGCTCCTCCCCACTGTGGCAAAGTGCCTGACCTCCATTTGGTGCTTTCCCACAGCGACGGAGCTTAGATTGCCAAGTAACCAGCCTGGAAGGCTGTGGATGCAAAACAGTGAGCCAATGTTTAACTATTCAACAATGCCGTGAAATTCTAACATACTGCGCCACTTTCTTGCTTTTTAATTCAGCTTTTAAATTGATGTCAAGGAGGCTTTAGTATTTTTTTTCAGGGCAGGGTGAGACTTGAGAGCTACTCCTAGGCCCCTGCCTATAATTACTCTGAAACTGGTCAAGTATGTGAGCGTGGCATGGCGCGACTCTTCCTATGGTTCTCCCTGATCCCTGTGGACACATGCCTGGCGCGCACTTAGAACCTCCCACAGCAAGATGGCCCAAGTCGAGAACTTAGCACAGAGAGTATCACTGGCACGAACTCACACCCTATTATTCTGCGGCAAGATGTTCAGGGCTCCAGAGCACTGAGTCACCGTGGCACTCGATTGGCTTCAGTTTCAGTTTAACCAACCCTAAAAACCAACAGCAAAAAGCCACTTGGAAAAAAAATGAAAATAAAAAAAGTTAGGCAAGAATGTCTCTGCCCCTTTAAAAGCTGCACTGTCCACTCCAGATGGATGAGCAGAGCACACTGCGCAGTTCTACTCTGAACAGACGGGGAATTATGCTGGGGTCGTTAACATATATTAACATAGAAAACCGAAGCTTTCATACAGAATATCACATGCTGCATGAATCAGGCAAGCATCTGGCAACAGTAACAACCACCCAGCTTCCAGCCTCTGTCACGTACAGTCCGTGTCGGTCGGTCCGAGTGAGTCACCGATCGAAAATGTAGCCTTGCATGTCACCCCCCCCCCAACAGAAACTTAAGTTTTAGTCAACCGTAGACTGTCTCGTGACTCAGTGTGTTCTTATGCCCGAGATATACCCGAATCTTTCTGGATTAACTTCTGTCTCACTGTGTAAATGGGACTTTAGAGAGCACCCTAACTCTGATTTACCTGATCCCTTGCTCTGACTTACTCATTCCCCTGTAGAAGAGCTTTCTCAGTTGATGCTCAATGTTACACTGTCCAACTTTTCATTGAATTTTGAATCGTAATAATAATAATATTATTATTAACTAGGCCAAATCCTGTGGAAAATTAGTTGGCGATTCTTGTTTGTGAGCAATTCATAAGAGAGCATATTAATCAAACTGAAAGAAATTTCACAGAACACAAACCAAAAAGCATTTCTTTTTCTTAATATTTTCACATTACTTTGCTATGTTTTTCAGAGAGGTAACTGAATTCTGTTTTTCTTTCCCTAGCAACAAAATAATAAGCAGAAGAAAACTAAACATTGCCTTTGCAGTGAAGGGCCCTATTTTCAGAGATGCTTCTTTTTTCACACCACTTTCCCACAAATGGGAACAAAATGGATCATTTTGGTGCTCACGCTCTTCCTCAGCAGTGCAAGTGCTGGCGTTTAAACCAGATGAATTAGAATAATTTGCGAGGAAAGGCCAATGACGGCCAATTGCAAATGCTTAAAATATCAGCGCTCATGAGCGAAATAAAGCAGGTCAGGCCTGCCTGAAGTCATTTTTCAGCGACATGGCCTCTTGAGGAATTTGCATTGAATTGTCCAAAAACCACTCGCAGATTGACTCTGCACAGGAATATGTTCTTGAACATTGGAAAAAGAAAAAGTGCTGTGAAAACATTTTTCTGTAGGTAACTGCGAAGCCTCAACACGGACCATTTACAGAAATAATAAGCTCTGAAAATAGCCGTGTGGAGTCAGAAATGTTTTGAAATTCGGCCCCTCGGTCTCAAGGCAGGGCGAAGTGCAGTTGCTACAATTGATCCATGTGAGACCCATAACAGCCCATTATCAAACCTAATCTGTACATTTGCCTGCACAGGTACAAACTATACAAATCTATATGCCGGCGTTATCCCTGGATTAGGACGAAGACATAATTACTCTGCTAAAAGTGTTATTCTTATGGATTGGGTTTCCGCTTAGATGAGGAGTTCCATACTGGGGAATGCTCTGCTGAAAATGTACGTACTTGGGATCAGAATTCTGCTCTGGGCAGGCTGATGAAAATATTAAAAGTGGGCTCCCAGCGCTATCAATGCTCCCTTTTGGGACTCTGCCTGCGGTGGGTCACAGTGTAGTGTGACTGGCTGTGCTGGCCGAAGACTTAAGATTTATTTCAAATGTCCCACGCTCCTTAATGCAATTGGTCACCCTGCACTGAAGAAGGCAGCCCTTTAAATTTTACCTCCCTCCCCATTGCCCTCCGCACCCCCCCCCCCCCACCGCCCTCCCTCCACTAGGGTTGCCAAGGCTCCAGAATTGGCCTGGAGTCTCCCGAAATGACAGATTAATTTCTAGGACACTGCCGCAAGCAGCCTAGGAGAAACGTCGTCGGGGCATCAACAAATATTGTATGTTTTTTTTCATTTCCTTTGAATACTTCTGTTTATTAGTTATAAAAAAAAATTGAAGATGGGGAAAAGGGCTGTTTGGCTGACAGTCAAGAATCATCCAGTTAGGTAATGAAGAGTTTTTTCGCTTTCCAATCGGCGTGGGAAGGCGGTGCGCCTTGACGATGGGCATGCTGGACGACCAATGGCGGGAGCGTGGGGGCGGAGCAATTGGAGGCGGTCATGTGATCAAACCTCCAGGAATATATCCGACCAGAGTTGGCAACCCTGTCCCTCACCCACCTGCATGGATGCCAGGACCACAATGGCATTCCTGACACCCTGCTTTGCTAAAATATTAATAAGGGGATTATCTTGGGTTACATGCTCCCATCATTGCCCTGCAGTTTGCATACACTCACCCAAATATGGATGGGCATATTGAACACCTGCTGCCATTTCTGGCAGAAAATTCCAGAAATAGCAGCAAAGCTCCCCAGCACAATTCTTGCTCTCATCCGCCCCAAAATGGGCAGAAATAACGATGAAAATCCGGATCATTGGATTCATTTTCCATGGATTATAATTTACTAAAAGTTACTGTATTTTTTTAATTCGTCACAAGATTTTACAGTATAGGCTTATTAAAATAATGCCAGCAACACCTCTCAGACCTAAGAAATCCTCTGTCCTGAAGTTGGCTGTCAGTGAAATCATCACCCTTCACTTATCAGCAATCGTCAGTGTTTCAATTGTCTTTGAGTTAATGACGAGTCAGGTTATAGTCTTAGTGTGGGAGCAGCAGACACTCACTGACACAGACAAGCACAGATCCTGCTGGCCGAGTCACAAGAGAGAATGGTGACAAGATTGCACAGTGTTTTTTCATTCTTCCAACTGTAAACTGACATAATAAAGGTGTCAGCCTTAGCTCAGTGGTAGCATGCTTGCCCGAAGGTTATGGGTTCAAGCCCCACTCCAGAGACTTGAGCACATAATTTAGGCTGGCACTTCAGAACATTACTGAGGGAGTGCTGCACTGTTGAAGATGCCGTCTTTCGGATGCCACGTTAAATCAAGGTGGTCTGTTCTCGCAGGTGGAATTAAAAGTTCCCACAAACTATTCAAAGAAGAGCAGGGGACTTCTCCCAGTGTTCTGGCCAATATTTATCCCTTAACCAACACCAAAAAATCAGATTATCCGGTTGTTTATTTCATTGCTATTTATGGGACCCTGCTGTGCAAAGATTGGCTGTCGTGCTTTCCTACATTACAACAGTGACTATACTTGAAAAGCACTTCATTGGCTGTAAAGCACTTTGGGACATCCTGAGGTCATGAAAGGTGCTATAGAAATGCAAGTTCTTTCTAATAGTAAAGTAGTTTTAAAGCTATAAAATGTCATGAGGAATTTCTTACTCGAAGATTAAATCAACAACCATATTAGAAAGTGAGAAAGAACTTGCATTTATCTAGGACTTTATCATGTTCTCAAGTCATTACAAAGCACTTTACAACCAATTAATGACTTTCAAAGTGCAGTAACTATTGTGTAGGTATATCACAGTTAAATTAGTTTTGAATGGTCTTGATAATAAGATCTCTTCACGGCATATGGGAAGAAAACTTGCAAAACTTACATATTAGGTATTTTTATCCCTTTTTTTATTGAAGCTTGTTTTTTTATAGTGGAGTTTTGAAAACTAACCTCTACAGACATAACCTCATGTTTGTCTTTGTGACAGTAATGAGTCATTTGCACCATATGCACAGCTCCAATCTTATAGACGTGGCCTCACAAAAACTGTTGGCATTAATGGGTTAGTTATACTGCAGCTTTTGGATTGATGTAATGTGGTTTATCATGTCACAGTAATGCAGAACTGAAATGTAACTGAGAGTGAAATCGTCAAATCGCATTATGTCAAGTGTGCGTTACACTTTTCCTTTTCTCAACATCCCCACTGTGTTGAAATCAAGTGTCACTTCACAGCCTCCTACTTTAACTCATTCTTTCCCAGGATCTCAAAGCTGTTAAATTTCCTGCCACCCTCAGTCTTTCCAGCCCCCTACAATCCACAGCCTTTAAATAGTTTGGCATCATTACCTAATCACGTACTGACTCACTTCAGCTTCTTATTTATCATGTTCTACCTTGATGGTGTCCTGCATTATCAGCCTTGGCCTTTACCTTGATGTCTCAGTTTAAAAAAGTGTGTGAGCCTACCTTGAGGAGATAGTCTGACAAAGCTTCAGCTTCTCACTGATATAGCCACAACCAGTTCTGAAGCTGTCTTTTCAACCTTGAAATATAGGAACAAGAGTAGGCCATTCATCTATGGCTAGCCTGCTTTGCCATTTTCTTACCGAACCCACCCCCCTGATCGGAGACCCCCAATGAGGCCTTCGATCACCCCTCCCCCCGCCCCCCCCCACACTCCCAGGCCTCCGATCACCTCCCCCCTAGGCCTCTGATCACCTCCCCCCTAGGCCTCTGATCACCTCCCCCCTAGGCCTCTGATCACCTCCCCCCAGGCCTCCGATTACTTCCCCAGACTTCCAATTCCTTCCCCCCCCCCGCCAGATCACCAACACCACCACCCCCCCGGCCTCCAATCCCTCCACCCCCCCCGGCCTCCAATTCCGCCCCCCCCGCCCCCAGGCCTCCGATCCTTCCACAAGGCCTATCCCGCCTCCCCCCCAGGCCTCCGATCCCTCCAGCAGGCCTTCCCCCCACCTCCGGCCCTCCCCGTGCTGCACCTCCGGCTCCCGATCCTCTTCGGACCCCCACCCCATCCTCCTCCGGCTCCGACTCGAAATAACTAACTACAAATCATCAGTTAGGCAACAACCTTCAGGCATTTTATGCCTTTCAAACAATACACTGTTTAATTATTTACGTTTATCCTCGTACATCAAATGCAGATGTGTAAAGAAAAAAGTGCCCTCCCACACTGACCGATCAATGCCATACAAACTTCAGAAGTCGCACAACACCAGGTTATAGTCCAACAGTTTTATTTGAAATCACAAGCTTTCGGAGCTGCTGCCCCTTCGTCAGGTGAAGTAAAGGAATGTATTCCTTCCTTTACTTCACCTGACGAAGGGGCAGCAGCTCCGAAAGCTTGTGATTTCAAATAAAACTGTTGGACTATAACCTGGTGTTGTGCGACTTCTCACTTTTGTCCACCCCAGTCCAACACCGACATCTCCGCATCATACAAACTTCAGTGCAAGGATTTCTGATCCTTTACTGTTCAGCTAGGTGCATATACAAGGAAAATCATGAAAAGCATGCAGTCTTCTGTAAAGGTTCCCGATACTTAACCACACTTTTTATCTACATACACATACATGCAGGGACCCCTGCCCTGATCTTCTCCCGGCCCGCGATTCTCTTCGGACCCCCCCCCTCCCCCTGATCTTCTCCTGGCCCACAACTTTCTTCAGAACCCCCACCCCCCGATTTGCACATCTGTCTATAGATGTATGTACAAAGCTCCATGTTGCCTCAGCACAGAGCTGTAAACTCACATCAGGTTTACCCAACACTTCAAAAAGTAATTAATTGTGTAAAGCACTTTAAGACATTTCAACATGAAAGGCACTATATAAATGCAAGTGTTATTATGAAACAGGTATTAATATCAAACCAGTACTTGCAGTGTGAAAAAGCCATTACATACCCAAATTGTAGAAGTAGATGAGAGCAATGGCTTCTGAGGTAAGAGACAATAATTGACAGTTTTAGTTAATTGAAGTACATCCTACAATTAGAACTCACAAGCAATTATCCAAATAAATAGAAAAATAAATTGCATAGAAGTAATTACAAAACAGTAATACAATTCAAAGTGGTTCTAATAATGTAACAAACAATGAGGCTGAAACTCAAGTCCCAGGACTGTGTTACTGCCTTTAAATCCAAACATACGATTGGTTTTTCAAAATGTAAAAGAAAATTCCTGGTGTACTGAATTTACGAGCTGCAGTGATATCAGTGTTATGCAAGAAAATGCATGCAATAGCATCACGTGATATGCGATTGTCGCAGATTATTTTGTGCGAGAAGTACAGATCTGTATATGTATTATACTCCCAACAGATTGCCAAATCTATTTTGGATATAGTGTAGTATTGTTCTGCAGCATTTATTACAGCCCCAGAAATGAAGGAGACAGCATTCACTATTCTACTAGAAAATGAGAACTCCCTAACTCTAGCATTGTTTTATACTGCATCAGAGTACAAAGCTGCCCAAGGGGGCTGATGCTGGCAAAAGCAAGGTGACCTCCAAGAGGTGGTAACACTTCATTTTGTCATTGCGCCTCCAGCAGTACAAATGCCTCCTACTGCTGTTCCATTTTTGCTGACGAAATCATTCCGTTTGCTGTTCTCAATGTAGCAAAATATAAAATCACTAAACGATCCATGCATTTAACAGCACAGGCATGGAGTGAAGCTTTGCTTCCATCCCACTCCACAACAGTGCAAGAAAGCAGAGTAACCATCTCTTCTATTCACATTGACTTTGATAGTTATCATGCAGCATTACATACGCAACACAACTTAACACCAGGTTCAATCGCTTTATTAATACAGCATTAATCCTGTCCTTTGAACCATCCTAGTTTTTTTATACATCTGGCAATTTGTCATTCCTCAAACAACTAGTGTGTCAGCTGGTGGAGGGATTATGGTACTGGTTGTGTTCTGGCTCTGACCCACATCTCATGGACATCCCACAGGGACTCCCCGGGGCTTAGATCCAGGGACTATGCCGGCCCTGGTGGAGCCTAACATTTTTTCCCCATGCTGATATCAAACTGGCTCTACACAATTTTTGTCCCACAACCATGCTTCTTTGTTGAAGAACATCAATGGATAGTTGGCCTTCCAGGATTAGAAATTTTCTGGCAGGGTAGTGCGGGATGCATTGAGCACTGTTTCCTTTGATGAAATTAAAGTGACATTTTACCTTTCTTTGATAAACCTAAAACAAATCACAATTACCTTATCTTACATATGCACATTTTTTTCTGTGTCAATTTACCTTGTGAATTATTCCAGTCTATTCTGAGTTTCTATGTGCGTTAGGGAAAAAACCCCAGCAGATTTCAGTAATACTTATCATAGATTAAATGTGCTTAAATTACTTTGACTGTTAGGTCAGGGCTGAAGTAAACAAGATGCTATATGGTCCTGATCCTTCATACTTTTAAAATGTATAGCTGGTGGGGGCGAACAAAAGAAACCCCTGACTGGAATTGTGAAAGATTTAATAATAAGTGTTCTTTAAGTAAATAATTCCCCAGATTTTGTATGTCTTTATGTTGGATTTAAAGGCATTTAGGATACCTTTGCTTAATCTATGATGAGTTATTAATGAACAAAGGTGTTAAACTGATTCATTTACATCAGTATTTAATGGGTTAGTATGTGCTATTGGGAGAAATTGTAGTTATGCTGTAGCTTGTGTTGATTGTGTCACTGCGAGCTAATTAATATAACTGATTATTACTATACACTTGCCACACTGGGGTACGGTAACATAGTGGTTATGTTACTGGACTAGAAATCCAGATGCCTGACTAATGATCCAGGGACATGAGTTCAAATCCTACCACGGCAGCTGGGGAATTTAAATTCAATAAATCTGGAATAAAAAGCTAGTATCAGTAATGGTAACCATGAAACTACTGGATTGTTGTAAAAACCCATCTGGTTCACTAATGGGAAGGAAATCTGCCATCCTTACCTGGTCCTGCTAAAATGTGACTCCAGACCCACAGCAATGTGGTTGACTCTCTACTGTTCAAGAAGGCGACTCACCACCTTCTCAAGGGCAATGAGAGATGGGCAACACCCTCATCCCATGAACAAATTTAAAAAAACAACATGTTTGCATTAGATACATAAGGCTAGATTTCAATAGTTGAAAAATAGTAAACTTAAAGTCGTGTATATGTTTAGAATCTAAATGCAGTAGATTATTCAGTAAATTAGATGCTGTTTTGCTCATTCGCCCAAAAGCAAAATACTGTGGATGCTGGAAATATGAAATACAAACAGAAAATGCTGGAAATACTCAGCAGATCAGGAAGCATTTGTGGAGAGAGAGACAGAGTTAACGTTTCAGATCGATGGCCTTGCATCAGAATAAATGACTAGTTTTTCTACATGTAACTGCTAGAACATACCACTAGTAGCTTAAAAATACATCAAAAGTTATTCCATGTATTCTTTGTTTTAATATTGATTCTTAGTAATATAAAACTATATAATATAGAAGTTGTTATGTGGTCCGTGCACAGTGTTAGAAAATAATTTTTATTCTTTGATGTCAAGCAGAATGCTAAGTGAAATGGTACAGAGGGTGGCATGTCAATTTTATGCTCACTGTTAAATAGCTTTGCAATGACAAATTATGTATATGGAAAACGAATGTAAATATTTCACAGCTTTTGTGCAAGAAAGGATGTATGCCTCACAGGAGATGAAAAAATGTTAAAAACGTGAGTGAAAGTGATATGTTTCCATGCTACGTATTTGAATATCCGTGTATTTCTGTGAGCAGCTTTGGAAGGAAGAAATGGTATTTTACTAGGAGAGAAAAAAAAAGATGCTTTGCAATTGTTGCCTACCTGCAGGTAATTCAACTTGCTCTTTAAGTCATTAAATATTTCAGCGAATGTATGAGAGAATATGGCATGTGGTCGACCTCCTTCCATGGCCATTGAATAAAGCTCCCACAGACAGAATGTAAATGCTCGGCTCAACAGATGCCAGATGTTTCCTGTACCTGTGGTGTCCACAGCAGAAACACAAGCCTTCCCGTCAGGGACGCTGAGCCCCAAGTACGGCCGTCTGTTCGCTATTTATCCTCCCGTCAGCCAGTGAAAAGATCCCACTCACAGGGCTGAGACCTGGGGAGTTGCAGCAAGAGGAGGGGAGCAGGCTGCAAAGTTCACTTCTTAAAATCATTTATCCTTTCTGTTGCAATTCCCCGATGTGTTTCTGTGATCACTATCAAACAGGTGGCGGGAGAAATCTGTAGTCCTGCTTCTCAGAAAATAAAAACTGAAAAGGGCTGGCTGGGCCACAGCGCTCTGCCTGCTAGTTATTTTCTGTCCTGTGTGTGTGATTGAAATATAAAAGCTCTCACTGGGCAATTTAGTACTGCTTATTTAGAATAACATTGAGTATGTATTATTAACCTTTACTTTGACAACGATGTAAATTTACCTTGGGATTATATACTTATAGGTGACTATTATTATAAAGAAAGAAAGACTTGCATTTATGTAGCGCCTTTCATGACCACCGGACGTCCCAAAGCGCTTTACAGCCAATTAGTTCTTTTTGGAGTGTAGTCACTGTTGTGATGTAGGAAACGCGGCAGCCAATTTGCGCACAGCAGGGTCCCGCAAACAGCAATGTGATAATGACCAGATAATCTGGGCTAGAAATTCAGTAGCGCCCAGTTGGGGCACTAACTTTTGAGAAGTTGGAAGTTTAGTGCCAGGTGCTAATCAACCTCGCTGCCCGCTAAATTCAGACTCAGCGCTCAAAGAATGCAGGGAGCACTAAATCAGGCACTAATGGTGTAGGTGAGTGGCGTTAGGCTCCAAGCGATAAGAAATATGAGGTGTTGTGTAATCGGGAGTAGTGAACATTGGTGAAGGTGCCTCCCAGCCAGTAAAGGGGTGGGTCACTGGAGTCAGCACACCAGCCCCCAGTGATTCGGGGAGTGCAGAACGGCGATATGCTGTGGGGTGAAATGCAAATTCCTTTGATGGCCCGCAACACTCTGGGGACTAAGCAGCCTTTAATTGGCTGCAGATACATCTTGCGCTCTCTGCCACTCATAACTGACCTTTGGAACGGAAGTTCCTTGACAGCTGGGGCGCATACCTTTAAGTCGCGCCCCGCCAGCCAGCTGGCTCATGCCACCGCTACCTGGCACTGTTGGCGCGAGGCGGTAAGGCAGGGGGCGCTACTGAAGTTTGCAGATCGGGTGCCCAGCGAGCGTTGCACACTCACTGACGTCACGATCTGCACGACGAAAGGTGCCAAGGTGTTAACTGTTATCGCCGGCGCTGCGGGGCTGGCAAATTTGCCACGTGGCGTGGGATTCGCCCTGCCACGGCGCTACTGCCTAGGCGCCCCGTTAGTGCCCCCGTCAGGCGCTAACTGGGGACGCTAACATGCCGAATTTCTCCCCCTCTGTTTTCAGTGATGTTGATTGAGGGATAAATATTGGCCAGGACACCAGGGATAACTCCCCTGCTCTTCTTCAAATAGTGCCATGGGATCTTTTACGTCCACCTGAGAGAGCAGACGGTGATTCGGTTTAACGTCTCATCCGAAAGACGGCACCTCCAACAGTGCAGCACTCCCTCAGCACTGCACTGGAGTGTCAGCCTAGATTTTTGTGCTCAAATCTATTATGACAAATAACATTTTCTACAACAGAAAAGAACAAATGTTAGAATGTTGGCTCCAAGTGACACCTCTCAATAAAGTTTGAATTACAAGATTGCATTTGATGTAATGTGTATGCCTGTATGATGAGTGAGGAGGGAAGCATGAGCTAACAAGAGGAGGATGGTACGAGCACTGAGCTTGGAGGCCTCGGCTTCACCTTCCCCTACTGCCTCCATGGATGTTTAGACAAGGTGGTCTCATCCAGGGGAGCCGGGGATTTCAATTTTCCATTCAATTCGATTCTGATCCCTTGTAGTAGGAACCATCCTGTCCTGCAAGCAGAGAAATAATCTTGAGATGTTAACCTCAGTACCAGGAAAATTGTAAAAATGCATCATTGGAAAAAAAGCAAGTAAAGACTTGGAAAGCTTTGTTGATTAGGAGAATCATCATGGAGATTGGCGATGGATTGAGATGAGGAACCGAGCACAAAATATAGCTGCATATGTTGATCTACCTTATGTAACTACCCTCAGCTCATCACTCCCCAACATCTTCCAAATGATGAAGACGTTGTTAGATAATCAGGCACAATGGCCACGATTTTGTAAATAGATGCGGGTTGGGAGCAGGTCAGGTGGTTTCCGGCTTCCAGTCCCACCCCCAACTACATCCGGCCCACGGACGTGATTTTACATTGATTAACCTTGTTAATCCCACCCTGCGGGCTTGCCGGCCAATTAAGAGGAAGCCGGTCAGATGATGTCATTTGATGATGCGTCATCTGCCGGTTTTCTTAAAGGGACCACGCACTATTTTTCTTTGACAGCTCATTTCTCAGTGTTTGACAGCATTGAGGTGCTGCAAACACTGACAAACACTGAACAAAGGTGAGTTCTTGCACCCAGGCTCTCCAGTGACTCCCTCCATAGGCTAGAACAGATGGCAGCTGCAAGTGAGGTTACAGAAGCGATCTGTCACTGGTGAGAGAGATTCTCCCAATGAGGTGGGACTAGACATCAATTTCAAAACTTGTAACCTACAGAAATGTGTAAATACATTAAAAATGATTTTCCCAACATTTTCTTACCTCTGAGACTCACCAGTGCACCATTGGATCCTTCACACCACTTCTGCAGCTGTCATCGATGCAGAAACATTACAGCAGACTCACAACACGCCACACTTACCTGGCGTGGTGTCCGGACGTCGGGAACCCCGAGGCAGAAGTGGCAAAATTAAAAAAGAGCCTGTTAACTACTATCAAGTACTTGTTAACAGGAGGTAAGTGGCTTTAATCCTCTTCCCGCCGCTAGGTGTCGGGTCCATGCGCAAATCGGGGACTCAACACTTGGGAAAATTGTTTGGAGGCGGGATCGAAACCCGCAGTCAAGCAAAATGATTTTGACCCTTGACCCGCCTCCAAACCTGCCCTCTCAGTGCCGATAAAATCGCGGCCTATGTCTTTAAATATCATTTGGGTTCAGGCCTGTTGAATCAGACACAAATACATATATAGGCCCAGATTTTCCGGGGCCTACGACCGCGTATGCACTGTAAGTGCCTTGTAAGTTTTGGGTTTCTGAATGTGATGCACATGCGTGAAAACCTGGAACTTGCGATCTGTCAAGTTTCAGCTTGACAGATCCACCGAGTCCCTGGGAAATGGACATTCGCTGGTGGACAGTTGGGCCATTTGCCCAAATACTACCCAACGAATGTCCGTGAAACTCTTATGCCTGGTAAAAGCAGGCGTAAGAGTTTAAGTAAATATTAAAATAATTTAAAAAAATTATTTAAACATAAAAAACCTTTCAGTTTAGGTTGTTTTTAGCTCCTTTAAAACGTTTACATTTATTTTTCCAAAAAAAAAAATTTTGTTTTAAATGTTTAATTAAATTGCATTTTAATTAATTTTGAATATGTAATGATTTATTTTTATTTAACTGGTGTGTAATTGTGTATTTTAGGGGATTCCTATTCATGTTTATGGGGATGGAATCCTCATAAGCATAATGGGGATCCCTCTTTTTGATTGGTTGGCCTGGCCCACGTGATCCTAGGGACGCTTGCGAACTGAGTGCGCCCCTGGGATAGGTGGGCCTTTACTGCGTACGCGTAGAGGCCCAGGAGCGCAAGTGTTCGAACCTCCGGGACCATCAGATAGGTTCGTACATTTCTTGCGGTTCGGAGGCATTCGTCCGCGGAGAGCCTCTGACCTGCAAATTCAGGCCCAGTGGTAATTTATAAATCAATTTAATTATTACTTATGGCAGACTTCATGTCTGTCAGCAAAGCAGGCAACATTGACCATAGCAGTAAGGCATCGCACTACATTCCATTATCAGATAACTTTAACTCACAGGATACAGTAGTTATCTTTATCGTGGCAGCACGCCCAGTCTTTATTCTGTGGAGGATTCATCGCTGCTCCCAGTCTAGGTGCAGACCCTCTGTCTTTATACCTTTATTACTTGAAGAAAGGATGTCATGTCTGAGAAAATGGTTCCCTTTTGCTAAATTAACATTCTGGTATCCTTGCAATTTGTATCAGTAAGGACTAGTTATCCTATCACTCAACACATTCTTCCTGCAGTCAATTGTTGTTCAACCATGTGGATCTGCTAACCATAAGTCGTGGTTAATATTCATTCTTGGGAACCTGTCACCTTCCTGGTCTGCCTGTCTCATCCTGTAGTGCAATATTTCATTGAAACGACATACCCTACTTGTTTCTCTAACCGCAACACTCTTATCATCTTCTAATCACAGAGTCCACTTTCTTTGTCATTCATTTACTCGTAAACCATCTGTTTAAACCACTACCTTACATACGACTGCAAAACAGTAATTGGGCACTGATTAGTTACTTTAAGACATTGCGGCTTAATGATCATATTATCATTTTCGACAAATAAAAGTTAAAAATTTACACTTATATAAAGCAAAGCATAGCAATGCTAAACTGGCAGATTCCCTCATCAACCAAATCAGCTCCAGTAATTCTGCTGCTGCTCGAATTAACCCTTTCCATACTGGTCTATTACAGTGTCACATACATCTCCATATCTATTATCCATCAGAATTGACCTATCTCTCAGGATAAAAGGTTAACTACCCCAAAACAGAGGGCATGTCCCTCATTTTTTTTAAATTCGTTTATGGGATGTGGGCATCGCTGGCAAGGCCAGCATTTATTGCCCATCCCTAATTGCCCTTGAGAAGGTGGTGGTGAGCCGCCTTCTTGAACCGCTGCAGTCCGTGTGGTGAAGGTACTCCCACAGCGCTGTTAGGTAGGGAGTTCCAGGATTTTGACCCAGCGACGACGAAGGAACGGCGATATACATATCATATATATATGATTTTGATGGAGTGATTTGTATTGTAGATAGAGGAAGTGGGAGGGGGAATATATTCATTTTTCTAATGCTTGCCCTCTCTAGGAATGATATGGGAAGGTTATTTTGTCAATAGAAAAAGCAAGAAAGCAAGAAAGAAAGAAAGAAAGCAAGAAAGGAAGGAAGGAAGGAAGGAAGGAAGGAAAGAAAGAAGGAAAGGAAAGGAATAAAAGGGAAGGAAAGGGAAGGAAGGAAGGAAGAAGGAATTGCTTTTATATAGCGCCTTTCACAACCTCAGGACTTCCCAAAGTGCTTTACAGACAATGAAGTTATTTTGAAGTGAAGTCACTGTTCTAAAGGAGTATAATAAAGCATTAGGATGTCCTATTGCCAGGGGTGAAGGGCACAGAGAGAAACCTGAGAGCAGATTGCACTAATTCTTTTCGCAATGGAATTCTGCGGAGTGTGAAAGAATAGAGAACGTAAAAAAAAATTAAAATCCCTCCCCAAAATTGTTTATCTCCTTCAAAAAGACACAGGCCTACCCAACACAACCACTACTGTCTGCAAAAGGTGTGAACTCTATGGCCCACTCACCCATTCATTTCCACCTAAAAAAACAGCTGAATGGAACGTTTTTGTTTCGACACGCTCCCTAAGCGAATGTAAGGTTTGTGGAACTTATCTAAAATGTTCAGAGGAACCTTCCTTACGACAGTAATGTATTCTTCTTCTTTGTTATTAAAATGGCAATAAATAAAAAAAGGGTTACGAATGCATGATCTTGTACTGTAATTCATTGCAACTTTGAATAACTAATCTGCTTTTGTATTTATAAATTGGAATTTATTGCACAAAATGGAAAAATTACCAATCTTTCCTTTAGCAGTTCATAATATATTTTCTTATCAAATTGACAAATAATGATACACAATTTTCATTATAAATACTGAATTATGAATAAACGGGCCTCGGATTATTTTACAAAATGTAATTTTTACTATTCAATACAAAGCAGAAAAAAAAATTCGAAAGATAAAATTGAAATGCACCTAATGATTATAAATGTTTCTGTTCAGCCGTTGTTTGGCTGCTGTCACTGAGTCCATCAATAAAGCTCATCAACGCACCAGTTCTCATGCTGATTAGAGGGCCATCCCATAATATGGATGGAATAGCCGAGCAGCTCGCCAGATGCTGAGGTCTATAGGCACCACAGGGGAAGTCTATATTAAAAAATGTAACTGTTAGTCTCGAGTGGCCCTCTCCTTGTAATAGAGATACCCTTCATTAACAGAAAATGCTGGAAATACTCAGCAGGTCAGGCAGCATCTGTAGAGAGAGAAACAGAGTTAACGTTTCAGGTCGATGACGGTCATCTAGGAAGATAGAGAAATTAATGTCAATGAAGGGAAAGACGGAAATGGAAGGCAATAAATGACCGAGAGAAAAGGAGAAATGAAGGGGTGATAGAAGGGGGGCAGAAGCTGTGAGTGTTAATTTGTGATCGGGGAAGAAGAACCAACTAGGGAACAGACTATTTTAGATCTAGTATTGTGCAATGAGAAAGGGTTAATGAATAACCTTGTAGTAAAGGGGCCTTTAGGGAAGAGTAACCATAATATGATAGAATTTTATATAGAGTTTGAAAGTGATTTAGTTAAATCCGAAACTAGGGTCTTAAATCTAAACAAAGCAAACTGCATAGGTATGAGGGGCGAGTTGGCTAAGGTAGATTGGGAAACTACATTGAAAGGTATGACAGTAGACAAGCAATGGCTAGCATTTAAAGAATTAATACATAATTTAAAACAAATATACATTCCTTTAAGGCACAAAAACCCCACAGGAAAAGTGGTCCAACCATGGCTAACAAGAGAAGTTAAAGATAGTATTGGATCAAAGGAAGAGGCTTATAATGTTGCCAAAAAGAGTAGTAAGCCTCAGGATTGGGAGGATTTTAGAAATCAGCAAAGGAGGAGCAAGAAATTGATAAGGAAAGGGAAAATAGAATATGAGAGTAAACTAGCGAGAGACATAAAAACAGACTGTAAAAGCATCTATAGGTATGTAAAAAGGAAAAGATTAGCAAAAGTAAACATGGGTCCCCAACAGGCTGAGACAGGAGAAATTATAATGGGGAATAAGGAAATGGCAGCAAAATTAAATAAATACTTTGTGTCTGTCTACACGGAAGAAGACGCAAAAAACTTCCTGGAAATAGTGGAGAACCAAGTGTCTAGCAAGAATGAGGAACTGAAAGGAATTAGTATTAGTAAATAAAAGCACTGGAGAAATTAATGGGACTGAAAACCAATAAATCCCCTGGACCTGATGGCCTACATCCTAGGGGTTTAAAAGAGGTGACTATAGAGATAGTGGATGCATTGGTTGTCATCTTAAAAAATTCCATAGATTCTAGAACGGTTCTCGCGGATTGGAAGGTAGCAAATGTAACCCCACTATTTAAGAAAGGAGGGAGAGAGAAAACGGGGAACTACAGACCAGTTAGCCTGACATCAGTAGTAGGGAAAATGCTAGAATCTATTATTAAGGACGTGGTAACAGAGCACTTAGAAAATAATAGGATTGGGCAGAGTCAACACGGATTTATGAAAGGAAAATCATGTTTGACAAATCTGTTTTTTGAGGTTGTAACTAGCAGAATAGATAAGGAGGAACCAGTGGATTTGGTGTATTTGGATTTTCAGAAGGCATTCGATAAGGTGCCACACAAGAGGTTATTAAACAAAATTAGGGCTCGTGGGATTGGGGTAATATATTAGCATGGATTGAGGATTGGTTAACGGACAGAAAACAGAGAGAGTAGGAATAAACGGGTAATTTTTGGGTTGGCAGGCTGTAACTATTGGGGTACCGCAAGGATCAGTGCTGGGGCCTCAGCTATTCACGATCACAATGATTTTGATGAGGGGACCAAATCTAATATATCCAAGTTTGCTGATGATACAAAGCTAAGTGGGAATGTAAGTTGTGAGGAGGATGCAAAGAGGCTATCAACAGGCTAAGTGAGTGGGCAAGAACATGGCAAATGGAATATAATGTGGAGAAGTGTGAAGTTATCCACTTTGGTAGGAAAAATAGAAAAGCAGAATATTTTTTAAATGGTGAGAGATTGGGAAATGTTGGTGTTCAGAGGGACCTGGATGTTCTTGTACACGAATCACTGAAAGTTAACATACAGGTACAGCAAGCAATTAGGAAAGCAAATGTTATGTTGGCCTTTATTACAAGAGGATTTGAGTATAAGAGTAAAGATGTCTTACTGCAATTACATAGGGCCCTGGTGAGACCACACCTGGAGTATTGTGTACAGTTTTGGTCTCCTTACCTAAGGAAGGATATACTTGCCATAGAGGGAGTGCAACGAAGGTTCACCAGACTGATACCTGGGATGGGGGGATTGTCCTATGAGGAGAGATTGAGTAGACTAGGTCTATATTCTCTAGAGTTTAGAAGAATGAGGGGTGATCTCATTGAAACATATAAAATTCTTACAGGACTTGACAGGATAGATGCAGGGAGGATGTTTCCCCTGGCTGGGGAGTCTAGAACCAGGGGTCACAGTCTCAGAATAAGGGGTTGGCCATTTAGGACAGGGATGAGGAGAAATTTCTTCACTCAGAGGGTGGTGAATCTTTGGAATTCTCTACCCCAGAGGGCTGTGGAGGCTCAGTCGTTGAATATATTCAAGACAGAGATCGATAGATTTTTGGATATCAAGGGAATCAAGGGATATGGGGATAGTGCAGGAAAGTGGAGATGAGGTAGAAGATCAGCCATGATCTTATTGAATGGCGGAGCAGGGTCGAGGGGCCGACTGGCCTACTCCTGCTCCTATTTCTTATGTTCTTAGGAACTGGTGAGAGCCTCTGTGAATTTGAATGAGCTGGGCTTGCATTATCAGGTGAGGTCAGCTCAGTGGAGTGTAGATATGATTTGCTGTGGGGTTTCTTCCAGTGCATTTTGAGCCATTTTATAAAGAAAGAAAGACTTGCATTTATGTGGAGCCTTTCATGACCTCAGGATGCCCCAAAGCGCTTTAGAGTCAATGAAGTACTTTTGAAGTGTAGTCACCGTTGTAATGTAGGAAATGCGGCAGCCAACTTGCACACAGCGAGGTCCCACAAACAGCAATGAGATAATGACCAGATAATCTGTTTTTCAGGTGTGGGTTGGGGGCTAAATATTGGCCAGGACACCGGGGAGAACTCCCCTGCTCTTCTTCGAAATAGTGGCATGGCATCTTTTACATCCACCTGTTAAACGGGAAACACAACCAAATTGGGGGCAGTCATAATGGAAAGGATTTACTTTTATTCTTAATTTATAAATATCAATCCTGGGGTGATTTTCAAGCTTTCTCCAATCATGTGATGTGTCAAGAGTCTTGTACGAGTGGAGTGGACATTGACCTAAACAATCCAGTTTCAAATTACTTCAGATGATAAATAAACTCACGGAGGGGATTAAAATTAGCAAGAGCTGACCTTAGTTTGACTTGAAGTGCAGCATTTACAAAAAAGGGTTTACCACTGGGATGAACATCTTCAGATAATTTTAATGTGTGAACAGAAGGTATTACTTACATTACCTGGGGCTAATTTAAGTTCAGTTCTCCAGAGGTGAAGCCGGGTGTCCAAAACAATTTAATTAATTTAAACCTCCACCATTATCATGGTTTAGGATTTCTTCATCCACGATATTATTCAGAGAAACAGCAGAACAGAAGAAAATATCTGGCCCTGAATTTCTTCATTGGCTTCAGCACTTATGCTGTTGTTACGCCGTTACTGTGCTAAACACGTATTTCCTCGACCTTCTTAACAGTGCAAAGCTTACACCCATCAAAGCCCCTCTGGGCTCATTTGCACAGCTGTGCTTGTTCAAATACACACAAATCTCCGAGGTTTACACCGCTCCTCCAATCAATGTAACTTTATATCCTCCCCAAAAAGCGGTCTGACAGCTCCCACAGCACTTCAGACAGGTGTACCCCTTGGGTGCTCGAGGCCCCACCTGATACAATTCAGGCAGGCCTGTAAATTAGGTGCACAGCATAACCACTGAAACAAGAGGCTGCTTACCTATGCAAATGGGGATCCTATGCCAGCTGTAGGTCCCCATTTGCAATGGGCAGAGCGTACACTGCCACAATCCTCCTCCTTTGTAACAGGCGGTGAGTGTCCTAACCAAGGGTCCTTAAAGGGACCACTGGAGGCTGCTCCAGAAAAGGCCTAGAAATTTTGGAGGGGGAATTTTTGTGGGGCCAGGAGGAGCAGGAATGTAGCCTGCTGCTGGCCGTTGGTTGGGCCCCCATCCCTGATGTGCCGCCCCCACCCACCAATTTGTTTACTAATCATTTCTGGTTTGGCTTGCCCATGGAGCAGCACGGTGTGGCGAGCTGCACGGTGTGGCGAGCGGCTCGGTGTGGCGAGCGGCTCGGTGTGGCGAGCGGCACGGTGTGGCGAGCGGCACGGTGTGGCGAGATGCACGGTGTGGCGAGTGGCACGGTGTGGCGAGCTGCACGGTGTGGCGAGCGGCAAGGTGTGGCGAGCTGCCTGCTAGCTCTCATTACTCTGATGGGGCCTGAACCTGAAAACGGTTCCAGCCTCCCGACACCGACTTTGGGCCGGGCAGCACAGCCGCTCTTCCGACTTCACATCTTTTTTGGGTCGAAGTTGAAAATTCCCCCCATTGTGTTGGTGATATCTTCACACGTTACATAATGTATGCTTATAACGTGCATACGACTGCTGCAACCAAAGGAATCGCTGAAGGTCGGTGCTAACTTATAGGGAATTACCTGTTTCTTTTCCCTACAATTTGCTCCAGAACAGAATACAATGATATGGAACAAACAAGCTAGGGGACCAATCTACTCTCTTGCAGTTTAAAGTATGAATGAAATATTGACTAATTTGGATATTAATGGTAACTTTGACAAATGTAATTTAAGTCACAAACTTGTAATGTTGGGGTATGCATGCGTGCCATATATTTCATTTGCACTTTATTTTTCACCTTTGTGGCTTATTTTGAGACAATGTTATGTTCTGAATTTTTAGGCAGCTTGTGGAATATACTGCATTTGGATGATTCGGTGATACGGTTTGCAAGCATTTCTCAATCTGAAAAATGGACCTTGAAAGACCAAATTTGCCTTCTTCTTTCCAAACATCATGACGTAATTTCTGAGTAACAGTTAATCTGCTAACTTCTGCTGTCATACAATAATGGAAAATGTGCATAAATTTATTCCTGCAGCACAGTGTACGGGGTCACTGCTAGGAGCAATTGATAAATGCTGTTAGAAATAGCCAAGTTACGACTATCTCTGGTCACTTTAAATAATCAGGTTCGAGTGCAAACCAATATGGTGGGTATATTGTGCTTAATCAGAGTTTAAGACGGAATATAACACATTAGTTATACAGCAAAAACATACGACTGTGACAAGAAGCTGATACCGATCTGATCGGACAGACGGTTGACACACGTGAGCAATTCTCTTCTTCCTTTCGTCTGTGAGTACAAACTCTCTCCCTCTCTCTTTCGTATCCGTCTGTGTGTACAAGCTTTTGGGAGGTCACTTTTATTCTACTTTTAGGAGTAGGCCTGAACCTGGATATTGACAAGACCTTTTGACCTATAGAAGTTCTCCTAAAACCTTAATATCCAATGGGACTTCTAGTTCTTTGTCTCGATCCTTATGTCAAAACCCACCCTAAAGATATCTACGATTTTGGCCACATGTCTTTCTCTGTTTATATTTTCCCAGGGTTTCCTTCCTGTGGAATTCGTGTCTTATCTCTTTCGTCTGTATCCTTCTTTGATCTCAAGAGGCCCAATGAGAAACCTGTTCGCTTCAGAGTGTTACCTCCTTTATGACGTAGCAAATGTTTACGTTAACTTCCCCAAACTTCCTTCCTTTATCTTCGCAAGCAGTTCTGTTAAGCCAACTTCAAATCCTACCTTAGCATTATACATAAAATATATAAACAAGATTCAAGTCTTAACTTAAAAACAACAGATAATCGCTTAGCAACAGGGAGATTATACCTCCGTAGGAGACCAAAACATTAGCACTTCTAAGCATTTATCTGTCCCAACGAGATTTTCTGTCTGCAATTCGAACATACCCATTTAAACACAGCATTTTTTGCGTCACAGTTTTAATCGCATAACCATATACATTTTTAGGCATCTTTAGTTTCTAACATGCTTTTCCTATTGATTCCCCAGCCAACAGACAATCAAATTGTTTTACAATGTACCAATATGAAATTGTTTATAAATAAATATGGAAGGTGAGTAAGGATTGTATTAAATGTAGTGGCCTTTTAGGCTCTTAGATGTACAAAATGAAGCCTAGGTGACCTATTTGCAAGATTTAGGAATGACTTCCTTAGCAAATGTGGTAGTACATCAACCACGTTTATTTTCCTGCAATATGTTTGTGCATTTCTTCTAGAATCCTAGAATCATACAGCACAGAAGGAGGCCATTCGGCCCATCGTGCCTGTGCCTGTGAAAGAGCTATCCAATCAGTCCCATTGGGATTAGGATAAGTATGAACCTGAAGAAAATCTGCTGCCAACAAAAAGGAAAAGTATCATGAGTTGGGTCACTGAGTGGGAGGATGCACCTCTCAATTGCTGAGCTGTGCCAGCAGGAATGTGGTGGGTGGTGACTGGACACAGAAGGATTTGACCAGAGTGGTGAGGGTAAGGGATAGGAAATCAGATGGAGGTAGCCAAAGAGGGCAGTGGTGGACATTTGGAAATGGATTGCATTCACCTTTAGCTTACCTGTGTCTTTTTGTTGATTTCTTGCTTGCTTTCTTCAGTTTTCCCCAAATAAAAACTGATTTTTTACTGATTTTCTCCAAATCTACCTGGGTTTTTGGAGCTCAAAATTTCCCCCTAATTTTTGAAGCTAAAAATAGAATTTGAAAAACACCCCCCCAAATTTTTTTTTTACATCAGTAATAAAAATAACTTTAAAGATCCTTAGCTGTAAATTAAGTAGTCATTAAATATGGCGACCGGACAGTGTAGGCCATTTGCAAACTGCCCTTTGGCCTCCGAAAATTCACCCTGATGAGTAAGACATGTTCGTCTGAGGATGAGGCCATAGTAAGCATTGGGGCCAGATCAGAGGGAGTGGAAAGATGTCCCATCCCTCACCTTGATAAGCACAAAATAGTCATCACAAAGCTTAAAATCAAACAACAGGAAGTTTGTTAAGCTCTGAATCAGTTGTTAGCTACAGATATCACCTATCAATTCCTTTGCATATAGCAACTTCCACAGAAATTTTAGATGCAGGTTAACACTGTGATCAAAGTGCCTACCTCCAATACTGGTAACTTTCTTTATATTGCATTTCACCCGATGTATTTTCAGAATAATTATAAGGACTAGGAGAATAAATAGTTACAAAATGACCCACTCTCTCTCTCTCACACAGACCCACCTAAAAAAATTATTTGGGAATTAATTCTTAAATCTAATTTAGGAATTAGAGTTCTGATAAATCGTTGAAGCTCTGTGAAATGTCATCTAAAAAAACATGGACAGGTGATACAAACATAAATACAACAGAGCCCAAACAAAGATCTGAAAAATCTGAACATTAATCATTGGCGGTGTTTCAGACAGTGTTACAATTCATTACATCACATTCCGGAGCTAATAGAATGAGTAACTGTCTCTATCTAATCCCCTTAAGCTGAAGCAAACAGGCCCTGTGCCCGTTTGCATCAACCATAAGATTTTCGTATGTAATTGCTGGGCAGTGGGTGGGCAATTAGCTGAACTCTGCGCCAGCATTTGGGATTTTCAAGGCGGTGTGGCTCATCTGTCACGGCGTACCTTGACAGATGGCAAGTTCGGGATTCAGCGCATGCGCTTGAAATCCCGAACTTGCGGTCAATTTCAAAGGCGGTATGATGGCATCCTCTCCGAGAACGCCGTCATACCCACCGCAATATCTGCCCCTTTGTAATCCAAGATTTCATCTATCACAGTAATAACTTCTGAATTCTTTGGTAGATTTTAAACCAAATTTAGTGCATGAAATGTTCAAGGGATTAATACTTTGATGAGTTTGGTACTGGGCAGTTCCAATTGCCTGTGGATAATTCTGGATACAGTTTGGCTCTTAATAGTCATTTTAAACTTGAATGAGTATATCTTGACAAGATTGAGGATCCCTCTGTGACTGACTGTACCTTTCTGCAGTGTTTCCAGATTAAATTGACAGAGCCAGATTCAAACATTAATGGTTCTTTCCATACTTCAGTAGTTCAGAGAACACTTGTGCACTTCATACAAGATTTATTTTCGTTGTTGGAAAAGGAATAAATGACTTTGCTGAGCTTGCTTCCCTTGAATTCTGGATTCTGATGGCTGATAATTGAGCAGTGTTGATACAGGTCATGAGGAATCTGCAGTCCTGGCTGTCCCACACTGACATTATGTACACAACCAACAATTAAAGGAAGAAATCTGAAACTCAGGAAAATCGTCAATTTTGGATTTCAATTTATGTTTCAATTTTGAATGCCATGTCTTAATGTGGGGTCTTTATTTTTATTTGTGTGTCGGCTCTTCATACTTTTTCTTGTGTTTACTAAATATAGGTAACTGTACATTATAGTTTTAGCTTCCACACATTTATTCAGCACCACCCACCTTTCTGAAAAGTCTGCATTGTGCTGTCAGTCACTAATTGTGTGCTAGTTCTGTGCCACACAGTAGCTCATTCGCCATAATCTGACAGCACAGTGGAGGTTTAATCATCGGGCCAAATTTGTTGAAAGCAAATTCTGCTACATTAATAGCCAACTGGTTTACAGATCTGATAGCTTAAATCAAATACCCCTACATTAATAAAGTATAATCTTCTAAATAAGCTTATATTTTACCCTTCCTTCTCAAAGGGAGGCCTGAGACATTATAATCCATAATTATATCTCTCTGTGTAACCGTCCAAATTTCTGAAATCTTTAGCAACTTTTCAACCAAATTGAATGCATAATATTAAAAGGGTTTAAGACTTTGATGAGCTTAACATTGAGCCAAATCCAATTACATGTGCATTTATTGCCAACACATTAGATAATATTTTAGATGTGATTAAAATTGATGTAATTTTGAAGTGACTCATTTTACACCCAAATTTGGTATGAGGATGGCGGCAGCACCTCGACTAATTGGCGTGCCGGCCTCCTTAGGATAGCGCTGATGAACTGTGGGCACCAGTCAATGACAGAATATAGGAGGTAATTCCATGACAGATTATTAGAGGTAATTCCATGACAGAATATTGGAGGTAATTCCATGACAGAATAATCATGCATGAGCCCTGGATGGAGTAGACTTGCTGCCAGAATTGCCTTTTCTCACTCTGCATTTTCTTATATTCTTATTTTGAAATTATGACTCATGTAACAACTCGCCATAAACAGTTTTTTATGAAGGTGGTTACAGATGCCAATGCAATGAATACCACCATTTAGTTTCATACTTGTCACAGCACACCACCTATGTAGAGGTCTATATCCTTAATACTCTTTCTGTAATTGATGAATTTTACACACACACACACACACACACTGGCAAATAAGAATTGGACAAGGACAATTCTGGGATTTGGAGTACAGGGAAAGGTGCCAAAATATCAAGGGGCCCACAACCCCTCATCCCCTCTCCCATTGTGGCTACACACACTCAAAACTGTGTATTTTCATGGAGATATTGGCTCGGATTTTGCGGTCAGTGGCAAAGGAACGGCACTCACCGCTGACCTCAAAAAAAGCTGCCCACAAAGATTTAGTGGACTCTAGGGTGTAGATTTCCTCTATTCTGATGGCACTTTGAATTTGGCGCCATTTATAGAGGGTCTATGGTGTCCAGCAGGGGCAGGCTGCAGGCAGGCTGATCAGCCAATCAGATTGAAAAATTCTCACAGACAGCAAAGCAACATTTTAATCAGTGTACAGAAAGCAAAATAAATATTGAGACATACACATGTGGTTAAGGGAGAAGCTGAAATATCATAAACAAACTTAATAATATATATATTTGTATTATTTTAAAAATCATGCAAATTTTATATGTTCTTCTGAGGGAATGAGATGCCACACTTATAAAATTAGTTTTTCAGGGCCAGAGAGGTTGTTCAGCAGTAATTATGATTTAGTACGCTGTTAAAAACTCAGTTACTCCTGACTGAACAAGGCTTAAAATTTTCCTTGTTTTTTACAGCGAGAATAGTGTGTAAAAAGTTGAAGTTCACATTAAATTACTGATTCTGTGCTGATTGCATCTGTGAAGACTGCAACAGCCCACCCTGTGGAGGAGCAGGGTATCACTAACAGCAACTTCCGGATTTCCGCATTCAACTGCGCAAGTGCGGACGCCAGAAGTTGCTGTCAGTTTTACACAGTAATGACGGTGAGCACCGACAGTTTCGCCATCATTACAACCGCAAGTTCCGGGCCAATATTATAGAAGCCAAATTACTGTCTGGGATAGAGCAATGGAGAATATTTATAATACCAGAGGTCTGCTTCATGGAAACTAAGTTGATCTTGTAGATTTATTTAAGGCTAGATCCCATTGTGATTTCAACATCTGTCATTATAAGAATAGTCTTAGAGTTGGAATTTGTAGCTCCTGATTTATCAGTGCTAACTCCCACTTAGTATTTTTCCATAATACCGCAAATAGGATTTGGCTGTACACGACATAGGATTCGGCTGTACCGGTGCAGTGCTCAGCATTCTGAATACTCTGAAAGCCATTTAAAATGATACACCATTTGAACTCCAATCCTTATTCCTGCAAATTCCAACATAGAATATTATAAAGTAAAATTGGAGAAATGGGTCAAGGCACAGAATATTTGTAAATCCATGGTATTCTCAGAATGCGCGAATATTAAACATAGAAACATAGAAACATAGGAAACTAGGAGCAGGAGTAGGCCATTTGGCCCTTCGAGCCTGCCCCGCCATTCAATATGATCATGGCTGATCTTTTATCTCAATACCATATTCCCGCTCTCTCCCCATACCCCTTGATGCCCTTTGTGTCTAGAAATCTATCTATCTCCTTCTTAAATATATTCAGTGACTTGGCCTCCACAGCCTTCCGTGGTAGAGAATTCCACAGGTTCGCTACCCTCTGAGTGAAGAAATTTCTCCTCATCTCAGTCCTAAATGTCCTACCCCGTATCCTGAGACTGTGACCCCTCGTTCTAGACCCCCCCAGCCAGGGGAAACATCCTCCCTGCATCCAGTCTGTCTAGCCCTGTCAGAATTTTATACGTAATAAAGCAGTAACACATTCCAATTCTGACGTTTTGCTGTGATACCACTGAAATAGTAAAAGAGCAAAGCACAATGTACTAGAAATGGGCAAGGGGTGGGCGGAGGTGAATCTGCTGCAAAGTAAAATTTAACAAAAACCGCAAGACAGAAATGGCTTCGAGCATACATACACTGCCCAATTTGGAATTGAGCCCCATAGAATAGGAAGGTTTCAGCTTCAATGCCTGGGTCCAGGCTGAACCAACTGATGTCAACCTGGCAGGATCCGGGAATATTACAATTGTCTGCAGCACCGCTGCGCTAGGGATGGAAAAGAAAAACAGCCTGAGCTCCCAATACTGACAGCAGTGTAGGAAGCCCTACTGGAAAGGGCACATGTGTGAACATTGGGTGGGGACAGGGTCAGCCTGAGAGTATGATGCTGCAATAGGCGGTCAAAACTCACATATTGAACTCATGCATGAAAAAATCCACTACCGCCCATTTTGCACCCCTGTCAAAGTTGAATTTCACCCCCTCCCCCCACCACCCCACCATGAGGCAGCAGGAAATAAAACTGGAAAAGAGAAATGGGAGCACAGCAATATTTATTTGGAGAGTTCAGTCAAAGATTTTCATTCCTTTCTGTCAGTTCATTAACTATTCTTACATTGAACTTTGACACCTCTCACTTCCTCCAAATAAAAGGTGTCGCTATGGGAACCCATATGGGTTCTAGCTCTGCCTGCCTTTTCGTGGGATATGTGGACATTCTTTGTTCCAGCCCTACTCAGGTCCCCTCCCTCGCCTCTCTCCCCAGTACATTGATGACTGTATCGGTGCCGTTTCCTGCTCTCGCCCCGAACTGGAAAATTTCATCAACTTTGCTTTCAATTTCCACCCCTCCCTCGCCTTCACATGGTCCATCTCCGACTCTTCCCTTTCCTTCCTCGACTTCTCTAGCTTCATTTCTGGGGATAGGCTGTCAACCAATATCTATTATAAGCCCACCGACTCCCACAGCTATCTTGAATGCACTTCTTCCCACCCCGCTTCCTGTAAGGACTCTATTCCATACTCCCAGTTTCTCCGTTTCTGTCGTATCTGCTCTGACGATGCCACCTTCCATACCAGTGCATCGAAATGTCTTCCTTTCGCCTCAACCGAGGATTCCCCTCCACCATCGTTGACAGGGCCCGCGACTGTGCTCATCCCATTTCCAGCACTTCTGCTCTCACCCCTTCCCCTCCCTCCCAGATACATGATAGGTTTCTCTTGTCCTCATCGTCCACCCCACCAGCCTCCACATTCAACCGATCATCCAATTCCACCACCTCCAGCGCAATGCCACCACCAAACACATCTTCCCCTCCCCTTTTAGCATTCTGAAGGGACCGTTCCCTTTGCAACACCCTCGTTCACTCTTCCATCACCTCCAACACTCCCTCCCCTTCCAACTGCACGTTCCCATGCACGCACAGGAGTTGAAACTCCTGCCCTTTTACCTCCTCCCTTCCCACTGTCTTGTGACCCAAACACTCCTTCCAGGTGAAACAGCGATTCACTTGTATTTCTTGCAATTTACTATACTGTATTCACTGTTCACGATGCGGTCTCCTCTACAGTGGGGCGACCGAATGCAGATTGGGTGATCGCTTCGCGGAACGTCTTCATTCAGTCCGCAAGCGCGACCCCGGACTTCCGGTCACCTGTCACTTTAATTCTCCGCCCCACTCCCACTCTGACCTCTCTGTCCTCAGCCTCTTACACTGTTCCAATGAAGCTCAATGGAAGCTGGAGGAACAGCACCTGATCTTTCGATTAGGCACTTTACAGCCTTCCGGATTCAACACTGAGTTCAGCAATTTCAGATCATAACCACTGCTCTCATTTTTTTGGATTGCAGGTTCTGGTAATGATTCTGCTCTTCATTTAATCACTCCTGCCTTCCACCCTATCACAGACCTTCCCTTTTGTTCTTTCCTCCTCTCTCCCCTTTCCCTGCCTCTGTACTTGCCTAAAACCTGTTACATCTGTAACGTTTTCCAGTTCTGACAAAGGGTCACCGACCTGAAACGTTAACTCTGTTTCTCTCTCCACAGATGCTGCCTGGCCTGCCGAGTGTTTCCAGCATTTTCTGTTTATATTTCAGATTTCCAGCGTCCGCAGTATTTTGCCTTTTGTGACTGTGATCTCTGTTTTGCCGAACCAAACAGAGATCAGCATCATTAGCTTTTGATCTTATTCAAATACTCTAGGAAGTGACCAAATGATCCGTGAATCTGTCAGTGCATTACTCAAAATTTACCAACGAAATGTGATCAAGATGGTATGTGAAACTGTGACATGATTGGACAACATGCTTATTCTGAAGGTGCCAAAGGAAATCCAATTGTCAGAGGGTTAACGGCAAACAATGGAACATGTCACTGAAGCAAGAACGTCAGATTTTTAAAAAAGACATCAATGTCGGAAGAGTTAAAATGTTGTGTCCGTGAAGGCCTGGAGCAAAGTATTAGCTCCTTGATTTGCGGCTGGAGTCTGATGGTTAGCAGCTGCAGCTGGAAAGCTAAGCAGCTGGCAGAAGGGACAGAGCTTGTCTGCTGAGGCTAAGCTTATTGATTGCTCATCAATGAAAGGTCATCCCCCTTTGAGGGGCCACGAGTGCAGCCGCATTTTGTCTCCTCTCCAGATATTCCTTTTTTCAGCCTTTGTGCCAGTCTCAAGGTAGACACCTGGGGTAGAAGTGAGTTGTAAATGAGCTAATAATCACTGCCGCACTGACAGAAACCACCAGCCTGACATCTTTGCTTTCCCCTCCTAATGGCTGACAAATGTCAGGGTAACATGTATGTATTTTTGTTAATTGAATTGGTTAATTAGGTCCCAGAGGCCTGTGCTTTAAGCCGCACTAATTATGGACTGCAGCAGAGAGCTCTAAACAAGCAATGCGAGAAACTAAAAACAAAAGTGAGGCAGATAACAAGGGGGAAAAAGAACTCCTTTGTATTCTTGGATTGTGTTCTTCTCACATCGCATCAATTCTGACCTACCACATGTCGCCTAGTACTTGATGTGGTGCAAACTAGGGGAAAAAAAGCAAGTCGGAGCCTGTCTCATTCCATACAGCATCTGTTCCATTAAAACTGTAACATTCATTAATCTAACAATTAGCATTTAGTTCTGAGATTCCTAATTTCACATTCTAGCGTTTTAACTTTCTTAATATATACTCTATTAGTCTAGGTTTATTGACGGAATCTGTATTGACACATTGCCTGTGGAGGCTTCTTTTGCTATTGATAAATGCTACGGTTTTCTCTTAAGTTCAAACAAAGTAGCATTTTTCTTTTATGTTTGTAAACATTATTGATCTGCATAATATCATCAGCATTAAAATCCTGGATTACCAAGACTGATTGTAAAACCGCTGCCAAAATCCTGCGCTTGGTAGTGTTAATTAGAAGCTGCACTGCATTGTGGTGCATTCTAAAAGGCAGTTTACTTGTAATTTTAAAGAAAAGTGCAAGCAGACAAAAAATAATAATCGAAAAATACAAGACCAGACTGAGCTAATCCTAACAGTCAAATTATTTACTTGCAAGATTTGGAGTGCACTTTCTGCAAAATGCTGATTTTTGTTTCACATGCAGACAGTTGACTAAGATCAGAAGAGCCTTTTCTTTGGGCTCATCAAAATTGGTACTGGGAATGAAAATTCTTCATCTGTCAGTAAGTGAAGAAAAATAAGAGTTGCCATATAACTTGCAGATTGAAATCTGGCATATGTGTACAAGGGGAAAGCTTCTCTCTTACAGACAGAACAGGAGTATTTACAATATAATAAAACATCGTCTGCTCTGAATCATTGGAAGACAGCAGAAAATGTCTTCAACAAAGTGACAAGATTATTTAAAACGCGTGAATTTAGAAAAATGAATTCCACTCATTTCTGCTTTACAATACTACAATTCTAATGTAAGCTTAGAAATTACTGTTTGCAATATGAGCGTATGAATGTTTAACACATTTACCTGACTTTCCTCTGTCCACTGAAATAGTGGACAATGGAAGGTCATGTGAATATGATAACCATTCTTGTACTAACACTTCTAGGCTGCAGTGTCTGCCCAGAATGGTTCCACAATGGAAGAAGGGTCATGGAACAAATCTAGGCCATTCAGGAGCAAAATCAGGAAACACTTTTTCACGCAGAGGGCAGTAGAAATCTGGTACTCCCGCCTCCAAAATGCTGTGGGTGCTCAGACAATGGAGCTTTCAAGACTGAGATAGCTGAGTTTTTGTTAGGTAAGGGGTATGGAGCAAAGGAGGGTAAATGGAGTTGAGGTGCAGATCAGCCATGATCGAATTGAATGGCGGAGCAGGCTCGAAGGGCTGAATGGCCTCCCCCTGTTCCTAATGCTCCTGAATTAGAATCCCACGCACTCCGACTTTTCTTTGAGTATATAGCTATGGTAGAATACGTGCTACACGGGCTGCAATGTTAAATAGGTTCCCAGAATGTGTCAGGCGTTGCTGCTAAAAATGAATCTTAGAATGTGGAACTCTACGAGGAGTTAGTGCCCGCTGGGCAGCCAGCTGGGTCACTGGAGTCTAATAAACTATCTATTAATAAGCGTTAGAACCTGACAGAAAATCACTTTTACAGCTGTTAGATAGAGGAGAACTTGTTTTGAAAGGCACTGGCTACTCAAAGGGCTCATAAAAAGCAACAAAAATGATGCTAATCATTATGTATGTTCTGTATTTCTTTTATTAGAGCGTTTACATTTTATTGGCAATTTTCAATAGGACCAGTGGCAGATAATGAGGGCTATATCATGGCAAGTAACAAGATACGATAAATATCTCTATCTTCACAAGTACAGCTGACTGAATAACAAACAAATTACAAGTGGAATCATTTATCATTATCTTGCTGCTAGCTATGACATATTCTGCTTGTACAACAACATGTATTTATATAGTGCCTTTAACGTCGGAGAACATCCCAAGGCACTTACTACTAATTTAAAATCAATTATCATGAGAAGTTTTATGTGTGCAATATTGTAATGTTATAGTGAGCCTTTAACATTGCTAGCCACATGACACCACAGACCAATCTAATCTCCATATTCTCACAAGGCATTATAAGGTAATCATTTCTTATTTTCTACTTCTATTTTTAGCTTTTTATTTTTAATTACATTTTGCATTTTTCCCCTTTTTTTGTGCCAAGTCCTGATCCAATCACCCTCTCTGTTCTGTTCATCTTGAATCTCTCCTTTGCTTTGAACATGGCTGCATGCTGAAGTCCCAGCCCACTTGGCCTGGATGTCTGACCAAGCTTGTGCATGGGAGGGGGAGGGGGAGGGGGAGGGGGGCGAAGAGCACAAAAGAATTGTCAGAGGAGATTTCCCTGGGTGTGCACCCAGGTGTACTGGATCACCTGGCCACTGTGATTATTGGAAAATCAAGCGGGTTGGAGCGCATGCCTTAAAGGGCCCTGCCTGATTTTCCTTTGTTAATTTCAATGGAGAAAAATCAGACAAATTCCTTTGCTGGCACACGTTCTGACATTTGCTATGCCCAAATGATCAGTGAAAGAAAGAAAGAAAGAAAGGAAGGAAGAAAGAATTAGATTTGGCAGGAAATAGGAAGTAGACAGTTACAGGATGTAAAAGAGAGAATATTTTTATTCACATTGAACACCACTGGACATCAATATTTTTAATTATTCTTATCGAAGATTTCTACTGTGCACTTTGTGCATCTAAATCACAAACGTGTTCTTTCTAAACAGGTTTCCAATTTGGCTACATGCATTGCACAGAGGAAATTTGATCCTTTGTGTTCTTATGACATGGCAAGTAAGGAAATATGAAAACTATTTTCATAGCTCTCAGAACACACACACTATAAATCTCCTTCTTATGTAAAGCATCAGTGCGCCACACTACTGCACCACAGAATGGGAAGATGTGATTTTTTTCTTTTTACCCACAATTCCCCGTAAGGCAAGTTCTGAACTTTGACTGTGCTGCCTAGGGATAGCATGTCACAGGGGTGAGACAATCCCACATGTGGGGGAGGGAGGGAAGGAGAAAGCGGGATTGAGAAAGAGAAAGAGAGAGAGAGAGAGGAACATTGGGGGATGAGTCACTCTTCTGTCACAGTCAAAGAAGTGCTGCAAAAGGCATTGGGAAGTGGTCACAATCTAGTCCTTGGATTGCTGTGTGGGATGGGAGAGGTACACAAAGGGGGAAATGTGTTTGTAAAAACTAAAAATAAAATTAAAATGTTAATGCGTGCTGGGAAAATATTAACTTTTTTCAGGGGGAAAAATAATAGTTAATAAAATAAATAAATTTGCATTTGACATCACCTTTAAGAATGTAATGCCCATTCACTAAATTTACAGACATTTATACTAATAGCCTTGTACTCAGAATTACCAGAAAATAAATCCATTTTCATTAGATTTATGCATTTTTTTCCCCACATGACATTGACCTACGTTTTTTTTAAAAAGCAAATCTTATCAAATCCATATGTGTAATGATTTCCTTTAATCAGAATGGCATCTTTGTACCTCTGGACTCAGGAGAATCTATGAGAACAATCTCAGATATGCAGATAGTAAATGACTTTTCAAGGAATATGTCACATCAGAATTTTCTGCTCATTCCTCAGCATAATGATGGTGTCAGTAACAATGTGGATGGGATTGTTTTTTTTTATGGTTTTGATGTCATCCTGCTTTAATCAATAACATTTAAAAATAATTTTTATTTGGTCATTTATGATGACATTTGTGACACGTGGATCATAACAGATGATCATTTATTATAAATTTCTCTTTATTTTTGCCCCTTATCCTACTCCCTCGATAAATCTCTGTATGACGAACAGATGAACTGCTGAGATGCACTCCGAAGACTTGATGGTGTCCGCTTATTTATCACAATCAGCATTGTTCAAAGGGAGCTTGAAGTCTGAAGCAAGATTGTGATTTTTAGCTACTGAAATGGAGCTATACTTAATTTGGCCTGTCCCTTTGTTCTCTGTGGGGAAGTGGTCTAATTAGACACATGTTGAGGTCAATTAGAGTTACTGTAGGTTGGCAACAGCTTGTAAATTCCTGGCATCTGTCCTTGGGAGAGGCCAAGTTGTCAAAGTCAGAAACATCAGCTGGAAATGGATGATTTTCTCTTCCTTTTAAAAAAAAAATGTTTTTTTGACACTTTGAAGTGTCAAATGTGAACTGTGATAGACAGATGCTCGAGCCAAATCTTTCATATTAACAAGGGTGAATGAAACAGTTGACTCTGAATGGATTGGCAAATTAATCAGAAGTAAAATAGGGAGGAAAACAAGGAGGGACAAATAATGGGTGGTTGGCGGGGGGGGGGGGGGTGGAGGGAGGTCTTTCCGATGGAAAAGGGAAGGCTTTTCTCAGCTGTAATAATCTCATGGTGTTGCGATATATAAATATATAGCGATGGCATTCCTGGCTCAGAAAGAAACCTTAGAAAAAAATTAAAACTTACCTGGGTCTCTTCTGGCTTTTGGTCCCGGTCTCGGCAGGTTTGGCCTTGCGATGAAGCCACTCAGGCATCAGGTTAAATTTGCAGTCAGGCCACATCGGGACGGGAAGACACTGGGTAAGTCCCACCGCTCCGTTTTAACTGCACCACCCCACCCCCATCCCCGCTCCGCCCACTCAGTTTCTGCCGGGTGGGAGTATTAAAATTCCCACCCGTATTTCAGAATCTAGCAATCAATTAATATCTAACACTGACTTATGGAAACACAGTTGCACACATAGCCCTGGGATACATAATAAAGGCCATGTCTCACTGATGGCTATTAACCCTCTGAGGAGTGAAGGCCCTTTGCAGTTTCAGAGTAAATATGCTTTCTTTTGTACATAATCTGTTTTAAACAGAGGTCTTTGACTAGAACAGTGATTGACTGCAATACATCAGCCACTGGATGTGTTGAAGCTGAACATATTTCTAACTAAAATTTGATTTTTAGTTTTGATTACATTGCTTAGCAGGTGCCATGTTAACCGACCCTCTGTGCAGAGCTGAATGTTTTTTTTTACGGTAATGGCACAAATACAGAAAGGGATTACTCAGAGAAATTATTTTCTGTACATTTCGAATTCCGAACATAATAGAATAGAACTGGATAAATGCATGAAACAACCAAACTCTTTCTGGTGCGATGTATTCCCTGTATAAGCAAAGTTGTTGCAATCTTATATTTATTTGGCTGTTCAGACATATTTCTAAATTTCTCAGTGCCAAAATGACAATGCAGCATTTAATGCACTCATAATATAGAAGAGCATCTCTATATTTTAATTTAGATGAATGCTATTTATCAAGTATTGATAGACCCAAAGATATATATATATATTTGTGTGTGTGTGTGTGTATGCATGTGCATGTTTGTGCGTGTGTGAGTGTGGCACATTTATTTATTAGTTTTAGCCTGAATGATATGATCTGGCATTGTGGTATTTTCCACCCTTGGAGAGGACAAGAGTGTGCTGTGGGCAATCTATCCAATCTCTGGTAAAATGAACTCAGTAAGAGGTGAATTGTTAAATCAGTGGTACACTACTTGAACATGAATAAAAAATCTCTATACTTCTCTGTCTCCAATCCACCCTTCCTCTCCAAATCCTGAGAGCATAATTTTTACTCAACTGCATGCTTTTCTCTCCCACCACTCCCTGTTGAAGTCCCACCAATCTGGTTTCCACCTGTCCAATGCACCAAGACTTCCCTGGCCAAAGTCACCAATGCCATTGTGTGTGACTGTGGCAATGGCTCACTGTCCCTTTCTGTCTTCTTTAAACTCTTTGACATATTCAGGACTGCTGACTGCACCATGGCACCACAAGGTCAGGTTCCATATATGCGTCAACAACATCCAACTCTAACTTGCTGCCTCCACTACCAACTCCAAGGCTTTTTAAATGCCAGCCCAACATTAAGAAAGACATCATCCAATGGATATACTTTGAAGTGCAGTCATTATCTTTATGTGGAGAAAGTTTTGCATGAGCCAATATTTCCTTCATCACAATATCGGCAAAATTGAAGGCATATTTTTTTGCCTCCCACTAGCATCCACATGGATTTGGCCTCAATTTTAATCACCGCCCTGGTTGCTCTCTAAGCCTAAATCCAAATGTGTGCAATCCCAGTCTCCTCCCCCTAAACTGAGCTTCTTACCTCCATCCAAGCCATTGTCAAGAGAACGTTCTTTCCCCTCTGAAACATGGCCTCCCTGCTTCTTCCCCAGCATTGCTAAAAACCTAATCCAAGCCTTCATCACCCTGAGGACGAATATCGCTCCAAGGATTTCCTTGCAGTGCCCTTACCTCCATGCTTCATGAACCTCGGCTAATTTAGAATGCTGCAGTCCACATACTCCCATCAACCCCTCCCCCTACCAAGCTCCACCAGAACCTTTTGCCCCAGGGAATCAATTTTAGGGTCCTTAGCCTCCTTTATAAAATGCTTCAACAGCCTTGTTCCACTCTATCTGATTGTACATCCTTCCAGCCTCACAGCCCTTTATGCAGATCACTGCTTGCTGACTGTTCCTTCATCTACACTATCCGAGGTTTATTTTCCAGCTACTAGACCTCCATCCTGAGAAATCGCTCCTTAAATAATTTTGTCTTTCTAACTCCCTCCCTGTCTTCAGAAATCTCTTCAAAAAATCTTTTTCTTCCAATACCTTCCCAGCCCCTACCTCATCCTCCATTCTTCCTACTTGGTATCCATTTTGCTACTTGTTAAACCCTTTGCGACATTACTGCTTATGTGAGGAGTAATATAAAAATGCAGGTTGTTTTTTTCATGATCAGGCAGTAATACCGAGCACGGGGTTATCATTTCCATTGCATTCTATGGCAATAGTGACATGATTGGTCAGATCTTAAAGTCTCGCTATAATGTAACAGGACTCCTGCTCACTAGCGAGGAGATCAAGATGTGCCATTTATATTTATGAGTGTACTTATTTATTTATTACTATTCCTAATTAGCTCATTTGCCTGGAACTTGTGTCCCTCTTGCATGATGCTGAATGATTTTCCACGGTAATAATGCAGTCTTTTATTTACTTATTTATGATTGAGGAGCAAAGCATAAGCCAAATAATATTTTAAAGTCCTGTGGTTGATTATTTTGACCACAAATGTATCAGTGTTTCACAAGTCCACTGTTAATTTGATCCCATAAGCTGTATATAATCTGAAAAACTTTCTTAAGTGGCGCAACCTGTACCGGAGTAATTAATAAAGCACGCTACAATGCATTTTTAAACCAAAGCTGACAGTTAGACATATCTCCGAGACGAATGAAGTAAGCGGACATAATTTTCCCCATGGCAAATCTACCTCTGGTCAGGCTATCACGGGAAACAGCAGCCCGCACTCTGCCATATTCCTGGTTGAGCTGAACTTGTGGGGGTAGAGAGTAGAGAAGCAAGAGAAACAATACAGCATAAAGATGCGTTGGTGTCTTAATGGCAAATGTAACTGAGCTGAAAGTGTTAATTCGGAGACTGTAAAGCATCTCCATATGCTGCACGCTGACTTATCCTATAATTCATTTTTTTTTTGCTGACAAGAAGCCCTCAATGAATTTATTTTTTGCAAGGTAAATATTTTTTCATCCCAGCAGTTTTCCAAATATGTTACAGATGTTAAAGTTATAAATTGTGAAAATAGTTTCCCACACGCTGGAATGAATTACATGTTGAGGATTTCTTGCCATCCGTTGACAGTGATCAATGGCTTGGCCGTGTACCTAGTTACAGTTTAAACAATTCCTCGGGTCCACTGCCAAATAGTAAGTGCCGATTGCTTTAAACCAGATTTACATTATCGCATTCCCATTTTCTTTTACCACAGCTGGCATTTTTGGATTAGGCCCTCTGTTATCCAGGAACAATTGTGTGTGTGTGCGAGTGAGTGAGTGTGAGTGAGTGAGTGAGTGAGTGTGAGTGTGTGTGCGAGTGAGTGTGTCTGAGAGTGAGTGAGAGTGAGTAAGTGCGAGTGTGTGAGTGAGTGTGAGTGAGTGAGTGAGTGTGAGTGTGAGTGAGTGTGAGTGTGAGTGTGAGTGTTTGAGTGAGTGAGTGTGAGTGAGTGAGTGTGAGAGTGAGTGAGTGTGTGAGTGTGTGTGAATGAGTGAGTGTGAGTGAGTGTATGTGTGAATGAGTGTGAGTGTGAGTGTGAATGAGTGTGTGTGAGTGTGTGAGTGAGTGAGAGTGAGTGACTGTGAGTGTGAGTGAGTGAGAGTGAGAGTGAGAGTGTGAGTGTGAGTGAGTGAGAGTGTGTGTGTGTGTGTGTGAGTGAGTGAGTGTGAGTGAGTGTGTGTGTGAGTGTGAGTGAGTGAGTGTGAGAGTGAGAGTGAGTGACTGTGAGTGAGAGTGTGAGTGTGAGTGAGTGTGAGTGTGTGTGTGTGAGTGAGTGTGAGTGAGTGTGTGTGTGAGTGTATGAGTGTGAGTGAGTGAGTGTGAGTGTGTGTGAGAGTGTGTGTGAGTGCAAGTGAGTATGTGTGAGAGTGAGTGAGAGTGTGAGTGTGAGTGAGTGAGTGAGTGAGTGAGTGAGTGAGTGAGTGAGTGTGTGAGTGAGTGAGTGA